>JARQOD010000008.1:151877085-151993366 GCA_033576555.1 Oophaga sylvatica
GAATAAAAAAAGGGAGGCGAACAAGAAGGGCCCCCAGCTCTGAGACATGTCTGATAGAAGTGATGGCTACAAGAAAACTACCTTCCAGGACAAGGACTGGAAACCTCCCGGAGAGTTTCAAAGGGGGAATCTGTCAAGGCCTCCAGGACCAGATTAAGATCCCAGGGGGGCACTGGAGACCTGTAGGGAGGGGCTGTATGTCCCCCACCTGAAGAAAGGTTTTAACCTGCGGACGGGAAGCTAAATTCTTCTGAAAAAGAATAGAGTGCTGATACTTGGCCCTTAAGGGAAACTGAGGGCAAGACCAGCATCAAAATCCTTCTGAAGGGAAGAGATAGATGGTAAGGACAGGACATAGGTGTTACAGATTTGATTCACACCAGCTAAAGTAAGCTTTCCAGGTTCCATGATAAACCCTGGAAGAAGATGGCTTCCTAGCGGATCATTGTGCTAATCACCCAGAACGAAAACCCGGCCTCTCTTATATATGTTTTCAACAGCCATGTCTCAAATTGAGCCACCGAGAATTCGGGTGTGTAGAACGGAACCTGGGCCAAAAGATCTGGTCTGTCGGGGAGTTTTACAGGGGGGGATCTGCGCAGAGATTGATTTATTTCTGCAACCAAGCCCTCCGTGGCCAATACGGAGCGATCAGTATTGACCGTCCTCCTGCTTTATCTTCTACATCAACCTGGGAGGAAAGAAAAAAGGGCGGGGGGGGGGGGGGGGGGGGGGGAAGACAGGTAAGGGAGTCTGAACTGTGACCATGGAATGGCCAGAGCGTCGAACCCTACTGCGAGAGGATCACGGTACCTGGAGACAAACAGTTTGACCTTTCTGTTCTGCCGAGTGCCAGAAGGTCCACATCTGGGGTCCCCATGAAGACAGATCTGACGATATACCTCCTGATGTAGGTACCATTACGCTGCCGCAAGTCTTCCGGCTGAGAAAGTCAGCGGCCCTGTTGTCTATGCCAGGAATGTGAACTACTGATATTGCCGGAATCGATGTTTCTGCCAAGCTGAAGATTTTGGATACTCGGTCATTGCCCGGGAGCTGCGGGTCCTCCCCTGGCGGTTGATATATGCCACTGCCGTGAGATTGCCTTACTGAATCCGGATTGGCTGGCCTTTGAGGAGTCCTTCCCTATGAAGGAGGGATTGAAGGATGGCCCTTAACTCGAGAACGTCGATCGACAGTGAGGATTCTCGAGTCGACCAATGTCCCTGAACCGTCAACTGACGGAATACCGCCCCCCCAGCCTAGGAGGCTGGCATCTGTGGTTATCACCTGCCATTGGACGGGAAGGAAAGACCGACCCAGATGAACAAGGAGGGAGGTTAGCCACCACCTGAGTGACTGTTTTGGCCTGGATAGAAGGGCAAAATGGGCGATCCAGGAAAGGTATGGACCTGTCACACTGAAAGAGGATGTCTCTCTGAAGTATTCTGGAGTGGAACAGGGCAAAGGGAATCGCTTCTGAAGCCGCTACCTTCCTCCCCAGGACCCTCATGGCAGATCGGAAAGACAGGAGTCGAGATTCTAACAGAGGGAATTCCTGCTGGAGGGTTGTCCTCTTCCTTCGGGGAAAAGACTTGACCGACTGGTGTGAAAATAGCATGCCTAAAACTCTAGGCACTGAGTTGGCGTAAGGCAGGATTTTTCCTGTTGACAAGCCACCCAAACTGGGACAGTGTCGAGGACAACGGATGTTTTCCTGAGCCTGAGTGAAGGATGGAGCCTTGACGAGAAAATGATACGGGACAAGCACTATGCCCATGACCCTAAGATAGCTACCAGAGCTGCCATAATCTTTGTAAATACTCTGGGGGCTGTTGCCAGACCTAATGTAGAGCCACAAATGAAATGATCCTGCTGGATAGCGAAGCGCAGGAATCTCTGGTGTCCCGGAAAAATCGGAACGTGCAGGTAGGTGTAATGAATGTCTATGGAGCACATGAATTTCTGTTCCTAAATAGAAGCAATCACTGAGCGAATTGACTACATCCTGAAACTACGTAGGCGAACCCACTTGCTTAGCATCTTGAGGTCTAGTATAGCCGAACTGCGCCATCCTTCTTTGGTATCACGAACAGGTTTGAGTAAAAACCTATGAAACGTTCCTGCTCGGGAACGGGGACGATTACTCCTGAGCTGAGGAGAGCGGTGATGGCTGCAAAAAAAGAAAAAAAAAAAAACAGCGCAAGAGAGGCGTCTCTTGGAGGCCGGGATAGGACAAAACAGTCTCACGGGAGCAAGTTGATGACTATTTTGTATCCTATGATAACCCTCTTTTAACCAAGCGTCTATCGAACTCACCAAATGTCTCTGAAGAAAGAAGGACGGCCTCCTAGCTTGGGAAAAAAGCTGTGATCCTGTAAGAGTCAGGCTGAAAAAGATCTGCCTGGCCCAGACCTGGCAGATTTGCTGTGGAAGTTACGGGAACGCCATGAAGGGGGTAACTCGAAAGGAAACGCTTTTTTTTCCTTACGCGCATGTGATCTCTGCGAGCCCTGGGCATAGGCGTCTGTCATCGGAGTCGACGAAAGGACGAAAGGGGGGTATCGACGAGACTTGGACTGAGGGAGAATGGAGCTTGTGCCCCCGGTCGTTGTCTTTAAATGATTTGGTCCAACCTCGGCCCAAAGAGGTGGGAACCCTGAAAAGGCAGACAAGTAAGGACTTTTTTGAACATAAATCAGCTTGCCAGGCCTTTAGCCAGACAGTCCGCCGGACAGCTACCACGTTACTGGACGCTTGAGCTGTGCAAGACATGGCGTACAAGGCCGCTGAAACCATATACCTCCCTGCTGTGAGATCTGATCCACAAGATCTGCTAGTTTTGTCAGTGGTGCCCGGCCAGAATGCTTGTTTAAGCTGTTTGGCCCATTTAGTAACTGATTTAGATACCCAAGCTGAGGCAAAGGCCGGACATAATATAGCGGCTGCTGCTCGAAGGCAGATTTTGCCAGGGATTCTACCATCCTGTCATTAGGATCCCCGAGAGCTGCCCCCGGCGAGTGGAAGGACTGTGTTGGTAGATAGTCTCGATACTGGCGGATCCACCGAAGGGAAGGCTGTCCACAGTTGGCGGTGAGTTCGGGAGGGAAGGGATATAGGGTCCCAAAATGGTTTTCCTCTCTGAAACCGACCTGGTCGGATTCTCCCTCTCCCTGGCCAAAACTTCCTCAAAATCTCTGTGGAAAAGAAAACAACTTTGGAGGGGACTTATGCCGCTAAAACGAAAATGCCTGATCAGTGGTTTTCGATGCGGAGTCCTGAATGTTAAATGTCTCATTGACTGTTGCAATGAGGCCCTGGACCATATCCTTAATGTCCTGGGAATGCTCTAGCCCTTACTTTGAACCCTCCTCTGAGGGTGTCTCTGATAACGCCTCGCCTGATTCGGGGAGGAGGATCGGGATGAGGCCGATTGCCAGACTAACTCAGGCGGTGAGATGCAGCGAGAAGTGGACCTGGGCTGGTGGCCCTGTCTGAGCCTCATACGGCCTCTAGAGGTCCCAAAAATGGACTCCTTAGACACACCAGCAACCACTGGAGTCTGAAGTGGCAATCTGTCGAGTACCGCTACCAATGTCTGATACCTTGGCGAGATCGGCAACGGATTTAGACAAGGAGGAAAGCCAACCTGGGCAGGGAACCTCACTCTCTCGAGGCGAAAGATGACCCCTGGGCGGCGGGTAAGGCAGCATCATCGGCCTCTTGAGCTACTACAGGGGCTCTGGCAGGAAAGGTAGGGGGGCTATTCCAGTTTTCCTGCGTAGGTGAAAGAGTGGTTTTACTACAGTCGAAGCACAGAGGGGAGGGCTAACCTGAAGGAAGCCTGCCATTACATGACATACATACAAAGTATCTAACAATGGTAGCTGATGAGGAGGAGGAGGAACGAGACCGTTCTCCCTTGGGCATGCTGACTGACTCACTAACTGATACTAAACGGTTAGGGGGGGTAGAGAACAGTGCAGGAAAAGTGCGCAGCAACTCACGGTTTCCGTGTTTTGTGTCCCCAACACCAGCGTCAGGAGGGCCAACTGGATCTGAAAAAATTCCCCCCACAAAGAGCGAGCGAAAGAGAAAGAGAAAGAAAGAGAAAAAGAAAGAAAAAGAGAAAGAGAAAAAGAAAGAAACAGAAGCGTGGACAGCGATGCTGCTGTCCGAAAGTATTCATATGCCCTCAGGAAACCGGTGGGGGGACTAGCCCCTGGAGCACCAAGATGGCACCGGTCTCAGAAGAAGACACTAGGCGGCGGAGCCTACCCCGAAAGCTGCCCGAGGAACGTCCTGACCTGCTGCAGGGAAGGGGCGACCCGCTAGGCATGGTATTAAGCAAGGTCTAGATTTTCCATACCCCGCCGCCGGAGCCTTGGGGAAAAGCTGGAGGGGACTACCCGGAACAAGGGACGCCGAGGTCTGCAGCGGGAAGGAGTGCCCTGCTGTGCCGATGTGGACCTGGGGGTCTAGATTTTTTATGCCCCCCATTGGAGCATTGGGGGAAAACGGAGGGGTTACCCAGAACAGGGGACGCCGAGGTCTGCTGCCAGGAAGGAGCGCCCTGCTAGGCCCAGCATGGAGCCAGGGTCGATTTTACATGCCCATGCCGCTGGCCCGAAAAGGTAAAAAAAAAAAAAAAAAAAAATCCTGACAGGAGCCTTCTTCTTCCTTTTCTTTTTGTATAATACTAAAAGGTTGAAGCCCTTTGCTTTCTGCTTACCTTGTGCAAAGGGAGCAGTTTAACCTGGAAGAAAAGATTGCTGTCCCAAACCTTTTCTGCAGGACGTCTCCTTCACGTCAGGCTCTGGTAGGCGAGTTGTGGGAGACGAAGGTCAGGTCCGGTTCAATCACCTAAACACGATTCTGTGTTAGGGGTTAAGGTCTTGCCTATGGGAACAATGAGAATACGGGGTGGCCGTACACGCCGTACTCATAGTCCCAGTGTGGGAATACAGTAGGGATATATCCACTCTGTATCCCTCCAAGGTTACCTAAAAGAGAACGCCGCACATTGAGGTAGATATGGGTCTGATGAGAGACCCCTGTCCAACTCCTACTGACACTAAGCGAAAACTGATTGTCCTACAGCCGGTCGGAGGGGTGTATACTGCGGAGGCAGAGTTAACATTTTTTCACGGCATGTGTCAACCTCCTAGCGCAGTAGCATACACCCATGGTTCCTGTGTCCCCCAATGAAGCGATAGAGAAAATAACTTCTCAATTCCAAAAAACAGATATCAAGTCGCAAAATAATCCCAGCATTGCCCTGTGACAACACCGTACAACTGCACAAAGCTCATGTAGTAAAAACCAATAGGGACAGTGGTGCAGTTGATCACCGTGACACAATGCAGTGATGCAGAGCACGGCCGCTCATCATGTCAAACAAGTCAGTTCTTGTATTCAGAAATTAAATTGCTGTCTGATTCCCAATAAACCTTCCATAATGAATGTCAGATGCATTAAAATCCATATAAAGTGCACCGTAGGGACCGAGCAATACAGTAAGCAAAAGCTGCGGCTCGATGCGGTGAATCATCTGGCGGTGGTCCGGCCGCTTATAGACAACGCATGTAATGGAAAGAAATACAATCTAAGATTAAACTGCTATCAGGCTGCTGTCAGCAGCATTTACAGTCAGAAAATCAGCAGCTGAGAGCGAGCGCTCCACCACTGGGAAGAACTCCTGCCGCAGAAACAACGCCGGTCCATAGTAATGTGGCCCCTCAAATTACCAGCAATCCGCCAATAACCACACTGTCCAGGCCGGACCCTAAGCCCGGGGTGTATGTGGGATTTGCTTGCATTTGCAGTCAACTTCTGAAGTCATTTTTAATTTGCTACTGGAGGAAATTTTTGCAGCAGAGTATTTCAGCCATAAGACAATAAAACTTTTTATTCCCCAATTTTCTTTTCCAAATTCATCGGGCTGGAAATAACGTTGGCAGACTTTCTAGGTGACCTAGTGTCCTTACACGGCTTCTAGATGAGCGCCCATTTAGGATTCCTCGGGACTGGCGCTGTTCACACTGGTCTGGAGGGCACGTGTTGGAAGCAGAAGTGTTGGATAAGTGGAGCGCACCTCGCCACAAATTACTAGTCAGACAGGTGTAGGGAGTGCCACATCCCAGGGCGCCACCTCCCAGCGAACGCCACATCCCAAAAGCGCCACCTCCCTGGAGCGGCGCAAAAAAATACAACACCAAAAGTTACATGTGTGAACCTCCACAATGTGCAGGAAATGTGGGACTTTTCTAAATGATTCACATTGCACAATTGCTTTGATGAATTGGGGCCAAAAACTTAGAAAAAAAAAAAGTTTCCAATCTTTAAAAGGCATTTAAAAATTAGGATCTATCCTAATTTTCAAAAGGAAACTTGTTATTGGATTCATGTCGCCCAAACCAAATCCTGGCTACAAGACTGCAGAAATGCTCAGGCCGAGGAGGACAACAGTCCGGCACCACCCCCGACTGACTATTCCCAGCGTTGCTGCAGGTAATTGACAGGTCTCCCCGTGTGTGTGCGCAACAAGAGACATGCCAATCACAGGCAGCAGCGCTGGGAAGAGTCACCCGGGCGGCATCAGACTAGTCTAGTCACCGGCTACGGCCCCCGACGGATCCATACAGTATATTTCCTCTGCAATGCTGGAGTATTAGAGACATATCCCCGGCTGCAGTGTGTGAAGCACGAGCCCGTGACCGGTTCTGACGGAGAAATAATTATATTGACCCCTTTACACTGGGTCCTGCTTACTATGGGGGAAGTATTGACGACTAATAATGTCAGCAGAAAAGATACAATCAGATCATTTCTGAATTATAATGGATAAATTAAGAATCATTACAAAAATATATCATTAAATAATTAAGGAATAAAGAATTATAGTTGCTAATTCACACTCTGCCCATTTTTTACATGGGGCAATGTTTGTATCGAACTGGTCTGTGGTCATAAATCAGCTGAGAAGAGCTCAAAAAACGACAGATTAAAGACTTAAAAACTGTGCCAACCCGTCATGGTGAGCTCACTGATGGATCTGCAGTTAACTCATTCTGCAGCCAGAAGCAGACCTCGCAGTACAGAGGCTATATACGGAAGCAAAAAACAAGTCCCTGAAAACATTGTATGAGGAAGTCAACAAGTCACAGGTGCAATACCGATCAATGAGCTGCTCGGGGCCCACGATGCCACACACCGGACGATCGTTTTTGGCAAAACCCCCAAATTCAGCAATACCGCACATATAGATGGATCTAGACGTAGAAGACTTATGCTTGCATGAAATTTGAGACAATCATGGGGACAGCGCAGGTCATCACTTTTGGGCAATGTATCCCAAATTCCCCCATGCACCCACACTACAGCCATGTGCACGGGACGCTGAGGGAGCAGCTCCGAGCTTCATAAGGGATCAGCTTGGCTTCAGGGTATTTAAACAATCCTAAAAACCCAGAGTAAATGGAAAAATACAAAAACTCGTCTGATAAACCGGCCATCCGGACTCTCCCTCTGTCCCCGGTATCGGTTTTGTCGATTGGTAGAGGCATTAAATGATCCGGCCACAATCACGTGGGACACAACTGCAACCCGGCCATGACACCGAGCTGACTAGTCCCTCTCTTCTCAGTGTCTTGCCACCCCTGCCCGAGACTCGGTGTCATCTTTGTGTACCATCGTATAATCAGGGGGCTGAGGATGCGCAGATAACCCGGAGCGTACTGTGTCACCCCTCTGAGGAGGCGACCGTGGGCAGTGACTGCAGAAACTTGGAGAGGGATGACAGCAGAGTAACCTGTTAGACAAGATGCCGGCGGCCGGAGTGCTGGAGAGCCGGCAGAGCGGCCGAAGTGCTGGAGAGCCGGCAGAGCGGCCGGAGTGCTGGGGGCGCACGGTCCACTTCCTGCACTGGAGATTAAAGCTTTCAGACAGGATTTCTCTTCCAATAGTGTAAGGTGTAGATGTAATGAACATTAAAGGGTCTTTACACACACACCTCTAGCTATAGGTCCGTATCCTGAGGAGTTTCCCTTTATAAACCATTATGAGAGAAGAAAGCTCAGACGGCAGGTGATGCAGCAGGTGTAACAGCAGCTCAGACGGCAGGTGATGCAGCAGGTGTAACAGCAGCTCAGACATCAGGTTGAGTGCAGCCAGCGGTAACAGCAGCTCAGACGGCAGGTGATGCAGCAGCTGTAACAGCAGCTCAGACGGCAGGTGATGCAGCAGCTGTAACAGCAGCTCAGACGGCAGGTGATGCAGCAGTTATAACAGCAGCTCAGACGGCAGGTGATGCAGCAGGTGTAATAGCAGCTCAGTCGGCAGGTGATGCAGTAGGTGTAATAGCAGCTCAGTCGGCAGGTGATGCAGCAGGTGTAATAGCAGCTCAGTCGGCAGGTGATGCAGCAGGTGTAACAGCAGCTCAGTCGGCAGGTGATGCAGCAGGTGTAACAGCAGCTCAGACACCTAGGGCTGCATCATACACCACGCACAGCGAGGAGACTGGTCTCATACACCAGCAGTCACATCAGCAGCTTTCAACCCCTCCTAATGTTCTCATCCATGGATCATCATTAAGGTAATTGCAGCCGTTACACTAAATCTCAAATTAGTAACATTATAGTATTAGAACACTGATCGTATAAAAACAGCGTAAAACTGGCGCCATATTGATTTGTGAATGGGGGGTCCAATAGCGGCCCTTACCACGGACCCTCCATCCCTTGATTTTGTGGGGATGGTACGTTCAGCACGGTGGGTCACGTGGCACATGCCAGCGCTACTCCCCCAGATCACAGGAGGCACTTAAGGCTTTATTTCCATCATATTACTAGAATTTGTCTCGGCCATTTCCTTATTTCATTACTTTGCGCCTCAGGTACCTTGTCCTTCATAAGGTATTAGACCATGTTCACACATTGTGTTTTTGCTGCGTTTTTTTAATGCAAATTTTCAGCAGCGTTTTCCAGCAGCAGCAAAGCCTGCGAGATGTCACAAGTCTCGTGCACACGTGGGTGGATTTGGAGAAATGCCGCCCTTCTTGAACTGCAGCGTGTCACTTTCAGAGTTTTTCAGAAAGCCGGTGAATTCCAGCAGGATCCACAGGAAATCTGGATTGCTTAAAAAATAACTTATTTGTGTCATAAAATCAGAACAAATTATGTTCAATGCAAAAGAAGCATAACAGCACAACGCACATGGCAGCATAATCTAGACCTAGAGCCGAAACGCGTTGGATTATGCTGCCATGTGCGTTGTGCTGTTAGTGCTTCTTTTGCATTAACATAATTTGTTCTGATTTTATGACACAAATAAGTTATTTTTTAAGCAATCCAGATTTCCTGTGGATCCTGCTGGAATTCACCGGCTTTCTGATGACCTCCTTTGTGGCTGCTCAGCCCAGTCCGTGCGGGACCAGGAACTTGGAACTATGGATAATCTGGGTGAGCTGATGAACTTTCATTCTTTTCTATATATTTCAGAGTTTTTGGCGCAGTTGCCTCATGATTTTTGGAGGGCGCTAAACTATCAGTAGGCACAAGAGACAAAAACGCAGCAAACACAACACTACTGTTCATTTCTGTAGCAGGTTCCAGCAGGTTTTGGCTGCAGATCACAATGGGACTTGTAGCACACGGCCTACGATGCGGGGACTCAGCCTCTTACTCCGGGACATAGTGTGCCGCTCACCGTTATAGGTCTACCTGCCCATGTTACCGCTTTTCCTGCCGGATCAGGCGCCATCTTGTCTTTTTCTTTGTTTTTCTGTGCGGGTTTTAAGTTCTCTTATTGATTAAATGAAGAGGCCAGGTTCATCATTCATCATGGAGTCTAAACTGGGAATCCCAAAAGTGTTTACTGTACACACTGGGAACAGCATGATGTAGAGGCAGAGACTCGGTTTAGAGCTATGCATCACTTACTGGGCTGCTTGCTGCAGTTTTGATACAATCACCATTTTCTCTGCTGCAGATCTAGACTTCTCTGACTGCGGAGCTTTGTCTAGCCCGCCCACATCACTGAATGGCTTCTTTCTGCGTACACTGTGGATAAGCAGAAAGCTGCCAATCACTGGTCGGGGTGGGGTTATACAAAGCTCATGAATATGCAGGACTACATGGCAGCAGGTTTATTAGTCCTCTAGTGATAATCTCCTGTTGATAAAACAGATTTCATCAAAACTAGAGCAAGCAGCCCAGTAAGTGACACATCGCTGGAATCGGGGTCTCCGTCTCTACAGCATGCTGCTCTCAGATTAGGTGGCAAAACCTGGAGACAAATTTTCTTTAAATTGAAGGTACTGATCACAAGTATTTGTTTACAGCATACCTGTGATTTCGGATAACTTTTCTGTGTAAACTACCATGTGTGTAGCTGAGAAATAACTACTTCTGGCCACATGACTTGCATCATTTTTCCCCTTTGGATGCCCTTTAATTCTACATTTTCTATCATCTATTGGGAGAAGAGTTGCTATAAAGCAGGACACAGATTCTTGTTCTTTAGCACATGTTCAGAAGTAGCAGAAGCAGCATGAGGTGAATCCAGCAGTACTGACTGGTGTGACTGTGAATCCAGCTCTGGGATGAGCTGAATCTGTCACTGAGTGCAGCATGATCTGCCTGTGGTGCGTCTCTGCTTGTTTCCTCACTCTGCTCCTCACTCTGCCCCTTTCCATGCAGCGTTATAGGAGGTGTACTCTGACGCCTTCAGGCGCTGTTGGTCCTTCTTGCTTTGACCAAGATAGATCTGAGCTGTTTTTCAGGAGGCAGAAGGGGAGGAAGGTACATAGCTGCTGTAATAATGACTTATGCATTTAATAAATTTACAATAATTCTTAACCTATAACGGAGTAATAAGAAAATAAATGTGTTGTGACACACGGCATTGGGTACAGCCCTCCATACACACTGACTGTGTATACCCAGTGTCAGACTGAAAGATTGGGCCCAGCAGGGGGCTTCATTCTGAGGACCCACCTTTTATCTATACAGAAACAATGCCAATGCCTCATCATTAAAGTGGATTTTCGGACCTGTACTAACGTTCATCAGTGGTATAGCCATAAGATACAATGTTGGATCCGGCTCTGCTTGCCGGTTATCACGTGATTGGCCAGATCCTGTTGATATCCCGGTGGTGTCACCAGGTTCTCCCCACTCCGGAGCCATAGCAGCTGCAAGGTTTGCACGGTAAACCCTCCTGAAGGAGAAGCCGGGCCCACCAGAGGATTCTCCGCTTCTCCGGTGGGCCAGTCCGATACATGAACTTATCTGGGTTTCCCAATAAATTACGGTAAAGTCGCTTATGCCATCTCCCATCATTCCCGCACAACTTCCCCTGTCGGCTTTCCGCTTCCCTGTGAGTTCTGCCCCTAGAAGGAACATAGGACTGTTCCCAAACTGCCCAACCTTGGCGTCCTTTCCTGTGTGTAAGGCGATGCACTGGGGGCGCCTGCGATACACTGCATCTTTGGAGGATGACATTATGCTGACATTTAGGATCCCATAAAGCTTATATATGGAAGAAGTGATCATTTAGCAATTGCAAAAAAGGCGCAGGGACATCTATTTTAAGAAGAAGGCGGCCATTAGGAGGTCTAATCTACAGCAGCCAGACAGACAGAATTAGAAACCCTGACAACCCCACCCAGACTGAAGCACAAGGGGAATTTGGCAGTCAGAATTCCTGCTAAGGGAACAGTTAATAAGTCCCATTCTTCATCCTGTCTGCCAGGAGGCAACACCCAATCCTTCCCCGGCCCGTCCTACAACAGACCGCATCCAGTGCTGGAGACCGTACAGCTGGGACCGAGCCGCACAAAGCTCCCATGTACGTCACACATGGAAATCTGCTTCTGTTTGGGCTGAAATCTGGCTCAAAACATCAATTACTGGAAGGAAAAAAGTGAGGGTTTGCTTAAATGTGAAAACCTGCAGATCTGGCCGTATAGAATGGCAGAGAACATACCAGAAAGGCTCTAGAACACCGAAGAAAGTCCTGAAGCTCAGGAAGCAGGAGGACTGCGTGCACCCGGGACACGTCAACCACCGAGATCAACGACATACTGTCCGATACAACCGAGGGATACACCTAGAAATGCACACACCGCGTCTACGGGCAAAGGTCAGCTTTCAGCAAGAAGCAGCGAATTATCACATTATCTTTATAGAAGTGAAGAAAACAAAGAATAAAGGAATCTACAAGTCTGCAGTCACTGTCTGCAGACTTGCTAATCTTCACATGACACACACTGTGCGCTGTGAGGACTCTCCGATGTTGGCAGTCTTGTGTATCCTCTCAATGCGCACTGTGATCACAAGTGTCACTATGACTGCAGACTTGCTGATCTTCACATGGCACACACTGTGCGCTGTGAGGACTCTCCGATGTTGGCAGTCTTGTGTATCCTCTTATTGCGCACTGTGATCACAAGTGTCACTATGACTGCGGACTTACTGATCTTCACATGGCACACGCTGTGAGGACTCTCCAATGTGCAGTCTTGTGTATCCTCTCAATGCGCACTGTGATCATAACTGTCACTGACTGCGGACTTGCTGATCTTCACATGGCACACGCTGTGCGCTGTGAGGACTCTCCAATGTGCAGTCTTGTGTATCCTATCATTGCACACTGTGATCACAAGTGTCACTGACTGCGGACTTGCTGATCTTCACATGGCACATGCTGTGCGCTGTGAGGACTCTCCAATGTTGGCAGTCTTGTGTATCCTCTCAATGCACACTGTGATCACAAGTGTCACTATGACTGCGACTTGCTGATCTTCACATGGCACACACCGTGCGCTGTGAGGACTCTCCGATGTTGGCAGTCTTGTGTATCCTCTATTGCGCACTGTGATCACAAGTGTCACTGACTGCGGACTTACTGATCTTCACATGGCACACCGTCTGTGAGGACTCTCCATGTGCAGTCTTGTGTATCCTCTCAATGCCACTGTGATCAAACTGTCACTGACTGCGGACTGTGCATGATCTTCACATGGCACACCAGTGCGCTGTGAGGAACATCTCCAATGTGCAGTCTTGTGTATCCTCATCATTGCACACTGTGATCACAAGTGTCACTGACTGCGGACTTGCTAATCTTCACATGGCACATGCTGTGCGCTGTGAGGACTCTCCAATGTTGGCAGTCTTGTGTATCCTCTCATTGCGCACTGTGATCACAAGTGTCACTATGACTGCGGACTTGCTAATCTTCACATGGCACACACTGTGCGCTGTGAGGACTCTCCGATGTTGGCAGTCTTGTGTATCCTCTCAATGCACACTGTGATCACAAGTGTCACTATGACTGCAGACTTGCTGATCTTCACATGGCACACACTGTGCGCTGTGAAAACTCTCCAATGTTGGCAGCCTTATGTATCCTCTCAATGCACACTGTGATCACAAGTGTCACTATGACTGCAGACTTGCTGATCTTCACATGGCACACGCTGTGCGCTGTGAGGACACTCCAATGTGCAGTCTTGTGTATCCTCTCAATGCGCACTGTGATCACAAGTGTCACTGACTGCGGACTTGCTGTGCGATGTGAGGACTCTCCGATGCTGGGTTGTCATGTGACCACAGTGCACGATAAGAGGATACACAAGTCTGCAGTCACATAGCGTTAAAGGGAGCCGGTGATGTAAAATAACAACATCAACCTGCAGATATGGGGTTAACCTGCAAGTTAATGTCCCACTGCTGAGAGGAAATGAACGTTATTCCCTCCAGCAGCGTTGGTGCGGCACCGACACAGCTTCAGCCACTCCAGTGTACAGAGAGCTGCGGATGTAACTGCGCCCCCGGCACTAATGCAGAGCTGCTGTCAGTCAGTGCTGGACGTGGTTACAACCTCTGCACACTATACACAGAGCGGGGACTGAAACCTCACCGACACCGCCCCGTGACTGGAAGCCCAGCACTGCTGGGGGAATAAAGTGACACTCCCTCCCGGCAGCCGCACGGTGTCAGAATGATATTAACTTGCAGATTAACCCCAAAACTGCAGGTTAATTTAAATGACAACTTCCCTTTAAAAGCATACAACCCCTTCCAGGGGGTTACCCTACAAAACCACACATCAGAGGTTAGGTGACAGATGATTGCTGGAGTATCAATCACTGGGAAGCTTGTCAGTCAGTCACATTTAGAGGCCGCCAACGTTCCACAACAGCAGAAACCCCCACAAGTGACTCCACTATGGAAACTACACATCTTGAAGAATTCCACTTGGGATTTCGTGAGCATTTTACACACATGAATTTCACAGAATTGTATAACATTGGGCTGTGAAAATGAAAAGCAAATTTCCCCCTCAAATGACTAAAATTTGGAAGTTACACCCTTCTGGGACTTTATCTACAGATGTAGTGTAGATTTTGAATCCATGGGCGTTTTCCAGAAACAAGCAGCAATGAATGAAAAATGCAAATCTGCCGTTGTAGTGACCAGCACGCTGCAGTGACCAGCACGCTGCAGTGACCAGCACGCTGCAGTGACCAGCACGCTGCAGTGACCAGCACGCTGCAGTGACCAGCACGCTGCAGTGACCAGCTTGTTCTCATGTAGACATCCTAAAAAGACGGACACTGCCGGATCACAGGTCCTTTGGCACCCACAGTGGCCCCATCTTCCTCATTATAGGGAATCTTCCGCCGTGAGTTGTGTCTAAATCACGTTTCAGAAATTTACAAGGAAATCCCGGGGGTAAGTGCTCAATGGTTGGACATTGTTTACCTCACACTTGGTAGGGCATTAACCCCTTAGTAACAATTTGACCTTAATGATGGGACATTTTTATTTATGTTTTTAAATCTGACCAGTGTCACTTTATGGTAATAACTCTGGAATGCTTCATCTTATCCCACCGATTCCGAGATGGTTTTATCGTGACATATTGACTTCTTGTTAGTGGTAAACTTTGATCTATATAATTTGCGTATATTAATGAAAATATCAAAAATCACATTTGAAAATTTAGCAATTTTCACACTTAATTTTTATGCCCTTGAACCAGTTATTTCACACAAAATTCATAAATAACATTTCCCATCACTTCTCTCTCCTGACAGGTATATTATGCAATTTTTAATAGCTGGCACAGTTTTTTGTTTGTGATCCACTGAGTAACGGAACAGATTGTGTTCTCCAGGGCCTCTGCTACCCCTAGTAGCGGAGATCCGGGTCATTTTCAGATTCTGGGGGGAGCTACACCTTTATTTCTGATCACCGTTTTAAAATCGCGATGAGGGAATAAAGCCCTTAGCGGCTGCTGTTCATTGGTTAAGTTGGTTGGCCATTGTTTACTATCATACATTGGTAGGGCAGTGAGTAGGTCGGGCATAGTTCACTTTCACACATTGGTAGGGCAGTGAGTAGGTCGGGCATAGTTCACTTTCACACATTGCCAGGGCATTGAGTTGGTCGGGTATAGGTCACTTTCACACATTGGTAGGGCAGGGAGTTGGTCAGGTATTGCTCACTTTCACACATTGGTAGGGCAGTGAGAGTTGGTCGGGTATAGGTCACTTTCACACATTGTTAGAGCAGGGAGTTGGTCTGATATAGGTCACTTTTACACATTGTTAGAGCAGGGAGTTGGTCGGGCATAGTTCACTTTCACACATTAGTAGGGCAGGGAGTTGGTCGGGCATAGTTCACTTTCACACATTAGTAGGGCAGGGAGTTGGTCGGGCATAGGTCACTTTCACACATTGTTAGAGCAGGGAGTTGGTCTGATATAGTTCACTTTCACACATTGGTAGGGCAGGGAGTTGGTCGGGCATAGTTCACTTTCACACATTGGTAAGGCATTGAGTTGGTCGGCCATAGTTCACTTTCACACATTGGTAGGGCAGTGAGTTGGTCGGGTATAGATCACTTACACACATTGTTAGGGCAGTGAGTTGGTCGGGTATAGGTCACTTTCACACATTGGTAGGGCAGTGAGTTGGTCGGGTATAGCTCACTTTCACACATTGGTAGGGCAGGGAGTTGGTCGGGCATAGTTCACTTTCACACATTGGTAGGGCAGGAGTTGGCCGGGCATAGTTCACTTTCACACATTAGTAGGGCAGGTAGTTGATCGGGCATAGTTCACTTTCACACATTGGTAGGGCAGTGAGTTGGTCGGGTATAGATCACTTACACACATTGTTAGGGCAGTGAGTTGGTCGGGTATAGGTCACTTACACACATTGTTACGGCAGTGAGTTGGTCGGGTATAGGTCACTTACACACATTGTTAGGGCAGTGAGTTGGTCAGGCATAGTTCACTTTCACACATTGGTAGGGCAGGGAGTTGGTCGGGCATAGTTCACTTTCACACATTGGTAGGGCAGGGAGTTGGTCGGGCATAGTTCACTTTCACACATTGTGGGCAGGGAGTTGGTCGGGCATAGTTCACTTTCACACATTAGTAGGGCAGGGAGTTGGTCGGATAGGTCACTTTCACACATTGTTAGAGCAGGGAGTTGGTCCTGATATAGTTCACTTTCCACATTGTTAGAGCAGGGAGTTGGTCTGTATAGTTCACTTTCACACATTGTTAAGCAGGGAGTTGGTCTGGTATAGTTCACTTTCACACATTGGTTAGGCAGGGAGTTGGTCCGATAGTTCACTTTCACACATTGGTAGGCAGGGAGTTGGTCACGCATAGTTCACTTTCACACATTGTTAGAGCAGGGAGTTGGTCTGTATAGTCACTTTACACATTGTTAAGCAGGGAGTTGGTCTGATATAGTTCACTTTCACACATTGGTAGGGCAGGAGTTGGTCAGCATAGTCACTTTCACACATTGGTAGGGCAGGGAGTTGGTCGGCATAGTCACTTTCACACATTGTTAGAGCAGGGAGTTGGTCGGTATAGTCACTTCACACATTGTAGGCAGGGAGTTGGTCGGGTATAGGTCACTTACACACATTGTTAGGCAGGAGTTGGTCTGGTATAGTCACTTCACACATTGTAGGGCATGGATTGGTCGGGTATAGTCACTTTCACACATTGGTAGGGCAGTGAGTTGGTCGGGCATAGTCACTTTCACACATTGTTAGGGCAGGGAGTTGGTCGGTATAGTTCACTTCACACATTGTTAGAGCAGGAGTTGGTCGGTATAGTTCACTTCACACATTGTTAGGGAAGCAGGAGATGTTGGTCTGGATAGTTCACTTTCACACATTGTTAGAGCAGGGAGTTGGTCTGGTATAGTTCACTTCACACATTGTTAGGGCAGTGAGTTGGTCGGTATAGCTCACTTCCACACATTAGTAGGGCATTGATTGGTCGGGTATAGCTCATTTTCATACATTGGTAAGGCATTGAGTTGGTCAGGGCATAGCTCACTTTCACACATTGGTAGGGCAGGGAGTTGGTCAGGTATAGTTCACTTCCACACATTGTTAGGCAGTGAGTTTGGTCGGTATAGCTCACTTTCATCACATTGGCAGGTGAGTTGGTCGGATAGTCACTTTCACATTGTAGCAGGGAGTTGGTCGGTATAGTTCACTTTCACACATTGTAGGCAGTGAGTTGGTCGGCATAGTTCACTTTCACACATTGTAGGGCAGGAGTTGGTCGGGCATAGTTCACTTTCACACATTGGTAGGGCAGGGAGTTGGTCGGGTATAGGTCACTTTCACACATTGTTAGAGCAGGGAGTTGGTCTGATATAGGTCACTTTACACATTGTTAGAGCAGGGAGTTGGTCTGATATAGGTCACTTTCACACATTGGTAGGGCAGGAGTTGGTCGGGCATAGGTCACTTTCACACATTGTTAGAGCAGGGAGTTGGTCTGAATAGGTCACTTTCACACATTGGTAGGGCAGGGAGTTAGTCGGGCATAGGTCACTTTCACACATTGTTAGAGCAGGGAGTTGGTCTGATATAGGTCACTTTCACACATTGTTAGAGCAGGGAGTTGGTCTGATATAGGTCACTTTCACACATTGGTAGGGCAGGGAGTTGGTCGGGTATAGTTCACTTTCACACATTGTTAGGGCAGGGAGTTGGTCGGGTATAGTTCACTTTCACACATTGTTAGAGCAGGGATTGGTCTGGTATAGTTCACTTTCACACATTGTTAGAGCAGGGAGTTGGTCTGGTATAGTTCACTTTCACACATTGTTAGAGCAGGGAGTTGGTCTGGTATAGTCACTTTCACACATTGGTAGGGCAGGGAGTTGTCGTATAGTCACTTTCACATATTGTTAGAGCAGGGAGTTGGTCGGTATAGTTCACTTTCAAAACATTGTAGGCAGGGAGTTGGTCTGGTATAGTTCACTTTCACACATTGTTAGAGCAGGGAGTTGGTCTGTATAGTTCACTTCCACACATTAGTAGGGCAGGGGAAGTTTTTTCTGGTAGGCATAGGGTCCTACTTTCACACATTGTTAGGCAGGGAGTTGGTCAGTATAAGGTCACTTCACACATTGTTAGAGGGAGGAGTTGGTCTGTATAGTCACTTTCACACATTAGTAGGGCATTGATTGGTCGGGTATAGTTCACTTTTCATACATTGGTAAGCATTGAGTTGGTCGGGCACAGCTCACTTTCACACATTGTTAGGCAGGGAGTTGGTCGGATATAGGTCACTTTCACACATTGGTAGGGCAGGGAGTTGGTCGGGTATAGTCACTTTCACACATTGTTAGGGCAGTGAGTTGGTCTGGGCATAGTTCACTTTCACACATTGTCAGGCATGAGTTGGTCGGGTATAGGTCACTTTCACAATTGGTAGGCAGGGAGTTGGTCAGGTATAGGTCACTTTCACACATTGTTAGAGCAGGGAGTTGGTCTGATATAGGGTTTACTTTTCACACATTGTTAGAGCAGGGAGTTGGTCTGGATATAGTTCACTTTCACACATTGGTAGAGGCATGGAGTTGGTCTGGATAGTTCACTTTCACACATTGGTAGGCAGGGAGTTGGTCGGTATAGTCACTTTCACACATTGGTAGGGCAGGGAGTTGTCGGGCATAGTTCACTTTCACACATTGTTAGGCATTGGAGTTGGTCGCAATAGTTCACTTTCACACATTGGTAGGGCAGGAGTTGTCACGCATAGTTCACTTTCACACATTGGTAGGGCAGGGAGTTGGTCGGGCATAGTCACTTTCACACATTTTTAAGAGCATGAGTTGGTCGGGCATAGTTCACTTTCACACATTGGTAGGGCAGGAGTTGGTCGGGATAGCTCACTTTCACACATTGGTAGGGCAGTGAGTAGGTCGGGCATAGTTCACTTTCACACATTGCCAGGGCATTGAGTTGGTCGGGTATAGTCACTTTCACACATTGTAGGAGCAGGGAGTTGGTCAGGTATAGTCACTTTCACACATTGTTAGAGCAGGGAGTTGGTCTGATATAGGTCACTTTCACACATTGGTAGAGCATGGAGTTGGTCGGCATAGTTCACTTTCACACATTGTAGGCAGTGAGTTGGTCACGATAGTCACTTTCACACATTGGTAGGGCAGGGAGTTGGTCGGGCATAGTCACTTTCACACATTTTAGGGCAGTGAGTTGGTCGGGCTATAGTTCACTTTCACACATTGTTAGGCAGGGAGTTGGTCGGGTATAGTCACTTTACACATTGTAGGCAGGGAGTTAGTCGGGCATAGTTCACTTTCACACATTGCTAGGCATTGAGTTGGTCGGGTATAGTCACTTTCACACATTGGTAGGAGCAGGGAGTTGGTCAGGTATAGTTCACTTTCACACATTGTTAGAGCAGGGAGTTGGTCTGAGTATAGGTCACTTTCACACATTGGTAGGGCAGGGAGTTGTCGGGCATAGGTCACTTTCACACATTGTTAGAGCAGGAGTTGGTCTGATAAGTCACTTTCACACATTGTTAGAGCAGTGAGTTGGTCTGGATAGTCACTTTCACACATTGGTAGGGCAGGGAGTTGGTCGGCATAGTTCACTTTCACACATTGTTAGGGCAGTGAGTTGGTCGGGATAGTTCACTTTCACACATTGTTAGAGCAGGGAGTTGGTCTGGCATAGTTCACTTTCACACATTGGTAGGGCAGGGAGTTGGTCGGGTATAGTTCACTTTCACATATTGGTAGGGCAGGGAGTTGGTCGGGCATAGTTCACTTTCACACATTGGTAGGGCAGGGAGTTGGTCGGGCTTTCTTTGCTTTAAACACACATCACTAATTTAGTTAAAACTTTGTGATCATGTGAGGACACAAGACATTAATCTTGGGGGGGGGGGGTGGGGGAGAATAACAAAAATGCGTTTCCCATCAGCTTGTATCTGCATTTTCTTTTATAAATGCTGCAAATAACAGTCTTTTGCGGTCCTTTTGCACTCATTGCTTTCTATGGGAAAACACGGATTTTGGTAAGAACTTACCGGTAAAATCCTTTTCAGCGAAGGAAGGGAGGGAGACACAGGAATTCATTACTGATGGGTAGGCGGGAGCCCCAGATCAGGATGTTACCTCAGATCAAAAGAGTGATGACTGGCTGGCCCCTCCAGCTCGGGCTCCCTCCTACTCAGCTCCAGTCGTACCAAAGCTTTTAGGAAAAAGAGCCAAGATCACCAGCGGAGCAACATAACCCCTTCTGAAGGAACTTCAAGAAAAAACACAAGGATACAGGTTATGCATGCAAAGAAAGCCAAAAACCACAGAGTTCAGGTACTACTCACGGAACCTGACTACTGCGATGAGCTGGCGATGCTGGAAAAGAGCCTTAGCGCGCTGACCTCAGCCCAGATAATCGCTATCAATAAGGGTCGGCTGCATCTGAAAACATTCAACTCACTTCTCGCCTTGGGAGGGTGCTGTGTCTCCCTCCCTTCCTTCTCTGAAAGGATTTTACCGGTAAGTTCTTACCAAAATCCGTGTTTCAGCTGCAGAATGGAAGGGAGGGAGACACAGGAATTCATTACTGATGGGACGTCCCAAAGCATTCAAAAATAAGGGTGGGAAAAACCAACAAGAGGGAGAAACCCAACAACCTTAACAACAAAGCGCAACCAGCGTAAACACAAGTTCATCCAGAACTTTAAACTACAGCTGCCTGCAGGACCCTACTCCGAGGGCTGCATCAGCGGAAGCACTGACGTCACTTTATAAAACTTTGTAAACGTGTGGAAGAGCGCCAAGTTTGCCGCTCGGCAGAGCTGCACTGCGAGGCACCTTGATGAAAAGCCCACGATGAGGCCACAGCTCTCTAGAATGGCTCGAATTTAATGGCAAGATTCCCCCGAAGACGGTAAGCTTCCAAAATAGCTGACGGATCCAACGAGCTATAGAATCCTGGAAGCTCGTTGACAACGCCGACGACCTGCTGGACCACAAAACAGGGAGTCCTCTTACGAAACCTTGATAATAATAGATAAAACTTCAAGGCCCGCACTAATCAATGTGGTAAAGCTCGCTCTTTCACATCTTCGGATCCGGGCAAATAAGGCAACACAATATCTGGTTGAATGAAATTGTGGACACCACTTTAGGCAAAAAAATCACCCGGTGCGAAGACTACACGATCCGGAAAAAACTCCAGAAAAGGAGGGGAACAAGAAAGACTGCCAATCAGAAATTCCTCAAGGAAGTGCTGCAACAAGGAAAGCCACCTTCCAAGAAAAATAAAGAAAGGCAGCAGAAACCCCTAGGCTCAAAAGGTTTATGCTGAAGGGGTCCAAAACAAGGTTGACCGCCAAGAGACACGGGTGCCTTCCCGCGGCGGAAACTTACGAGTATACCTCGGAAAAAAAAGGAAAGCAGTCTTTTTGAAGCAAGGGCTCGAAAACAATAAGGACAAGGCAGAAATTGACCTTTCAGAGTGCTTATGCCAAAAACCCCTTTTCTAGCCCATGCGTAGAAAAGCCAAAGGTTGGGATGGAAATTTTCTCGGGTTCGAGAGGACCCCAAACACCACGAAAAGAAGGTTTCCCAAATCTTGTGGTAAATCCTGTTTGTAGCCGGACATCTTGCGCACGAAGGGTAGCAATGACCTCGGCTGAGAAACCTACTACGGGTCAAGATTTCGGTCTCAAGAGCCACGCGTCAAACGCAGGGACATCAAGTCCGGATGACAAACGGGCCCTGAGTCAACAAGTCGGTTGAGAGGAAGTGGAAAAGGAGGGTGCCGCCAACAGCGACATTATTGTCGAGAACCACACCCTTCTTGCCAGTCTGGAGCTATCAAATAGCTGGAATTCTCTTAAGTCTGATCCGACGCAGTTACTAGAGGAAGTAAGGATATCGGCGGAATACATAGATCAGCTCGAACTGATCCACTGAGCCACTAGAGCATCCACCGCCACCGCCTTCGGATCCTTGTACCTGGACAATGAATGTCGGTAACTTGGCATTGAACCTGGATGCCATCAAATCCACTTGGGGGGTTTCCCCAGCGAGAGCACAGTTAGTGCAAACACCTCCGGATGGAGGCTCCATTCCCCGGAAACCATCCTTCTGCGACTGAGAAAGTCGCTGTAACATTCGAACATCTGGAATGTGAATCGCCGAAATGGCTGGTACATTGGCCTCTGCCCAAATCAGAATTCGGGACAACCTCTACCATGAGTCTGGAACTCCTTGTCCCCACCTTGGTGATTGATAACGCGACAGCCGTCGCATTGTCTGTCTGCAACGGACTGGCAGACCGCTCAAAGGGACCGTCCAATGTTGGAGGCAAAGGAAAATCGCCCTCAATTCCAGGATGTTGATCGGAAGCACAGGACTCTTCCGATGACCATACCCCTGAATCCAGAGATTGTTTCCAAACACCCCCCAGCCCGTCAGGCTGGCATCGGTGGTTATGACTGACCACTTCAGAGGAGGAAAGACTTCCCCAGGGAGAATGCCTGGACGTAACACCATTCTAGGAATCCCGCACCGCGCGAGAAATGGTGACACTGCAATCCGCGATTGCGACTGATTCATCGACTCAAGATGAACCTTTGAAGAGTCCTGGAGTGGAACATGGGCAAAAGGAATCGCCTCCATGGACGCCACCATCAGTCTAGAAGACGCCATTACACTTCCGTAGAGACATTGCCGTTGAGGATCTCATAATCTGCACATGTCGAAGAAGAAATGACTGTTTTGTCTGGTG
The DNA here is from genome assembly GCA_033576555.1 of Oophaga sylvatica. NCBI lineage: Eukaryota > Metazoa > Chordata > Amphibia > Anura > Dendrobatidae > Oophaga > Oophaga sylvatica. Next base: position 151,900,194 of record JARQOD010000008.1, read on the forward strand.
GTAGGGAAACTACCGACCGAAAACGTGTCGAGATGCATTCCAAAAAGAGGATTGTCCTCGATGGTTCAGGGACGACTTCTCCCAATTGACCAGCCAACGAAGTCCTTCAGAAACTGAAGAGACAAATCCGAGCCGTCAACGCCTCCACTCGAGGAAGCCATGATCAAAAGATCGTCAGATAAGGAGAGATCGTAATCCCTGTTTCGAAGGATTGCCATGAGAGGCCCAGAAATTTTGTAAAGACCCTTGGCGCTGAGGCTAAGCCGAACGGCAGAGCCACGAACTGGTAATGATTCTGACCTATGGCAAATCGAAAGAAAGCGCTGATGAGCCTTTCCGATGGGAATATGCAAATAGGCGTCGCGAATGTCGATTGACACCAGAAAAAATCGTTCTGTGACAGAGCTGCACAACGGAAACGAAGCGACTCCATGCGAAATTTCCGGGCATGGACATGCCGGTTTAATCGCTTGAGATCCAGTCCGGGCGAAATTTGTTCTCCTTTTTGGGAACTATAAAAAGGTTGGAATAAAAACCTTTCCCTCGGTCCTCTGACGGAACCGGTATCACTACCCCTTTTGTAGTAGCGATTCGACCTTCGCTGTAGAGCGACAACAAGCTCGGGTTCCGACGGAACGCGAGATTGACAAAAAACATTTGGGGGGTTGAGAAGCAACTCTATGAAATAGCCTGCCGACACTATCGCGTTACCCAGGAATCTGGAACGCGAGCCATCAAGTCTCCTTGAAAAGAAGCGGCGACCCCCCCACTCGAGAATCCTCGAGTGGCCCCTGGCGTCAATCCGACTTTGCGGGTTTCTTGTCAAGTTCCCGCTTGTTCTGGCGGAAAACTCTGCTTCCAGGGAGTACGAGTTTTCTGAGAGGATTTTTTTTCCTGAGAAAGAAGGACGACCCGATTTCCCCACGAGGAGTACTAGATCGTCCTCGGCCCCGAAAGGACCGCCGACCACTATAAACACCAGGCTTACTGGACACCGAGGCCATGGCCCTTCGCTGTGGTAATGCTGATTCCTTCGCCTTAGCCTTGGAAATCAGCTCTGTGAGGTCGGATCCAAAAAGATGGCCACCCTTGTAAGGTTAAGGCCAACAACCCTTGTTTGGAAACTGCGTCCCCGGCCCACTGTCTGAGCCATAAAGCTCTTCTGACTGTGCCGCTGAGCTTGCGCTTTGGCCAGCAGAGATGCCGTATCCAGACCGGCATAAAAAATATAACAGGCTGCCGTTTCTAACCATTCACAAGTTTCCCGTACTCAGATAACGGAGATTCATTTTGCAACTCCGTCTTCAGACGTGCCAACCAGCTTAGAGAAGCTCTAGCAGCACACATGGATCCTAGCACTGCTCGAAATCCATGACCCGCAGCTCATAGCTTGCTTTTGCCGCCAATTCTGCTTTCTATCCAAAGGCTCCTGTAAGCTCGCTTTTCCCCTTAATAGGGAGTAGAGAGGATTTACTAAGCTGAGACAAAGACACATCCACTTCAGGAGCAGAAAGTCCAATTAGCCTTTAACTCCGTAGAGCAAGGATAAAGTGTATCAAAGAAATGCGTTCCATGAAAACGCTTATTGGGCATAGACGTTCCTCCTCTTTACACCATTAAGCTCATCCAGAGCTGGCAATGTTTGCGCGAAGAACGGGACTCCTGGAACATGGTGTGATTTACAGGACGACTAGTTACCTCCTCCGTAACTGTAGTATTTTCTCTCATGGCTTCAATTAATGCCTCCGTACGCTTCGTCATAGAGGAACGCCCTGCGGCTCGTCCGCATCTGAATCGGATATTTCTCATCCAATTTAAAGGGGAAACTCTGCCCAATATCAGATACATCTGACTCGCTCCGTGTAGAGGCCGGTAACGGCCTGCGTCGCTTCCTCTGAGAGGAATTAGCAGACACATATTGACCTAAAAGGTCAGACAAGTTATTAATCGATCGAGCGATATCATCCAATTTTCCACCGCTGTCGACCGCAGCGCTAGACGCTGTGGAGGTCTGCGTATCTGATTGCCGCAATGGCACTGGGACGTGATCCGCGGCATCTGAACTCTGTTCAGACATGTCTCACCTGTATGAGCAGGTCAAAGCGGTAATACCAGCAAAAAACTATGCGGTTTTTTTTTTTTTTTTTTTTTTCAAACGCTGAAGGGTTAACGCTCCACCAAGCAGGGTTACCCCAGCGGTATTCATCAGCAAATTTAGCTGGTAGAAATAACCCTCAGAGGGGTTAATATTGCAAACTCACCAAATATATATATTATTATTTGTGAGCCCCAGCCAATTTTTATGTCTCTGATGAGACTGCAGCTGCAGTATAGCGATCGCTGCGCTGCGGGGTGAGGAATCCGCACTCACCCAGCTGGCCGTGGTGTCTTATGAGGAGAGGAGCGGTCCGAGGAGCCCAGGAGCCTGAGTAATGGCCGCCACAGTGAGGGGGTCGCAGGAGAAACGCCAGAGCGCGCGTCTTCCTGCTCAAAAGACCGGGATAGATAGGCCACGCCCCCCGCCAGCTCAAATAATGAGCGCGAACTCTCCCCGCTCCTGCTCCCTCTTGTCCTGCAGCTATCTGCTGCGGACAAAAAATCACCACATCTCCTTGTAACAGCGCTGTCACAGCAGCGCTGAAGCATACTGACATTACATGTAGTAGCGCTGTCACAGCAGCGCTGAAGCATACTGACATTACATGTAGTAGCGCTGTCACAGCAGCGCTGAAGCATACTGACATACATGTAGTAGCGCTGTCACAGCAGCGCTGAAGCATACTGACATTACATGTAGTAGCGCTGTCACAGCAGCGCTGAAGCATACTGACATTACATGTAGTAGCGCTGTCACAGCAGCGCTGAAGCATACTGACATACATGTAGTAACGCTGTCACAGCAGCGCGAAGCATACTGACATTACATGTAGTAGCGCTGTCACAGCAGCGCTGAAGCATACTGACATTACATGTTGTAGCGCTGTCACAGCAGCGCTGAAGCATACTGACATTACATGTAGTAGCGCTGTCACAGCAGCGCTGAAGCATACTGACATTACATGTAGTAGCGCTGTCACAGCAGCGCTGAAGCATACTGACATTACATGTAGTAGCGCTGTCACAGCAGCGTTGAGCATACTGACATTACATGTAGTAGCGCTGTCACAGCAGCGCTGAAGCATACTGACATTACATGTAGTAGCGCTGTCACAGCAGCGCTGAAGCATACTGACATTACATGTAGTAGCGCTGTCACAGCAGCGCTGAAGCATACTGACATTACATGTAGTAACGCTGTCACAGCAGCGCTGAAGCATACTGACATTAGTAATAGCGCTGCTCATTTCAGACGCTAAAGCACTCACACATAATTATTATTAAAATTTGTGTGGAGTACTCACCAGCCAAGGCGCCACAGGGACCCTCAGGGTTTCTGGCGCAGTGCCCATGCTTCCCCCCAGGGCGAAGAACGCAGTGACCGCACGTGTGGTTTGCGTTCCCGCCAGAGAAGCTCTTCCTCATCCCCCAGGGCCGGCAAGGATTCTGCAGGGACTTTGAGTAAATACAGATCCGCCAAGGGAGAGGTTGGGGTACAGCAGCGCTGGTACCCCTGAGACCTCTAGACCAACTAGTGATCCAAGTCTCCTGTCGAATATTAAAATAATAAAATCTTCTGAGGAGCTGCATTAGCAGCGACCATCCTCTGGACCTCAAATCTTAGACTGGAGCTGAGTAGGAGGAGCCCGAGCTGGAGGGGCCAGCCAGTCATCACTCTTTTGATCTGAGGTAACATCCTGATCTGGGGCTCCGCCTACCCATCAGTAATGAATTCCTGTGTCTCCCTCCCTTCCATTCTGCAGCTGAAAAAAATGCTGAAAAATAAAGGAAAGAAGCAACAAGCTGGAGTTTTCAATAAAGCAGTTTTCCAATTCAGTAAGGAAATAAAAACAAGAGCGTGCATGAGATTTCTGAGATGTCGGTTTTTCATTTGCATAAATGCAGCAAAATGCAACGTGTGAACACAGCTTTATGTTACATTAAAGAATTATCAAATATTTATATTTATTATGGTTTATTGGTTTAAAAAAAAAAAAAACACAACAAAAACTTGTCACCACTTTGAGACCTCAGTGGAGTTGGACTTTGCATGACAAGCTGTAGTTTTTAACTGCAGCATTTTGGAGTATATACAGTATAACATTTTATTTGCTTTTAATTCTAGTTCTTTTGGGGGCGAGCTGCTGCAATAAAAACAAAACTAAAAAAAAAACATGTGATGCTTTGTGCGTTTTTTCATGAACTCATATGAACTTTTTTCTTCAGAACAGTCACTATATTTTTAGACATTTTCCACTAAATAATTTGGTTAAATTGCTCGTTTTTCCAAAAATGTTTTGTTTTCACATACATGCATTGGTGGAAGCAAAGTAGAGCTGAGATCCTGAAAATGCAGCACAAAAAAAAAGCAAGAATAGCAGCGAAAAAAACGCAGCAAAACCTGCTTTTTATCAACGTGTGAACACAGGCTTACGGTTAACTGTTATTACTTTGCAATAAAACTGCTAATCGTTGGGTCACTCAGTGACAGTCAGACAGGCGGCTTACTTACTTGATCGAAGAGCTGTTTTCCAGTGGTGTTGGGCTGGATGGCAAACTCCAGCTCTGCATCCATCGTGGTCACACGTACGCTGATCTGCAAGACACAAGATTGCGCGGGGTGAGTGAGCGAGTGGACGTTCCCTAGCACGGTTCTTCCATGAGCTTTATGTACATATCTAATACTACATCACAGAGGTGAACACCCAGGACGGACATATTGGGCACGTTCCCCTAAATGATGGGAGGTAGGTTTTTGTTTCCGTTCCTACAGATATGCAACCCCGGTCCCTCGGCGCAGAGTCCGTCTTTCCTAACATTGGTTACTGAATGGCTCGCCGATACCCGCATGGTCCTGTGACCAGATGCCAAAATTCCAACAAGTCCCCAACTAGTGGCGTTATTGAAAAGTGGGAGCGTTTTAGATCCGCAGCATCTCCGCCACGAAGTTTCAAACTATAAAAGTTACAGAGAGGGGTCACGAGTACCGAGCTGTGTAATGAGACGGGAGCTTCATGGCACGGTTTTCCATCAAAGCCTTACATCACCAAGCACAATGTTACACATCACATAGGCATGTCGCCACTGGACTCTGGAAACGTGATCTCTGAGATACTTGACCATCTAATGGACGAAGGAGATCTTAAAGTTCAAGCTTAAAGACATTTTGGACAGTTATAGACTCCAACTTTCTGAAAACAGTTTTGGGGAGGGGTGAAGACCTTTTCTTCAGTCCAGCAAGACTGTGTCCCAGTGACAAAGCTTCAATGCATGGTTGGGCTGGTCTGGAGTGAGATCCTGACCTCAACCCCATCCAACACCTGTGTGATGAGCTGGCACAGAGCTTGTGACCGGGCGCTCTGGTTCAGCATCAGTGTCTGACCTCAATGTTCATCACCACCCACATCCTATTGAAAGTCTTCAGAGAGGGAGGGACAATTCATGTCCCAGCACAGTGGACAGAGCAGCCATGTTCCACCTTACGTGTCCCCAGACCTTGTGTTCCAGGAGTGTGACAATCAGGGAAGATCACAGGATGCCGCAGCAGCGACATCAGAAGTCAGGCCAGGTGCAGACGATCCGGAGAAGCAGTGCATGGTCGCTGTGTATGGAATGCAGGTGAGTCCTCTGAACTAGATGGATCTAGACTCCTCCGCACTGATACTGCCACACAAAGGACAAGGTGTGGAGTTATGGAAATCACAGGATCGATAATCGTCACATTATGATACGAGCCAGATGTCTGACGACAGGTGACCATTGACCTCAAGCCACCACTCTCAGAGGCTATCATGTAATGGAGGGCTATCCTCTAAAGCGATGACACAATGATTGGCAGACTGGTCTGGAGACCACGTGGACAACGCATGTAGAAGTCTTCAAGAGGTAATGGGAGCGTATTCCAAGAGATGTTTTTTCAACACAATACCAGGCCACACATTGCTCGTATACATGAAGAAGCCTGCGCGGCCTAGACGAGCTACCATTGCCTGCAGCGACTCCAGTATTGTCTACCATCGAGTGCACCAACTGCAAAAGGCGCTGCCAGCAGCAGATTCTGATGATTTCCCCAAGTGCCCTCAGCATGGTAACCATTAACACTCAAGGCTGTAAGTGTGGGGATATTTGCACATGGGGCTCATACTCAAATACTGTGAAAAGACATGAATACTCCCATTAGCTGGCTGATGGGAGCAGTAGTCCCATCTGCCGACATCAATGACCGAAGGTAAACTTTATGCCTCCAATCACAGCGTGGGAACCAAGGCTCTCTGCCCGGTGTTGCGGATTTTACTGCCGATCATGACAGCGTGGCAAACACTGGATGTTCGGGCCCCCCATTCAAATGAATGTGGACAGGTTCGGGAATTGTTCTAGTGCTCAAACCTCAACTTTTTGGCTGCACTCGAACATCCAGGGTCCATCCATCACATGACGCTCCAGAAGTGTTTGGGAGCATTGAGTCGACCCACCAGAACATTCAATAGTAGGCAGAGTCAGGACTAGAAGTGACACTATGGATGCTAGCTTTATAGTTTATGACGGGTGTCCATTATCACACGGTCTCCCCGGGGAGCCCCTTTAAGAATGGATGGAGTGGCGGTACGAATGATCGACCTCTGCTCCAGTCATCCGCGGCTCATCAGAGCAACGTATCTGGGGATTGTTGGGGGTCATTGCTGTTGGACCACCAGAGATAGGAAAGTTTTCCCCTATCATGTGGATAACATTCCAACTTGCAAATGACTAACAAGAACCTGTCAGTAGGAACATCCCCCCAATCTGTTTATGATGGCATGGAGGTCACAAATAAAAGGATACTTTGATATTTGATCTGAGGTCTTATTTCAGAGAAAATCATATATTTCTACATATGTAAATCAGGGGAGTCACCAGTGTGAGACATGTAGATGAGGAGAGTGGACTGTCAGTCATTACAGCTGGTAAATCCCTATCATTTACCAAATCTGGGGAAGATCCTCAGGGGGATCTATGTCCGGCCCAGAGATCTTAACAGCTCATTTACATATTCCAGAGAAAGCCATGTTTTCCTTAAAGAGACATCAGATCACAGGTATCAAGGTGTCCTGTTCTTCAGCTTACTATGACCTGCGTGCCCCTATAGACGGCTCAGGAGGACGATCCTACTGATGGACCCCCTTTTATGTGCACTTATCTACACTTCAACTGTGAGAGACAGAATCCAAAAATAAAAAACAGAAAATCACACTGAATGATTTTTACATTTAACTAATTTACATTTTATTGCATGAAATAAGTATTTGATCACCGAACGACCAGCAACAATTCTGTTTCTCACAGACCTGTTAGTTTTTCTTTAACCCCTTAGTGACAGAGCCAATTTTTACAATTCTGACCACTGTCACTTTATGAAGTAATAACTCTGGAATGCTTCAAAGGATCCCGGTGATTCTGAGACTGTTAATCATGACATATTGTACTTCATGTTAGTGGTAAAATTTATTCGACATGACTTGTTTATTTGTTTAAAAAAAAAAAAAAAAAGGAAATTTGGCAAAAATTTAGAAAATTTTGCAATTTTCAAACTTAATTTTTGTGCTCTTTAATCAGAGTCATCTCACAAAATAGTTACTAACATTTACCACATGTCTACTTTACATCAGCACAATTTTGGAAACAATTTTTTTTGTTAGGAAGTTATAAGGGTTAAAAGTTGATAAGTTATTTCTCATTTACAACAAAATTTACAAAAACATTTTTTTAGGGATCACCTCACATTTGAAGTCACTTTGAGGGGTCAATATGACAGAAAATACCCAAAAGTGACACCATTCTAAAAACTGCACCCCTCAAGGTACTCAAAACCACATTCAAGAAGTTTATTAACCATTCAGGTGCTTCACAGGAGCTGAAGCAACGTGGAAGGAAAAAAATGAACATTTCACAAAAAAAATTACTTTGGAACCAAACTTCATTTTCACAAGGGTATCAGGAGAAATTGCACAACAAATTATGTGGTCCGTTTTCTCCTGAGTACGCCGATACCCCGTGTGTGGGGGGAAAGCCACTGTTTGGGTGCATGACAGGGCTCAGAAGGGAGGGAGCATGGTTTGACTTTGTGAACACAAAATTGTCTGGAATCAATGTCATGTTTGGAGACCCCCTGATGAACCGAAACAGTGGAAACCCCCAATTCTAACTCCAACCCACTTTGGCCCAAGTCCACTTGAGCCCAACTGTAACTCTAACAGAAATAAATCCATTTTTTTTTTATTTTATCATTTTTACCTAACTAAGGGGGTGAGAAAGGGGGTGTGATTTACTATTTTTTTATTTTGATCACGTGATGGGGTCAAAATGAACCAATAGGAGAAATCTCCTATTGTTGCCAGCCGACAGATCTTAGCGGGAGCACAGCACATACGCCCTCCTTACTAAAATTTAAGAAGGGACTGGATGCCTTTCTTGAAAAGTATAATATTACAGGCTATATTCACTAGTTTCCTAGCCCCTTCATGACCCAGCCTATTTTGACCTTAAAGACCTTGCCATTTTTTGCAATTCTGACCAGTGTCCCTTTATGAGGTAATAACTCACGAACGCTTCAACGGATCCTAGCGATTCTGAGATTGTTTTTTCGTGACATATTGGGCTTCATGTTAGTGGTAAATTTTGGTCGATAATTTTTGCGTTTATTTGTGAAAAAAATGGAAATTTGGCGAAAATTTTGAAAATTTTGTAATTTTTATTCTGTTAAACCAAAGTTATGTGACACAAAATAGTTAATAAATAACATTTCCCACATGTCTACTTTACATCAGCACAATTTTGGGAACATTTTTTTTTGTTAGGAAGTTATAAGGGTTAAAAGTTGACCAGCGATTTCTCATTTTTACAGCAAAATTTACAAAACCATTTTTTTTAGGGACCACCTCACATTTGAAGTCACTGAGGGGTCTATATGGCAGAAAATACCCAAAAGTGACACCTTTATAAAAACTGCACCCCTCAAGCTACTCAAAACTACATTCAAGAAGATTATTAACCCTTCAGGTGCTTCACAGGAACTAAAGCAACGTGGAAGGAAAAAATTGACATTTTAATTTTTCCAACAAAAATTTTCTTTTAGCATCAATTTTTTCATTTTTACATGGGCATCAGGATAAAATGGATCCTAAAATTTGTTGGGCAATTTCTCCTGAGTACACAGATACCTCATATGTGGTCATAAACTACTGTATGGGCGCACGGCAGGGCTCAGAAGGGAAGGAGCGCCATTTGACTTTTTGAATGGAAAATATGCTGGAATATTTAGCGGTTGCCATGTCGCATTTGGAGCGTCCCTGTGTGCCTAAACATTGGAGCTCCCCACAAGTGACCCCATTTTGGAAACTAGACCCCCTAAGGAACTTATCTAGATGCACAGTGAGCACTTTGAACCCCCAGGTGCTTCACAAATTGATCCGTAAAAAAAGAAAGTACTTTTTTTTCACAAAAATTTTCTTTTAGCCTCAGTTTTTTTCATTTTCACATGGGCAACAGTATAAATTGGATCCTAAAATTTGTTGGACAATTTCTCCTGAGTACACAGATACCTCATATGTGGTCATAAACCACTGTTTGGGCGCACGGCAGGGCTCAGAAGGGAAGGAGCGCCATTTGACTTTTTGAATAGAAAATATGCTGGAATATTTAGCGGTTGCCATGTCGCATTTGGAGAATTCCTGTGTGCCTAAACATTGGAGCTCCCCCACAAGTGACCCCATTTTGGAAACTAGACCCCTTAAGGAACTTATCTAGATGCATAGTGAGCACTTTGAACCCCAGGTGCTTCACAAATTGATCCGTAAATAAAAGAAAGTACTTTTTTTTTCACAAAAATTTTCTTTTAGCCTCAGTTTTTTTCATTTTCACATGGGCAACAGTATAAATTGGATCCTAAAATTTGTTGGGCAATTTCTCCTGAGTACACAGATACCTCATATGTGGTCATAAACCACTGTTTGGGCTCACGGCAGGGCTCAGAAGGGAAGTAGCGCCATTTGACTTTTTGAATGGAAAATATGCTGGAATATTTAGCGGTTGCCATGTCGCATTTGGAGAGTCCCTGTGTGCCTAAACATTGGAGTCCCCCACAAGTGACCCCATTTTGGAAACTAGACGCCCTAAGGAACTTATCTAGATGCATAGTGAGCACTTTGAACCCCCAGGTGCTTCACAGAAGTTTATAACGCAGAGCCGTGAAAATAAAAAATCATTTTTTTTTCTCAAAAAATGATTTTTTAGCCCACTATTTTTTATTTTCACAATGGTTTTCAGGAGAAATTGGACCCAAAAGTTGTTGTCCAGTTTGTCCTGAGTACGCTAGTTTGGGCACACGTCAGGGCTCGGAAGGGATGTAGTGACGCTTTGAAATGCTGACTTGATGGAATGGTCTGCGGGCATCTTGTTACGTTTGCAGAGCCCCTGATGTGCCTAAACAGTAGAAACTCCCCACAAGTGACCCCATTTTGGAAACTAGACCCCACAAAGAACTTATCTAGATGTGTGGTGAGCACTTTGAACCCCCAAGGGCTACACAGAAGTTTATAACGCCCGGGCATGAAAATAAAAAAATCATATTTTTTCCACAATCAGGATCTTTTAGTCCCCAATTTTTTTTTTCCCAACGGTAACATGAGAAATTAGACCCCAAAAGTTGTTGTCCAATTTGTCCCGAGTATGCTGATATCCCATATGTGGGAGAAAACTACTTTATGGGCACACGTCGGGGCTCGGATGGGAAGTAGTGACGTTTTGAAATGCCCACTTGATGGAATGGTCTGCGGGCATCTTGTTACGTTTGCAGAGCCCCTGATGTGCCTAAACAGTAGAAACTCCCCACAAGTGACCCCATTTTGGAAACTAGATCCCCCAAGGAACTCCTATAAATGTGTGATAAGCACTTTGAATCTCCAAGTCCTTCACAGAAGTTTATAACGCAGAGCCGTGAAAATATAAAATCATTTTTTTTTCCACAAAAATAATTTTTTAGTCCCCAATTTTTTTTCCCAATGTTAACAGGAGAAATTAGAACCCCCAAAGTTGTTGTGCAATTTTTCCCGAGTACGCTGATACCTCATATGTGGGGATAAACCACTGTTTGGGCACACGTCGGGGCTTGGAATAAAGGGAGCACTGTTTGACTTTTTGAACGCAAAATTTGCAGGAATCAATGGTGGCGCCATGTCGCGTATGGAGACCCCCTGATGTGCCTAAATTGTGGAAACCCCTCAATTCTAACTCCAACTCTAACCCCAACACACCCCCAACCTAACCCCTACACACACCTAACCCTAATACAAACCCTAATCATAACCCTAACCCCAACACACCCCTAACCCTAATCCCAACTCTAACCATAAACCTAACCACAAGCCTAACCCTAATTCCAACCCTAACCCAAATTCCAACCCTAACCCAAATTCCAACCCTAACCCAAATTCCAACCCTAACCCAAATTCCAACCCTAACCCAAATTCCAACCCTAACCGTAATTCTAACCTTAACCCTAATGCTAACCCTAACCCTAGTTCTAACCCTAAGGCTGGGTTCATATTGCGTTTTACCAGCCCGTTCAACATGTAGCGTTGACCGGCTGGTAACTGTATAGCATAACGCGATCGTGTTATGCTATACCCGCTAGCGCAGATGAATCAGCAGATAATCAGCCGCGGATCCGCAGCAAAATCAGTCGCGGATAAGCAGCAAAATCCGCCGCGGATCAGCAGCGAAATCCGCCGCGGATCAGCAGCGAAATCCGCCGCGGATCAGCAGCGAAATCCGCCGCGGATCCGCAGCGAATCAGCAGCGAAATCCGCCGCGGATCAGCAGCGAAATCCGCTGCGGATAAGCCGCGAAATCCGCCGCGGATCAGCAGCGATATCCGCCGCGGATCCGCAGAAAATCCGCTAGGAAAAAAAAAAAAATTCTTTATTTTATTATTTGTCCCTACCTATGACAGGGGGGGGGTTCATTTACTTTTTTTTTTATTTTGATCACTGTGACAGTTTATCACAGTGATCAAAATAAATTTTTGTATAATGGAGGGCGCACTGCGCATGCGCCCGCCATTTTCCAAGATGGCGGCGCCCATGAAGAATCCCGGGCAGCCGCCGGGACGGATCCAGGGACATCGGTGGACCGGGAGAGGTGAGTAGGGGGCGTCGGAAGGTGAGGGGGGGGGGATCGGTAGGTGGGGGCAGCCGATCGCAGGAGCAGGGGAGCAGACAGTGACGGCGGTGACCGATCGCTGCCATCTTTCGATGGCCGATCACCGCCGTGACTTGGTGTGGGGGGGGGTCAGATCTTGGTGTCCAGCCATGGCAGATGCTATTGCAGCATCGGCCATGGCTGGATTGTAATATTTCACCAGTTTCATTGGTGAAATATTACAAATCGCTCTGATTGGCTGTTAAAAGTGAAACAGCCAATCAGAGCGATCGTGGCCACGTGGGGGTTAAGCCAACCCGTGGATGCAGTAAGGTCCTGTTACTGCGGGTCGGGTGACCTTTCAGTGACCCCGGTCTCCCGACCCGCAGGAACATGATTTATAGCATGACGCCGGCGTCATGGGTCGGGATGGCACAGGTTTTCATGACGCCGACGTCGGCGTCATGGGTCGGGAAGGGGCTAGATACTGCGTTGATCCAGGGAGCTAGTCTGATTGCCGTATGTGGAGTCGGGAAGGAATTTTTTTCCCCAATGTGAAGCTTACTGTTTGCCACTTGGTTTTTTTTTTTGCCTTCCTCTGGATCAACATGTTAGGGCAGGTTAGGATAGGATATGGGTTGAACTAGATGGACTTAAAGTCTTCCTTCAACCTTAATAACTATATCATCATCATCATCGCTCCCATCATCATCGCCTCCCCATCACCTCCATCATCATCGCCTCCCATCATCATCATCATCATCGCCTCCCCATCATCATCATCATCGCCTCCCCATCATCATCGCCTCCCCCATCATCATCGCCTCCCCATCATCATCGCCTCCCATCATCATCGCCTCCCCATCATGCCTCCCATCATCGCCTCCCCATCATCATCATCATCGCCTCCCCATCATCATCAATCATGCCCCCCCATCATCATCATCATCGCCTCCCCATCATCATCATCATCCTCCCCATCATCATCATCTCCCCATCATCATCATCATCATCATCCTCCCCATCATCATCATCACTCCCCATCATCTCATCACTCCTCCCCATCATCATCATCACCTCCCCATCATCATTGCCTTCGACTCCTCACCACCATCACTGCCTCCCCCCACCACCTTCACACATACGCACCACACACAGATCGCACCGCAGCACTCTTCACATACACACTAGCACCGCACTACTACACACACACACACTGATAACACAGACACACAACACATACACCGCACCTCACCTGTCCGGCGTCAGCGCTCTCTCTGCCACAGCCGGCCGCTGAATGATGACGTCATTCAGCGGCGCTGTGAGAGGAAGCGCGGGCGCCCTGCAGAGGGAGACCTGGAGCTGCGGATTGCGGAGGCACGGGGAGAGGTGAGTATTGTGCCGGGCGGCTGCCGGGGCCCTGAGCAAGCGGGGGGGGGGGGCCCAGTGGCGGAGCTGGCACCGCTCTCCTCCGCTGACGGGGGCCGGGGTGCCCGACGGCGAGTGGGCCCCTCGCCTGCTCAGGGCCCCGGCACTTGCCCGGGTATGCCGGGTGCTGACGCCGGCTCTGGCTGGGGCAATGGACTGGAATCACCACCAACCTCCATGGCCTGTATGCACGCTCACCAAGCAACACCCATTGCTTGTATGCATGCTCACCACGCAACCTCCATGGCCTGTATGCACGCTTACCAAGGAACACCCATTGCTTGTATGCATGCTCACCACACAACCTCCACGGCCTGTATGCATGCACCACACAACCTCTGTGGCCAGTATGAATGCAAGACTCCATTGTTGAACAAAAAGCATGTTCAAGTGCATTTAAAGTTTGCGCAACAATATTTAGACAAGCCTGCAAAATACTGGGCAAACATAACCTGGTCAGATGAGACAAAAATTCAACTCTCTGGATTCTATAACACACACCACGTTTGGAGGCCGAAAGGCACTGGATATCAATTCCCAAAACACCATACCAACAGTGAAGTTTGGATGTGGGAACATCATGGTGTGGGGCTGGTTTCCAGCATATGCACTGGCAAACTTCATATGATTAATGGAAGGATGAATGGACAAATGTAGTGAGACATTCTAGATAAAAATCTGCTGCCATCTACCAGGATGCTGTCGATGAAATGAGGGAGGACATTTCAGCTAGACAATGATCACAAACACAGCTAAGAAAACGCTCAATTGGTTTCAGAGAAAGAAAATAAAGCTCTTAGAATGGCCGAGCTGATCACCGGACCTGAATCCAATAGGAAATGTATGGAAGGAATTAAGGCTCTGACTCAGAAGGAGCCACGGACGGAAGCTTCAGGATGTGAAGAGTGTTTGTGTGGACGAATGGGCCAAAAATCACACCTGAGGAAGGCCTGCGACTACATTCTCCATACAGGAGGAGCCTTGAAACTTTATCAACAGCAAAGGCTTTTGTACGAAGTATTAAATACATTTGAGTAAGTGTGCTCAATACATTATCCCTGTCATTTCTCATTACACAATTTATGGACATTTGCCTGTGTGGATTGGATGGGTTGTTACCGACATCTGGTGAGAATTTAGTGTCAGTATAACCTTTAGAAATATACATAAAATATTGGTGACGTGTTCAATACTTATTTCACCTTCTGAATATACTTGTAAAGAAAAAAAAAAAAGAAACATAAAAAAGTCCAAAAGCCCCGAACTACAATAGCCTAGAACAGTGGACTTCATTTAGGAGTTCTAGATCCATATTCCAGCAGACAGGCCTCCTTCCTTTCAGTGACCATGTGGAGGGCAGCAGCAGACTGACCACAGACACTACCACGTGTCCCACTGCTATAATCCTGCGGCAGGAGTCTGGGGAAGCCTGGCACAGCCGGCAGCCCCTACACTCCTGAGGCCTCTCCAGCTTCTCTGCCCACTGCTCCTCAACTCACAAGTGCATCATGTAGATTCCGCCAGAATCTGCTAGGAATGCCGAGAATCCGCCCTCCTGGTAACACTGAAATCCAGATGCATTCTATGAATACAATAAAGGTCTCCAACAGATGCTGGATTGACCCCCGATGGGCACTCATCAGTGTCACCACCAGGACTACCAAACAGAATATACTCAGGACAGAGGACACAAGGAGAAAAGCACACCAACATATCTGCCCTTACCTTATTCCCGCTGCTACCCGGAGTGATGTTTTTTATCCGCCATAAGATCCCAGAGATATGGGCCTTTTTATTTGGTGCAAATTCTATAATCTCGCAGGTTATTATGCCGTGCAGCTAAGGGGAAGCACTTAGTGAAAAATCAGAAAACTGGCACTGAACCATATGGCAGAAGAGCAAATACCGGCTACTTCCGACCTGGAGCTATCTATTTTTATCTTTAATTAGAATCTTATATCCCAAACTAATAACCGAGGTGAAGGCGCAGCACTGCGGAAAACACAGGGTCTTGTGGTGTGGGAGCCAGGAGTGCACGTCCCCCCACTACACAACAGGTAAGGATGTCATCGCCCCATTGGTTTGGGATGTTAAATCCTAATCTACCCTTTGAAGCACAAAATCAATGTGGTCAGTTCACAAATGAGTAAATTAGATGATCCCCTAAAATCCCCTTTTAGTCACGCTTGATCCTGTATTAGGCATAAGATGGGTTGTCTGGTCAAGTTATACTGATGAGCAATCCTCAGTCACTGGAACAGATGCAAGCAGCACCGCTCCACACGGTCACCAAGTGTGACGCCACAACGTGGCCCGGTCACCAAGTGTGACGCCACAACGTGGCCCGGTCACCAAGTGTGACGCCACAAAGTGGCCCGGTCACCAAGTGTGACGCCACAACGTGGCCCGGTCACCAAGTGTGACGCCACAAAGTGGCCCGGTCACCAAGTGTGACGCCACAACGTGGCCCGGTCACCAAGTGTGACGCCACAACGTGGCCCGGTCACCAAGTGTGACGCCACAACGTGGCCTGGTCACCAAGTGTGACGCCACAAAGTGGCCCGGTCACCAAGTGTGACGCCACAACGTGGCCCGGTCACCAAGTGTGACGCCACAACGTGGCCTGGTCACCAAGTGTGACGCCACAACGTGGCCTGGTCACCAAGTGTGATGTTACGTGGCAGTCACCAAGTGTGATGTTACAACATGGCACAGTCACCAAGTGTAATGCTACAACGCGGCACAGTCACCAAGTGTGATGCTACAACGCGGCACAGTCACCAAGTGTGATGCTACAACATGGCACAGTCACCAAGTGTGATGTACAACGGGCAGTCACCAATGATGATGTACAACGCGGCACAGTCACCAAGTGTGAGGTTATAAAGCGACAGTCACCAAGTGTATGCTACAACGTGGCACAATCACCAAGTGTGATGTTAAAACGCGACAGTCACCAAGTGTAATGCTACAACGGGCACAGTCACCAAGTTGATGCTAAAGCGCACAGTCACCAAGTTGATGTTAAAAGCGGCACAGTCACCAAGTGTGATGTTACAATGCGTCACAGTCACCAAGTGTGATGTTATAAAGCGGCACAGTCACCAAGTGTGAGTTACAATGCGTACAGTCACCAAGTGTGATGTTATAAAGCGGCACAGTCACCAAGTGTAATGCTACAATGCGGTACAGTCACCAAGTGTGATGTTACAACGCGGCACAGTCACCAAGTGTGATGTTACAATGCAGTACAGTCACCAAGTGTGATGTTATAAAGCGGCACAGTCACCAAGTGTAATGCTACAATGCGGTACAGTCACCAAGTGTGATGTTACAACGTGGCACAGTCACCAAGTGTGAGGTTATAAAGCAGCACAGTCACCAAGTGTGATGCTACAACGCCGCACAGTCACCAAGTGTGATGTTACAACGTGGCAGTCACCAAGAATGATGTTACAACGTGGCACAGTCACCAAGTGTGAGGTTATAAAGCAGCACAGTCACCAAGTGTAATGCTACAACGTGGCACAATCATCAAGTGTGATGTTAAAACGCGGCACAGTCACCAAGTGTAATGCTACAACGCGGCACAGTCACCAAGTTTGATGCTACAACGCGGCACAGTCACCAAGTGTGATGTTATAAAGCGCACACAGTCACCAAGTGTAATGCTACAATGCGGTACAGTCACCAAGTGTAATGCTACAATGCGGTACAGTCACCAAGTGTATGTTACAATGCGGCACAGTCACCAAGTGTGATGTTACAATGCAGTACAGTCACCAAGTGTGATGTTATAAAGCGGCACAGTCACCAAGTGTAATGCTACAATGCGGTACAGTCACCAAGTGTGATGTTACAACGCGGCACAGTCACCAAGTGTGATGTTACAATGCAGTACAGTCACCAAGTGTGATGTTATAAAGCGGCACAGTCACCAAGTGTAATGCTACAATGCGGTACAGTCACCAAGTGTGATGTTACAACGCGGCACAGTCACCAAGTGTGATGTTACAATGCAGTACAGTCACCAAGTGTGATGTTACAACGTGGCACTGATCTTCACACCATACAGTCCCCATGTAGCCCTCAATTACTGTATCCAATACCAGGTTTAAGAAAACCGTGAAAACACAAGAGAGACAGGGTCCATAATACCAGAGTGATCAGTCCTCTAATTCACAGAAAGGAAAGCGTGAAATGGATAAAACCCGGCTGAGGACCGAGAAGATGACGGGACAAGATCCACCATGACATGACGGCTCGGTAGTCTTGTTACTTACAGACATGACGAGACGCGGCCGCTCCGATCCCACAGCGTTGGGACTTAGTTTTCGCTCCTCCGGTCAGAGGCAACTTCTAGGTCACATGAAAAGGCTTGTAATACTTCAACGGATTACAAGTTTAACCCCAGCCTCCTCTGCAGGAAAGTGAAGGTCCCTTTCATACCGTGAGGAGGCCACAATCTCCGCAGTCTGTACAACCTGCGATTCCATATATGGCCGATCACCGCACATCAGCAGAAAACATCGGAAGTAAAGCACCATTACAGAGTGCTGGGAACCAGCAACAATGGATGACGCCGCCGACAGCCCTGTAATTGGCAACACATCGGTCCTCATGCTGCTCCAGATACGGTGCCAAAAACCTGGTGACAGATTCTATTAAAAAAAACTGTCAGAATGAATTTCTAACTAAACTTAAAAATGTGCGGCTACGCAGACTCGGCTACTCTTGAAATAATGGATTCTTCTCTTGTACACATCGCCCATGTGAAGCGCATTTCCAGCTCCCCAGCCTCCACGCCTCGCTCCTCGTCAGGTCAGCCCGGAGAACTCGCGCAGGTGTCAGTGCCTGGGGTCAGTGTCACTACGTGCCATCTGTAGCCCCCCACATGAGTTAGGAGAGACTAAAGAACGGAGGAACAGCGCTCTGAAGAACAGTCCTGAATGGAGCGGAGCACGCGCAACCTCAGCTCCATTCATCGTCTATGGGACTGCAGAGTACAGACCACCGGCAATCAGCACGTTCTCTTCTATCCCATGGAGAGCAAATAACCGGATAACCCTTAATGGCTGGGGTGGGTAATGATGTCAGTTACAACCCAAGACTTTCACAGGAACTGACCACATCCTCCCAGAGCTGCGCAGCCCATCTAGTCACACATTAAAGGAAGGGGTGAGGGTCACGTGAGGGTGACGAGAGCACTGAAGTCACAGTGATTAGGAAAGCAGGAGGGTAGTAACCTGCTGACAGCGAATAATGAGAAGGAGCCGGTGAAATACATTCCCAGATGTGTAGAAAAGGGAAGAGCCGTGATCGGCTCATGGAAGCAATCGTTACTAGAGGACAAGCAGAAAACACCTTCAAATATGAGAAAGTCGTCACAAGCCATCCTTCACCTGTAATACCGACACTCACTGCCCTTCATCCAGTCTTCAGGAATGAATAAAGCAACAGAATATAAATTAATTAAAAGGTAAAAAGTTTACTCCCAACTAGAAGTTTAAAACTTGTGCCTAGTGGAGGCCACGCGTCTGGCCCCCACCGATCCCAAGAACAGCGAGAATGAAGCAGTTGTGCCGCCTGCGAGGGGCCGCTCTGTTCATTCTTCAGCAGACGACGGAGCACGCCTCTCGTTTTCCTTCTTCTGGCAGTACCATAGACAATGAATTATGTGGTGTAGTGCATGCGTGACCAGTCCTTGATTCCAACGGGGTATTTAGGAGCCCTGTTCTTGAGATTGTTGGGGCTCTCTCAGATCAGACCCTAAAGTGATCTGCAAAATACCACCCATAATTTGGAGAAGTGATAATGTTCAGGGCCGAGGGGGACATTACCAAGAGTTCCCTGACTATAGCGGTATGGGTTTATGTGCTTATTAACACTGTTGTATGAAGAATTGAGATTACTTCTGCAGCGTCACATATGCCAATGAAGCAGGACTAGTCCAGAGAGGCATCTGTTCTCCCGGACTAGTCCGGTCTTGAACCTTCTAATCCAGGGGTGGGGAACATCCGGCCCGTGGGCCTATGGCCCGCCATATCACCTGGTCCGGCCCAGCAGCCACTGTTCGCTGATGACACTTTTTCAATAAAGTTTTGCTGTCTGCGCCACCCGCAGGCCTCTCGCAGTGCGGCGCACCGGAACCCCCCCTCTTTCCCCCACCTGTGGTCCTGGTGAGCGGAAGCGGAAGATGCAGCTCTTTCCACTGCTGCTTCCCCCCCACAGTGACAGCAGCGACTGCCGGGACTGTGCGCTCCTCCCGCCCCTCTCCTGCACCTTGCCTGTCGTGTGTGGGTAGAGCCGCCACCGGGTAAGTGTGTGCACCTATGCAGGGCCGGCGTCAGCACCCGGCATACCCGGGCAAGAGCCGGGGCTCTGAGCAGGTGGGGGGCCCACTCGCCGTCGGGCACCCCAGCGCCCGTTAGCGGAGGAGAGTGGTGTCAGCGCCGCCACTGCCCCCCCCCCGCTTGCTCAGGGCCCCGGCAGCAGCTGGCACAATACTTACCTCTCCCCGTGCCTCCGCTGCCGCAGCTCCGGGCTCCAGGGGGCGCCGGCGCTCCCTCTCACAGCAGCCGCTGAATGACGTCATCATTCAGCGGCCGGCTGTGGCAGAGAGCGCGCGGACGCCGGACAGGTGAGATGTGATTGTGTGTGTGTGGTTGTGTGTTTCAGTGTGTGTATGTAGTGCGGTGCTTTGTGTGTGTGTTTATGTGAGAGAGTGCTTGTGTGCTGCGGTGCTGTCTGTGTGTGGTGCTGTATGTGTGATGGTGGTGGGGGGAGGGCAGTGATGATGATGATGGGGAGATATTGATGATGATGGGGAGATGATTGAGCGATGATGATGGGGAGGCGATGATGATGGGGAGGCGATGATAGATGGGGAGGCGATGATGGGGAGGCGATGATGGGGAGGCGATGATGGGGAGGCGATGATGATGATGGGGAGGCGATATATGATGGGGAGGCGATGATGATGATGGGGAGGCGATGATGATGATGGGGAGGCGATGATGATGATGGGGAGTGCGATGATGATGATGGGAGCGATGATGATGATGGGGAGGCGATGATGATGATGGGAGGCGATGATGATGATGGGAGGCGATGATGATGATGGGAGGCGATGATGATGATGGGGAGGCGATGATGATGATGGGGATGAATGGAATGATGATGGGGAGGGATGATGATGATGGGAGGCGATGATGATGGGGAGGCGATGATGATGATGGGGAGGCGATGATGATGATGGGGAGGCGATATGATGATGGGGAGGCGATGATGATGAGGGGAGGCGATGATGATGATGGGGAGGCGATGATGATGATGGGAGGCGATGATGATGATGGGGAGGCGATGATGATGATGGGGAGGCGATGATGATGATGGGGAGGCGATGATGATGATGGGGAGGCGATGATGATGATGGGGAGGCGATGATGATGATGGGGAGGCGATGATGATGATGGGGAGGCGATGATGATGATGGGGAGGCGATGATGATGATGGGGAGGCGATGATGATGGGAGGCGATATGATGATGGGAGGCGATGATGATGATGGGGAGGCGATGATGATGATGGGGAGGCGATGATGATGATGGGGAGGCGATGATGATGATGGGGAGGCGATGATGATGATGGGGAGGCGATGATGATGATGGGGAGGCGATGATGATGATGGGGAGGCGATGATGATGATGGGGAGGCGATGATGATGATGGGGAGGCGATGATGATGATGGGAGGCGATGATGATGATGGGGAGGCGATGATGATGATGGGGAGGCGATGATGATGATGGGGAGGCGATGATGATGATGGGGAGGCGATGATGATGATGGGGAGGCGATGATGATGATGGGGAGGCGATGATGATGATGGGGAGGCGATGATGATGATGGGGAGGCGATGATGATGATGGGGAGGCGATGATGATGATGGGGAGGCGATGATGATGATGGGGAGGCGATGATGATGATGGGAGGCGATGATGATGATGGGGAGGCGATGATGATGATGGGGAGGCGATGATGATGATGGAGGATATGATGATGAGGGGAGGCGATGATGATGATGGGGAGGCGATGATGATGATGGGGAGGCGAATGATGATGGGAGCGATGATGATGGGGAGGCGATGATGATGATGGGGAGGCGATGATGATGATGGGAGGCGATGATGATGATGGGGAGGCGATGAGTGATGAATGGGGAGGCGATGATGATGATGGGGAGGCGATGATGATGATGGGAGGCGATGATGATGATGGGGAGGCGATGATGATGATGGGAGGCGATGATGATGAGGGAGGCGATGATGATGATGGAGCGATGATGATGATGGGAGCGATGATGATGATGATTGGGGAGGCGATGATGATGATGGGGAGGCGATGATGATGATGGGGAGGCGATTGATGTGGGAGGATGATGATGGGAGGCATGATGATGATGGGAGGCGATGATGATGATGGGGAGGCATGATGATGATGGGGAGGCATGATGATGATGGGGAGGCGATGATGATGATGGGGAGGCATGATGATGATGGGGAGGCATGATATGATGGGAGGCATATGATGAGATGAATATGGGAGGCATGATGATGGCAGGCATGATAATGGGAGGCGATATGATGATGGCAGGCATTGATGATAATGGGGAGGCATGATAATGGGGAGGCAATGATATGATGGGCAGGCATTGATGATAATGGGGAGGCAATGATAATGGGGGATTAGGGCATGATATGGGAGGCATTGATGATTGAGATAATGGGGAGGCAATGATGATGTGGGCAGGCAGAATGATCATGATAGGCATGGAGAGCAATAATGATGATGGGAGGCGATGATGATGATGGGGAGTCTTTCCACAGAGCCTTTTCCTGAACCGTAACAGTGCAGAACGCAGCACAGCGCACAGGAGAGCTCCATATTTTGTATGGAGCATTATATGGGGACCAGTATCCTGTATGGAGCATTATATGGGGACCAGTATCCTGTATGGAGCATTATATGGGGACCAGTATCCTGTATGGAGCATTATATGGGGACCAGTATTCTGTATGGAGCATTATATGGGGGATAGGGGGGTGACATCCTGCATGGGGTATTATATGGGTGATGAGGGGAGACTATGTGGTGCCCATAATATTGTATGGAGGACTGTACTGTCCGGTCTGTACTGTGCGCTGCGAGGATTTGGTGGTTTTTGAGCTATTGTACAATTTACAATAGATATCAGTCATGTAATGGAAGAAGTGAAGTATTTGGCATTGTACTATACCTATATTTCTCTGTAGTATCTGTGCATCATAAATCGTGGTCTGTGTTAAAGGGGCCCACTGAGGCTCTTTCGCCCGGGGCCCATAAAAACCTAATTTTTTTTATGCGGCCCCCAAACACTATTATAAAATTCCAAATGGCCCTCGGCAGAAAAAAAGTTCCCCACCCCTGTTCTAGTCACACCTCCCGGAGCAGGAATGATGGCCTGCATAGTAGGACTAGTCCGGAAGAAGAGACGCTTCTCGCCACTAGTTCTGCCTCATTAGTTTATGCAATGCTGTGGAATAATACCACATTCTTCAAGCACTGCAGCGTTCGTAAGCACATAAATCAACTAATCAGATGACAGAAATCTGCACCCATACTACTATAGAAGCAAACTGGGAGTCAAGGAACCAGATGGGCTTCCATTAAAGTATGAACTTAGAGAGGTATTTTCAGGTTATGAAGTCGGTACAGTTAGAAAAAGCAAGTCCATTGTAATTGTAAGCTTGCTTATTTTCATGCCCTCTGCTATCATTCTACAGCCCTGAAAGCTTTCATCTTACATAGTGTACAGCTTGTTGGCAAGGAGAGCGACCGCCAAAACCTGGCCAAGTGTGCACAGAAGCTACATTCTAGAATGAGGGGTTAACTCCATAGATACCACAGTCACCTGTCTCTGGCCCACTGAGCAGTTAGACCGCTGCTCATCTCCCCCTCAGGTCTCTACCAGGAGTTGCTGTTATCAGTCTTGCAAAGTCACCAGTCCCCAAACTACCAATTTCTACCATACATTGCTCACTTGAACCTTGTGCTTTTTCAAAAGGCCTAGTTATCTCTACACACAAATATAAAGATAACACCGCAGACTTTCACACAAACACACCGACAGACCTGTAGACAATGACAGTATTGTAAGCTCAGCAGAAGGATACGGTCCGGACGTACACGCGAGAAAGAATTGGAAGGCTGTGTTGAAGTTTACTGCTGAAAACAGCAGTTGAGAATATTCCTTTAAGGCTACGGTCACACTATTTTCACGTCAGTATTTGTAAGTCAAAACCAGGAGTGGTGGAAACTGCAGAAGTGGTGACGTGTTTCTATTGTACTTTTTCTCCGATTGCTCTTCACTTGGTTTTGGCTTACAAATAATGGAGGTAAAATACTGACCAAATATGAATACTGAGTCTGTACGTGGCCCAATATTCACACTACTGAAGACGAACCAAGTCATGAGTCACGGCACGTTTTATAACTCAGGGCTGCATTTGTAAATTCTGCGGGTTACTTTCAAGTCCTATTGGAGGGCTATCCTCGAGTCGCGTCTCATACTTCCTGGTTTCTACCAGGGCAGCTCTACTCTTTGAGTGACGGTTCTGATGAGAACTATACAGCTCCGCACAAGTTCTGCTGTAACACACTCATCCATCAGTGGTTTCTTCTGAAATGTACACAGCCATCACTGTATTCGTATGCAATCTCTAGCCATTATGATGTGCTAGAGATTGTGATTCTATAGGATTGATAAGAGCTCAGTCAGGAGCTGGTGAGAGCCATGATGATGTGCTAGAGATTGTGGTTCTATAGGATTGATAAGAGCTCAGTCAGGAGCTGGTGAGAGCCATGATGATGTGCTAGAGATTGTGGTTCTATAGGATTGATAAGAGCTTAGTCAGGAGCTGGTGAGAGCCATGATGATGTGCTAGAGATTATGATTCTATAGGATTGATAAGAGCTCAGTCAGGAGCTGGTGAGAGCCATGCTGATGTGCTAGAGATTGTGGCTCTATAGGATTGATAAGAGCTCAGTCAGGAGCTGGTGAGAGCCATGATGATGTTCTAGAGATTGTGATTCTATAGGATTGATAAGAGCTCAGTCAGGAGCTGGTGAGAGCCATGATGATGTTCTAGAGATTGTGATTCTATAGGATTGATAAGAGCTCAGTCAGGAGCTGGTGAGAGCCATGATGTGCTAGAGATTGTGGTTTCTATCTGTAGGATTGATAAGTGCTCAGTCAGGCGCTGAGAAAGTGGTGAGCAGTTAACTTCTATATAGAAATATATGGGCTTCAGAGATCTGATTGGGATGTTAAGAGTTAACTCCTCTCCTGCACACTCAGCCAGGGTCTAGTGGAAACCGAAATACTCATAGATAAAAGCTCTCACTGCATGAGAATGACAGCAGATAGAATGAAAATAAGCATTTTAGCAATTGACCTGCTTTTCTGTCTCTAACTTGAGAATATCCCTTTAATAGGCCCTTTATTACTAGCTCAGCTGCTATGTAGCGCTGTATTCTAGTAGTTCTCCCAAATTAGATTGTACAGTTTTTGGTGTTGGATAATTTCCTCAGTTCCTCTGTACAGACAGTAAGAACGCAGAGGACAATTTATGCTGAATTCAGAATGCAACAACCACGATGTATAAACACGGGATCATTACCGATAAGCGCAGCACCTCCGGCGCGCCACGACTCACCATTTAACTAATTCGATACAGAATTACTTAACATTGAACCAACCTCTCACTGTACACTGCGATGGTGAGAAGTGAGTGATGACTGCACCTTGCTGTCCACCGCTTGGTTTCACCAATTCATTGATTCTGGACTGTGAACATTACTTTGTGATCCTCCTTATTCTCATACAAATTATACTATACTACTTTTACTAACTGCATAACTATATTTTACCAATGAAATATACAATTTATCAGCAGAAAATCAAGTTAGTTTCACCTTATATCTTTTTCAACCACCTCAACTAACTGAACCGATTACAATGGGCTGTGCCATAAAAATACCTATTCGGCAACAGCCAGACTCGGCCGGGCCTACTCGTTACATGATGGCAGCTTTCCTGGAGATCGCAGTGATCAGCCCATTACAGGAAAAGTCATCTTTAGTGATGGGTCTGGCTTCAACATGGAAAGCTGGCAAATCCCAGATCACCATGTGCCTATAAGTAAAGTCCTTCACCAGTATAAACACTTCTGTGTCGTTCAGCCTCCAGTCTGCTTCTGATCGGACACAATAACAGATAACTGCCCTCAAATGATACACAGACATCAAGCAGAAGGACACGTCTCAGCATCTACTGTCCAGAGAAGACTGACAAGGAGGCCATTATGGTCAAATTGTCGCAAAGAAGCCACTACGGAGGGCTGCAAACAAGAGGAGACTTGTGTGGGCCAAGTAACAAGAGCAAGAAACTAGTTCTGAACTGAAAAAGTCAGTTAATGTGTATGCAAAATGTAGATGCATATTAACACATGACCATTACCCAGAGAAAACCAGGCACAAAAAAAAAAAAAAAAAAAATATCCTAAAATAAAATAAATTTTATTTCTTTATTTTAGAACATTTGTTTTTTTTTTTTGTGCCTGGTTTTCTCAAGTAACAAGAGTGCTGGACAATGGATTAACGGAAATCTGTAGTGTGGTCCGAGGAGTCAAAATGTCATTTTTAGTAGCAACAGTCATGTGTTAGAGATGCAGAAGAGGGGAGGGCGGCGTCCCACAAGGGAGGGCGGCGTCCCACAAGGGAGGGCGGCGTCCCACAAGGGAGGGCGGCGTCCCACAAGGGAGGGCGGCGTCCCACAAGGGAGGGCGGCGTCCCACAAGGGAGGGCGGCGTCCCACAAGGGAGGGCGGCGTCCCACAAGGGAGGGCGGCGTCCCACAAGGGAGGGCGGCGTCCCACAAGGGAGGGCGGCGTCCCACAAGGGAGGGCGGCGTCCCACAAGGGAGGGCGGCGTCCCACAAGGAGGGCGGCGTCCCACAAGGGAGGGCGGCGTCCCACAAGGGAGGGCGGCGTCCCACAAGGGAGGGCGGCGTCCCACAAGGGAGGGCGGCGTCCCACAAGGGAGGGCGGCGTCCCACAAGGGAGGGCGGCGTCCCACAAGGGAGGGCGGCGTCCCACAAGGGAGGGCGGCGTCCCACAAGGGAGGGCGGCGTCCCACAAGGGAGGGCGGCGTCCCACAAGGGAGGGCGGCGTCCCACAAGGGAGGGCGGCGTCCCACAAGGGAGGGCGGCGTCCCACAAGGGAGGGCGGCGTCCCACAAGGGAGGGCGGCGTCCCACAAGGGAGGGCGGCGTCCCACAAGGGAGGGCGGCGTCCCACAAGGGAGGGCGGCGTCCCACAAGGGAGGGCGGCGTCCCACAAGGGAGGGCGGCGTCCACAAGGGAGGGGGCGTCCCACAAGGGAGGGCGGCGTCCCACAAGGGAGGGCGGCGTCCCACAAGGGAGGGCGGCGTCCCACAAGGGAGGGCGGCGTCCCACAAGGGAGGGCGGCGTCCCACAAGGGAGGGCGGCGTCCCACAAGGGAGGGCGGCGTCCCACAAGGGAGGGCGGCGTCCCACAAGGGAGGGCGGCGTCCCACAAGGGAGGGCGGCGTCCCACAAGGGAGGGCGGCGTCCCACAAGGGAGGGCGGCGTCCCACAAGGGAGGGCGGCGTCCCACAAGGGAGGGCGGCGTCCCACAAGGGAGGGCGGCGTTCCACAAGGGAGGGCGGCTTCCACAAGGGAGGGCGGCTTCCACAAGGGAGGGCGGCGTCCACAAGGGAGGGCGACGTGCTGATGCTTTGCTGGTGATACTGGTGGTGATTTATTCCAGACTCCTGGCACTTCCTCAGCACAGCTACCACAGCATTCCGCAATGACATGAAACCCTACGTGGTGTGTACTTGGTGGGACCATCATTTGTGTTCCTACAGAATAATGATCCAAACCACCACCAGGTGATGTAAGGGCGATGTGACCAAGGAGGTGAGGGATGGAGGCTGCATCAGATGACATGACCTCTACAATCACCCAACCTTAAGCCAGATGAAACGGTTTAGAATAGACTGGAGAGTTTCGGCACAATAGCCAACAAGTGGTCAGCAGCTCCAGAAATGCCTTCATGACTGTTGTAGTCCCTTAGAAATGGTTTTCCCTGATGAAGCTGCTCGAGAGAATGCCAAGGGGGTGTAAAGTTGTCAGAGTAAAAGGGGGGTACTGTGAGGAGCCTAAAGGTTTACCAGCTTCTGGTTGGTTTCTCGAGTTCCTTCACGCCTTGTTTCCATAGGTGTTCCTTTGTGTGATCCTTCAGTCTGAACACACATAACTCATCCAATCATATGTATCGGAGGATGGATGTGTGCACAGGAAATGTCAGCATCTGCTGCCAATACTAATGGGAATACATGAAGGAAGAGGAAGAGAAACAAGTGACAAAACCTAGGAACCTTCACAAATACACATCAAGTGGGGCAATTTTAACATTTGCTCCTGTAAAGGCTTCTCATGCATAACCGCGTTCTTCTTCTCGAGTATCCACCGCAGAAGTATCACCATACACATGACATACCGTACCGGGAGAATAGATCAGATCTGTACCGCCATATACACGACATACCGTACGAGGGACAATAGATCAGATCTGTACCGCCATACACAAGACATACCGTACCGGGGAGAATAGATCAGATCTGTACCGCCATATACACGACATACCATACCGGGGAGAATAGATCAGATCTGTACCGCCATATACACGAGATGCCGTACCGGGGAGAATAGATCAGATCTGTACCGCCATATACATGACATACCATACCGGGGAGAATAGATCAGATCTGTACCGCCATATACACGACATACCGTACCGGGGAGAACAGATCAGATCTGTACCGCCATACACATGACATACCGTATGAGGGACAATAGATCAGATCTGTACCGCCATATACATGACATACCGTACCGGGGAGAATAGATCAGATCTGTACCTCCATATACACGACATACCGTACCGGGGAGAAAAGATCAGATCTGTACCGCCATATACACGACATACCATACCGGGAAGAATAGATCAGATCTGTACTGCCAAATACACAACATACCGTACCGGGGAGAACAGATCAGATCTGTACCGCCATATACACGACATACTGTACCGGGGAGAATAGATCAGATCTGTACCGCCATATACACGACATACCGTACCGGGGAGAATAGATCAGATCTGTACCGCCATATACACGACATACCGTACCGGGGAGAAAGATCAGATCTGTACCGCCATATACACGACATACCGTACGAGGGACAATAGATCAGATCAGTACCGCCATATACACGACATACCGTACCGGGGAGAATAGATCAGATCTGTACCGCCATATACACGACATACCATACCGGGGAGAATAGATCAGATCTGTACCGCCATATACATGACATACCGTACCGGGGAGAACAGATCAGATCTGTACCGCCATATACACGACATACCGTACCGGGGAGAACAGATCAGATCTGTATCGCCATATACACGACATACCGTACGAGGGACAATAGATCAGATCAGTACCGCCATATACACGACATACCGTACCGGGGAGAATAGATCAGATCTGTACCGCCATATACACGACATACCGTACGAGTGACAATAGATCAGATCAGTACCGCCATATACACGACATGCCGTACCGGGGAGAATAGATCAGATCTGTACCGCTATATACACGACATGCCGTACCGGGGAGAATAGATCAGATCTGTACCGCCATACACATGACATACCGTACCGGGGAGAATAGATCAGATCTGTACCGCCATATACACGACATACCATACCGGGGAGAATAGATCAGATCTGTACCGCCATATACACGAGATGCCGTACCGGGGAGAATAGATCAGATCTGTACCGCCATATACACGACATACCGTACCGGGGAGAATAGATCAGATCTGTACCGCCATATACAGGCAACAAACGTGCTTAGAAAGGTTTTGTATGCACCTAACTATTTGGACTTTTACTTTTTGTCGCCTGATGTCCTTCATAAAAGGAGCCTCCTAGACGACTCTACAGCAAGGAAACCGTCATTTCACCATCGCTGCACAAATTATTTCCAAGAGCGTCTGTCAATACCAGCATCATGCACCAAACCCAGAGGAAGTGGAGTCCTGGAATCGGGGATTATTGGAGTCCTCACAGTATGGGATGTCCTACGAGCACCCATGTTCACGTCCTCGCACTGTCGGATGTCCCAGGGTCCTAGTTTTCAGTTTGTCAAGTATTTTAGAAATGAGGTGTCGTCACTGGAAGGAGTGTGGTTTGGTTTAGGGATAGAATTTTGATAAAAGTTACAAGCATGGTATCTTTAGATCGCATCATTTCAGCATTTGCCGCATGTTCAGACTGTCTGATTAAACAAGTTTTCTTCAGAATAAATCTTAATTTACTGCAGATTATAAACCAGAATATTCACTATGGAAAAAGAACAATCTCGGCGGGGAGGAGAATCCCTTCATTTATGGGCAGAGCGTTTCCAACGTTCTTGTTCTGCAAAAGTACAGTCAGAGCTTTTGCCTTTGCAGAGATGCATAACAAGGACGGCGGCTCAGTCCCCGCACTACACAAAGGCCTTTTCATTCTGCTGAGCCGCCGCAGACCAGAGCAGCAAGCAGAATTCAGGCCCTGCAGAGCATCACCAGGGGTCCCGGCACCGAGACGTGCCATATGGACGCTCACTACCCAGCAGCCGGCCCTGCACAGCATCACCAGGGGTCCCGGCACCGAGACGTGCCATATAGACGTTCACTACCCAGCAGCCGGCCCTGCACAGCATCACCAGGGGTCCCGGCACCGAGACGTGCCATATAGACGCTCACTGCCCAGCAGCTGGCACCGACCCTGCACAGCATCACCAGGGGTCCCGGCACAGAGACGTGCCATATGGACGCTCACTACCCAGCAGCCGGCCCTGCACAGCATCACCAGGGGTCCCGGCACCGAGACGTGTCATATGGACGCTCACTGCCCAACAGCCGGCCCTGCACAGCGTCACCAGGGGTCCCGGCACCGAGACGTACGGACGCTCACTGTACAACAACCGGCACCGACCCTGCACAGCATCACCAGGGGTCCCGGCACCGAGATGTGCCATACAGACGCTCACTGCCCTGGAGCCGGCCCTGCACAGCATCACCAGGGTCGCAGCACCGAGACGTGCCATACAGACACTCACTGTCCAACAGCCGGCACCGACCCTGCACAGCATCACCAGGGGTCGCAGCACCGAGACGTGCCACATGGACGCTCACTGTCCAACAGACGGCACTGACCTTGCACAGCATCATCAGGAGTCCCGGCACCGAGATGTGCCATATGGACGCTCACTGCCCAGCAGCCGGCACCAACCCTATACAGCATCACCAGGGGTCCCGGCACCGAGATGTGCCATACGGACACTCACTGTACAACAACCGGCACCGACACTGCACAGCATCACCAGGGGTCGCAGCACAGAGACGTGCCATACGGACGCTCACTGCCCTGGAGCCGGCCCTGCACAGCATCACCAGGGGTCGCAGCACCGAGATGTGCCATACGAACGCTCACTGTACAACAGCCGGCACCGACCCTGCACAGCATCACCAGGGGTTCCGGCACTGAGCGGTGCTCGCTGTCCAGCAGCCGGCACCAGGTGTAATCTGAAGGATAAATGAATGCTCTCACTTGTTGTCATTCCCATGTGTGTACCGAATATGCGTTATGTAAGAAACATATCGGGCTCCAGACAGTTTATGGAGTGATGTCAGCAATAGTCAGATGACTAACTCACCCCCTACCCAATCAATCACAATAAATGACACCACACCATCTGCGGTACCGGAGGTCCACGGCCTCGGAGTGACCTGTGACCATGCCCTGTTCTTCAAACGGCACATCAAAGCTCTCTCCACCTCCAAAATATTTCCAAAGTCTGTCCTTTCCTCAATCCTGAATCTACTAAGATGTTATTGCCCTCATCCTCTCCCACCTGTACTACTGCAAAATCCTCCTCTGTGGCCTCCCCGCTAACACTCTCGCACCTCTCCAGTCCATCATGAAAGGGAACCTTTGACCAGAGAAAAAACACAGTATTAACCTGCAGCTATGGGGTTAATCTGCAGGTTCATAGCATTACTAACCTGCCCGCTGGCTGCAGAAAGCCAAACACTGCAGGGGGAAATTAACTTTATTGTGCTGGCAGTTTCCGGTTACACGGACGGCAGCGGCGCAGGTTCAGTCACCGCTCTAAGTATAGAGCTCTCTGGCTGTAACTGCAGCCCCGACTGAACGCCGGCCCCAGTGAAGAGCCTTCGACCGTCAGGGCCAGGGTGGCAGTTACAGCTCTATACTCAGAGTGGTGACTGAACGTACGCCGGTGCCGCTCCCCATGACTTAAATCAGGACGCTGCAGGAGGAATAAGTTTACATTTTTCCCCGCAGTGCTTGGCTAAGTGCGGGTACCAGGCAGGATAAAAATGCTATTAACCGCATTTTTATCCTGGTTACAGGTTCCCTCTAACTCTTCTGCACAACTAATCCACCTCTCGCCTCATTACTCCTCGCTTCTCCCCTCTGTAGATCAACACTGACCTACAAAGCTGTCCATAACCCGTCTCCTCTGCATATCTCCAAGCCCTCCTCTCCTCCTCACTTACACGTTCCCCACCCAATCTCCTCCCGAGTATTCCTTAGTCTCAGGGGTTCTGCGCCCCAACCAGTCACCCATCATTAGTTTGGTCACTAGTTTATACCTGTGTTTTGTAAGTAACCCCTCTAATAACACTACATGGTGCCGGGGTATGGAGCGAGCGCTGCAGCACTTGGCCTCGGTACCGGCTACTTACCACCTACTTAATTCCTTTTTATTGGTCTAAGGAATAAGAGAATTCCGACCCCATGCAGGTGAAACGCAGCAGGTGTCAGGTGTGAACTATGGCCGAGAAGCTGCTGCATTGGACACAAGTGGTGGTGACCTCCATTATGACTGTTTAACCCCTAGATACTGCGGTCAATAACAAAACCGACATCCCTCTCTGGCACCTCACGATCACGTGGCTCTGAGGATGGCGACTAAGGCAACTTGAAGCCAAATAATGGCCTCACGGTCTCCCCGCTATGGGGCGTGTTAGATTGTTAGCAAGGCATTAGTGAAAAACGGCAATTGTTCATTTTTTTCCATTCCACTTTGTGGTAATTCATGTGAAGCCCGCAGAAGGGACACGCTTCCTCACTACAGGGGTCAATACTTTAGAGAGGTGCAGCTTTAAAAATGGTTTCTCTTGTGCAGGTGTAGTGGGGTCCATATACCGTCCATGGAAAAAGCTGACCGCTAGAGGACCAATGTTAGGCAATGGTGCCGTTCGACGACGATAAAGCCTTTCGCTCCATCATTGGACAATTGGCATTTTGTTTAACTGGCCAAATGTTGGGAGACGAGCATATTTTACAGAACAGTTAGTAAGATCTGGGGGAAATAAACAGTCCTGGCTGACTAGGTAGTGACTAGCTCGTCATCATAAGGGCAGAGCTGTGTCTGACCACAGCACAAGCAGAGTGTCTGCAGGAGTCCGTGGTAGTCGGGAGACACCTGGTCTCACGGCGGGCTGCTGCGCCGTCTCCTCCTGCGGCTCTTCCTCTTCACATCGGCCTCTGTGTACAAGCACCAAGTCTGCAGGAGTCTGTGGTAGTCGGAGACGCCTGGTCTCATGGCGGGCTGCTGCGCCGTCTCCTCCTGCGGCTCTTCCTCTTCACATCAGCCTCTGTGTACAAGCACCAAGTCTGCAGGAGTCTGTGGTAGTCGGAGACGCCTGGTCTCATGGCGGGCTGCTGCGCCGTCTCCTCCTGCGGCTCTTCCTCTTCACATCAGCCTCTGTGTACAAGCACCAAGTCTGCAGGAGTCCGTGGTAGTCGGAGACACCTGGTCTCATGGCGGCTGCTGCGCCGTCTCCTCCTGCGGCTCTTCCTCTTCACATCGGCCTCTGTGTACAAGCACAGTGTCTGCAGGAGCCCGTGGTAGTCGGTGACACATGGTCTCATGGCGGCTGCTGCGTTGTCTCCTCCTGCGGCTCTTCCTCTTCACATCGGCCTCTGTGTACAAGCACAGTGTCTGCAGGAGCCCGTGGTAGTCGGTGACACCTGGTCTCATGGCGGGCTGCTGCGCCGTCTGCTCTTCCTCTTCACATTGGCCTCTGTGTACAAGTACAGTGTCTGCAGGAGTCCGTGGTAGTCGGAGACGCCTGGTCTCATGGCGGGCTGCTGCGCTGTCTGCTCCTGCGGCTCTTCCTCTTCACATCGGCCTCTGTGTACAAGCACCAAGTCTGCAGGAGTCCGTGGTAGTCGGTGACACCTGGTCTCATGGCGGGCTGCTGCGTAGTCTGCTCTTCCTCTTCACATCAGCCTCTGTGTACAAGCACCAAGTCTGCAGGAGTCCGTGGTAGTCGGAGACACCTGGTCTCATGGCGGCTGCTGCGCCGTCTCCTCCTGTGGCTCTTCCTCTTCACATTGGCCTCTGTGTACAAGTACAGTGTCTGCAGGAGTCCGTGGTAGTCGGAGACGCCTGGTCTCATGGCGGGCTGCTGCGCCGTCTGCTCCTGCGGCTCTTCCTCTTCACATCGGCCTCTGTGTACAAGCACCAAGTTCGCAGAGTCCGTGGTAGTCGTGACACCTGGTCTCATTGCGAGCTGCTGGTAGTCTGCTCTTCCTCTTCACATCAGCCTCTGTGTACAAGCACCAAGTCTGCAGGAGTCGTGGTAGTCGAGGAACCTGGTCTCATGGCGGCTGCTGCGCCGTCTCCACCTGTGGCTCTTCCTCTTCACATTGGCCTCTGTGTACAAGTACAGTGTCTGCAGGAGTCCGTGGTAGTCGGAGACGCCTGGTCTCATGGCGGGCTGCTGCGCCGTCTGCTCCTGCGGCTCTTCCTCTTCACATCGGCCTCTGTGTACAAGCACAGTTTTCGCAGGTGCCCACCGGTGATTCAGTGCCAGGACCTGATTTCCAACCTACCAAGGACAAAGACTGCACAGCACAAACTGCAGAACAACCAGCAGAAAGAAAAAGATGTTAAAGGGGTGGTGTACGTGAAGTAGAACGCTGCCCCCAGCAATAATGGGATGATAAATATATGCTCCCCCTCCAACACTGACTGCATTAGAGGCAGACCTCACTGGTGGCTTACAGGCTGTGGCCGCGGGCAGGCAGTTAGTTAACACTTTAATCAGGCACCTGTGGAAATACGAGTAACTAAGGCAAGGGAGCCTGCAGGACTGAGGAGCAGCACAAGGCGCAGCATGTCAGGAATGACTGCCAACAGTTTACAACGGGAATCTCTCAGCAGGTTTGTGCCACCTAATCTGAGAGCAGCAGAATGTAGGAACAGAGACCCTGATTCCAACGATGTGTCACTTACTGGGCTGCTTGCTGTAGTTTTGATTAAATCACAGTTTTATTAGCAGATTATCACTAGAGGTCTAGTAAACCTGCTGCCATGTAGTCCTCCACATTCATGAGCTCTGCATAACTCCGCTCACACCACCGCTTGGGGTTTCTGCCTATCCACAGTGTACACAGAAAGCTGCCAATCAGAGGTGTTGACGGTATTATATAGAGCTCAGCATTCAGAGAACTGCTAGATCTGCTGCAGATGCAATTGTGATTATTTTATCAAAAACTACAGCAAGCAGCCCAGTAAGTGACATCACTGGAATCAGGTTCTCTCCTCTACATCACGCTGCTCTCAGATGAGGTAGTAAAAACCTGGTGACAGATTCCCTTTATTTGGCCCATTGACTCTCTGCGTTCCTTCTATAACCATCTACAAAATTATCAATATTGGTAAATAGAAAGTGAGCTGCAGTACCCAAAACAACCACTACACAAGGTGGCGCTGTGGTGTTGCAGTGACCTGGGTATCAGCTGATTGGTGGGGGACACCGGGTGTCAGACTCCTGCAGCGTGATACTGATAACTTATCCTAACCATATCTCAATAGCTCAGTCCGGGGCAAACCCTTTAAGACCCGGCCAAGCCAGGACCACACCAAACACCCAGAAATGCTGCTTTTGTGGAGGGGAGACAAAATCCTACCGCTGGGTAAGAAGTAATGTTTTCTGCCAATGACACCCAGACAGTACACCTCACTAGTGCACATAGATAACAGAAGAATCCCTATTGGGCCTCACCCACAGTGTGCCAGAAGGGAGCCTGCTATAGGGAAATGGGGCACTTCCGTCCACTTTGGGGCCCTCTATGGCACTTCCTATCATTTTCCCCCACAGACCCCAAGTGAAGCATGGTGGTTGCAAAGTTAGAACCTGAACTGAGAACCACGCTTTGATTTTCTGGTTGTAGCGACTCTTCGTACAAATGGCTCACAGAAAAAAAAGAAGATGCGATCAATCAACGCACAGAGCGGATGCAACGCACTCCTGCAATATCACTTTACGACTGCTGCAAAGCAAACGTTACATTCAAGATTGTCTTGGGAATGGAATGACTCAGACCCCAATTTCATGACCAGCCGTCAAGAGCTGCAAAAAACGAACGGAGGCTGCAAAGCTGAGGGGGAACCAGGGATAGTCACAAGGGAAGACGCCCTGACCAAGCAAATCCCACCACACAGCAGGCCCCCCAGCTCCAGGAGCGGACTTCCACCAATGGTGAACGTAGGAGCTATACACGGCCAGAGAGCAGGCGCATCTTTACCAGTTACATATACAATATATACTGGGCAGAAGTGTGGCTGTAGGACCGCCATAGAAGAGCGACGGGAGAAGACGCAGGAAGCCACCCACCGGTCAGCAGACAAAGGTCCCATGTAAAGAGTGGGGTGTGAACACTGCTGCAGCGCAGGGGGAGAGTCTAGATTCCAGTTCTGGCAGCAAAACAATCAGTCCCTTCAAGTCCGAAGCAGCGAAGTGAGAGCAGGGAGGCGCCCACCGAAACTACGGTTTATGGGGGCAGCCCAGCTGCATCTGCTGTCCAGTCACTGGGGTCTGCCATACTTTACACGTCACACTGCAGATTCTGGACAGTTCCCAATTACAGCTTGTAACTCCACACAGATTTCTCAGAATCTGCTTTCTGTATTTGGCCTTCTACGGACGTCTCAGAAAGGTTATTTTAAACCAGTATCTGAAGTCCAGAGGTTTTTCCCACAGCGCGGCCCCGGCGTGCACAGAGCCGACGCAGCCCCTCCAGTCCGCAGACTGCCTAATAAGGATGCAGAGGCACAGCGAGGCAGGAAAGGCCGTGCAGCCTACGTCGCCCTACGGAACGCGTTAGTCATGCATTTCCTCTGGAGCCTCTCCAACAGATGGAAGCAGGCGCTTTTCACCAGCTTTTCTACAGTGACTGCGCAGAGATGAGAGGTCCACCATGCTCAGCAATCAGTAGTAGACTGTTCACTGCATCCTGTACGGCAAGAAGTCACTGAACCAGCAGGGGCCCCCTGAGGATGCATGATAAGTCATCAGCTATCCACAGTACCGGAGGGGTACGA
Organism: Oophaga sylvatica; assembly: GCA_033576555.1. NCBI lineage: Eukaryota > Metazoa > Chordata > Amphibia > Anura > Dendrobatidae > Oophaga > Oophaga sylvatica. The sequence continues at coordinate 151,937,490 of JARQOD010000008.1, forward strand.
CCACGGGACTGGCAGGGATCAGCACAACGGGCCACTCAGACAGGAGCGCAGTGTGACGCCCCACCACCGAGCAGCGGGCGGACATGCACAATGAAGCTCCAATCTGACTGGTGACAGCAGGAATGAATGTCACCTGTCCTGCTGATCGGTGCAGGTCCCAGGAGTCGGACCCCCCGACCTACAAGTCATCTATCCTGGGATGTCTGATAAAGGAGTCCGCCAGTAAAGATTGCCGTAACTATGGTTTTAGATATCGGACATAAAGGTGACATTTGCGTCGCTGCAGTCCTTCCACGTCTCCCTTGAACAGCACGGTATATCTTCACCGTGATCGCTTTATAATGGCATCAACCCCTGGAGACCCTCACATTTAATATTTTTCTATCTGCATTTCACACGGATATGGAGATTATATTTTTTGTGAAACTTCACAATTTACAAAGGGAATCCGTCAGCAGGATTTCACCAAGCAAACACATGTGCATGTAGCTCTCTCAAAGACGAGTCCAGCATTACCTTCACATGGTCGCTCTGTTCCTCCATTACTGAGAAATCCAGGCTTGAACTATACAAATGAGGCGGAAAAGTTATAGTAGATCTGAAGCCTGCGTCACCCCAGCTCTATTCCCTGCCTGAAGTAACAAATACATAGAAGTCAGATAAGGAGGCGGCACTGGGCGAGGAAGAGCCGGAGGCTTCACATCCACTATAGCCATTGGAATACCATTTCTCAGTGACGGAGGAACGGACCGGCCAGTAAAGGTATTGCCGCACTCGTCTCTGAAAAAGCGACACGTGTATTTAAGTAGTTTTGGGGTGAAATCCTGCCGACAGATTCCCTTCAGGATAAACGATATGATTTTTGATGAATATTAACAATTTGTAAACTGACTGCTTCTCCCTCACATCAGATACCACAAAGCCGCTAACCCAACCCGTACAGAACATCCACCACCTCAGCATCATTTCTCAATCATCCTTCATTCATTTTCTTCGAATGTTAAGGGTTTAACGTTTAGAGGTCATTTTTCATTCTTCCTGTGGTTTGGGCAGAAAAGCTGCCAGACCCGAGGCCACAGCAACTTGTGATTGTGAGGGAGGTGCGGATGGGGATAATCGGGGGCTTTCTCCTTCTGTTGTCCATCCAGATCAGTGGTTCCCAAACTCCAGCCCTCACGGCCCCAACGGATCATGTTTTCAGGATTTCAGGTGAGAACCTGCGGTAATTCCTGATCCTTTATAATAATTCCAAGATATTCCTGAAGACAAGATTATCTAGACGCCATGAGATGGGAAACACTGATGTAGATGCAGCGTTCACTATTGACAGCAGCATCTGGGGCGCTGGCCCTGATCGTGGCTGATGCGGCCGGTTGCCAGCTGTAGTGAAGTGTAGTTAAAGCCACACTTCAAAAACAAGATAGACCAAACACAGCAAGTCTTTATTGCTCATCCACCACAACCCCTGTGTACACCTGACCAATGCCCAAACCCCTTAACCTAGTTATCCACCATCACTGAAGAGGAGCTTGCACATCGCCTCTCCAACTCGCACCTCACCACTTGTGCACTTGACCCTATCCCATCCCACCTCCTCCCCATCCTCACCACCACTCTTATCCCATCCCTAACCCACCTCTTCAACCTATCACTAACTTCTGGTACCTTCCCTTCTGCTTTCAAACATGCCACAATCACATTGTGCATCGGCCGGCTGACATGTCCTCTCCTCCTGGGTGATACGTTGTGCATCAGCCGGCTAACATCTCCTCTGCTGCTGGGTGATACGTCACCCAGGAGAAGAGGAGATGTCAGCCGGCCGACGCACGCACGACGTATCACCCAGGAGGAGAGGAGATGTTAGCCGGCCGATGCACGACGTATCACCCAGGAGCAGAGGAGATGTCAGCCGGCCGATGCACGACGTATCACCCAGGAACAGAGGAGATGTCAGACGGCCGATGCACGACGTATCACCCAGGAGCAGAGGAGATGTCAGCCGGCCGATGCACAATGTATCACCCAGGAGCAGAGGAAATGTCAGCCGGCCAATGCACGAAGTATCACCCAGGAACAGAGGAGATGTCAGCCGGCCAATGCAGACGTATCACCCAGGAGCAGAGCAGAGGTCCGCCTGTCCGACTAGTCTTCAGCGCTGTGAGGATTCTCCAGTGGTGGGAGCAGGTGGTCATGTAACCACAAGTATGCAATCTGCTTGCTTCCAGCCACATTCTGACTAGACGTGTCCGGCCTACAGGCTGAGCCCAACTAGTCTGCACATGACTGCATGTATGCAAATCACATACCTGTGGTCATGCGCTGGTCGACCCTGGTGAATCCTCACAGTTCATAGTGCCCGTGAAGTGAGGATTCCCAAGTGTGCAGTCACAGAGCGACTGCAGACTTGTAGCAGAACACCGGACCCCTCAAACATACATGGCAGAAACCATGCAGCATGTATCGGCTGTCAGCTTCCATTTCACCATGTCCTAAAGTTTACAACGGTCCAGGATTAAAGCCCAGTATGAAGCGTCGTAAATTTATGACAGTCATGGAGCAATAACTACCTAAACCGAACACATTATTCATCTGTAATGCGGAGAACCGTGTGAGTCTCATCGCTCGTCAATATTATACATGAGACACATTTAGGAGGGAATTCCTCTAACGCTTGTGACCTCCAGGATAAATCTTACGCTGGCCTGCAGCCAGAGAGGCGGATTTGATCCAACACTTCCGATGGCGGAGCAGCGATTATGTAAACATGCGATAATCAAGAGTAAATATTAGTCACATTATCTACGTTTCTAAGTAAATACGAAGGTGACAAAACAAAGATAGCCGACAGAGGACTAGATGGCAGCGACTGGAAGCTGGAGAACGCTCCATAACTCGAGCGGCCTCTGAACCATCGATTCTGAAGTGCTGGGGAACACACAATAAAGATAGTCGACAGAGGACTAGATGGCAGCGACTGAAAGCTGGAGAATGGCTCCATAAGTCCAGCGGCCTCTGAATCACCAATCCTGAAGTGCTGGGGAACACACAATAAAAATAGCCGACAGAGGACTAGATGGCAGCGACTGGAGGCTGGAGAACGGCTCCATAAGTCCAGCGGCCTCTGAACCATCGATCCTGAAGTGCTGGGGAACACAAAATAAAGATAGCCGACAGAGGACTCGATGGCAGAGACTGGAAGCTGGAGAACGGCTCCATAAGTCGAGCGGCCTCTGAACCATCGATTCTGAAGTGCTGGGGAACACACAATAAAGATAGCCGACAGAAGACTAGATGGCAGCGACTGAAAGCTGGAGAACGGCTCCATAAGTCCAGCGCCTGAATCACCGATCTGAATCGGAACCAATAAAAATAGCGACGGACTAGATGGCACGATGAGGGTGGAGAAGGCATAAGTCAGCTTGACACGATATGAGTGCTGGACTAAAATAAAGATGCCGACAGAGGACTAGATGGCAGCGACTGGAGGCTGGAGAACGGCTCCATAAGTCCAGCGGCCTCTGAACCATCGATCATGAAGTGCTGGGGAACATAAAATAAAGATAGCCGACAGAGGACTAGATGGCAGCGACTGGAGGCTGGAGAACGGCTCCATAAGTCCAGCGGCCTCTGAACCATCGATCATGAAGTGCTGGGAAACACAACATAAAGATAGCCGACAGAGGACTAGATGGCAGCGACTGGAAGCTGGAGAACGGCTCCATAAGTCCAGCGGCCTCTGAACCACCGATCCTGAAGTACTGGGGAACACAAAATAAAGATAGCCGCCAGAGGACTAGATGGCAGCGACTGGAAGCTGGAGAACGGCTCCATAAGTCCAGCGGCCTCTGAACCACCGATCCTGAAGTGCAGGGGAACACACAATAAAGATAGCCGACAGAGGACTCGAAGCAGCGACTGGAAGCTGGAGAACGGCTCCATAAGTCCAGCGGCCTCTGAACCACCGATCCTGAAGTGCTGGGGAACACAAAATAAAGATAGCCGACAGAGGACTACAGTCAGGGCCAGAAATATTTGGACAGTGACACAATTTTCGCGAGTTGGGCTCTGCATGCCACCACATTGGATTTGAAATGAAACCTCTACAACAGAATTCAAGTGCAGATTGTAACGTTTAATTTGAAGGGTTGAACAAAAATATGTGTTAGAAAATGTAGGAATTGTACACATTTCTTTACAAACACTCCACATTTTAGGAGGTCAAAAGTAATTGGACAAATAAACATAACCCAAACAAAATATTTTTATTTTCAATATTTTGTGGCGAATCCTTTGGAGGCAATCACTGCCTTAAGTCTGGAACCCATGGACATCACCAAACGCTGGGTTTCCTCCTTCTTAATGCTTTGCCAGGCCTTTACAGCCGCAGCCTTCAGGTCTTGCTTGTTTGTGGGTCTTTCCCTCTTAAGTCTTGATTTGAGCAAGTGAAATGCATGCTCAATTGGGTTAAGATCTGGTGATTGACTTGGCCATTGAAGAATGTTCCACTTTTTTGCACTCATGAACTCCTGTGTAGCTTTGGCTGTATGCTTGGGGTCATTATCCATCTGTACTATGAAGCGCCGTCCAATCAAGTTTGCAGCATTTGGCTGAATCTGGGCTGAAAGTATATCCCGGTACACTTCAGAATTCATCCGGCTACTCTTGTCTGCTGTTATGTCATCAATAAACACAAGTGACCCAGTGCCATTGAAAGCCATGCATGCCCATGCCATCACGTTGCCTCCACCATGTTTTACAGAGGATGTGGTGTGCCTTGGATCATGTGCCGTTCCCTTTCTTCTCCAAACTTTTGGCTTCCCATCATTCTGGTACAGGTTGATCTTTGTCTCATCTGTCCATAGAATGCTTTTCCAGAACTGAGCTGGCTTCTGGAGGTGTTTTTCAGCAAATTTAACTCTGGCCTGTCTATTTTTGGAATTGATGAATGGTTTGCATCTAGATGTGAACCCTTTGTATTTACTTTCATGGAGTCTTCTCTTTACTGTTGACTTAGATACAGATACACCTACTTCACTGAGAGTGTTCTGGACTTCAGTTGATGTTGTGAACGGGTTCTTCTTCACCAAAGAAAGTATGCGGCGATCATCCACCACTGTTGTCTTCCGTGGGCTCCCAGGTCTTTTTGGATTGATGAGTTCACCAGTGATTTCTTTCTTTCTCAGGATGTACCAAATTGTAGATTTTGCCACTTCTAATGTTGTAGCAATTTCTTGGATGGGTTTTTTTCTGTTCTTGCAGCTTAAGGATGGCTTGTTTCACCTGCATGGAGAGCTCCTGTGACCGCATGTTTCCTTCACAGCAAAACCTTCCAAATGTAAACACCACACCTCAAATCAACTCTGGCCCTTTCATCTGCTTAATTGAGAATGACATAACAAAGGGATTGCCCACACCTGTCCATGAAATAGCCTTGGAGTCATTTGTCCAATTACTTTTGGTCCCTTTAAAAACAGGGTGGCACATGTTAAGGAGCTGAAACTCCTAAACCCTTCATCCAATTTTAATGTGGATACCCTCAAATGAAAGCTGAAAGTCTGAACTTCAACTGCATCTGATTTGTTTTGTTTCAAATTCATTGTGGTAATGTCTAGAACCAAAATTAGATAAATGTTGTCTCTGTCCAAATATTTATGGACCTAACTGTAGATGGCAGCGACTGGAAGCTGGAGAACGGCTCCATAAGTCCAGCGCCATCTGAATCACCGATCCTGAAGTGCTTTGGACAGATCACAAAATAAAGATAGCCGACAGAGGACTAGATGGCAGCGACTGGAGGCTGGAGAACGGCTCCATAAGTCCAGCGGCCTCTGAACCATCGATTCTGAAGTGCTGGGGAACACACAAAGATAGCCGACAGAGGACTAGATGGCAGTGACTGGAGGCTGGAGACCGGCTCCATAAGTCCAGCGGCCTCTGAACCATCGATTCTGAAGTGCTCGGGAACACACAATAAAGATAGCCGACAGAGGACTCGATGGCAGAGACTGGAAGCTGGAGAACGGCTCCATAAGTCCAGCGGCCTCTGAACCATCTTTCCTGAAGTGCTGGGGAACACAAAATAAAGATAGCCGACAGAAGACTCTATGGCAGCGACTGGAGGCTGGAGAACGGCTCCATAAGTCCAGCGGCCTCTGAACCATCGATCCTGAAGTGCTGGGGAACACAAAATAAAGATAGCCGACAGAGGACTAGATGGCAGCGACTGGAAGCTGGAGACCGGCTCCTTAAGTCCAGCGGCCTCTGAACCATCGATCCTGAAGTGCTGGGGAACACAAAATAAAGATAGCCGACAGAAGACTCGATGGCAGCGACTGGAGGCTGGAGAACGGCTCCATAAGTCCAGCGGCCTCTGAATCACCGATCCTGAAGTGCTTTGGACAGATCACAAAATAAAGATAGCCGACAGAGGACTAGATGGCAGCGACTGGAAGCTGGAGAACGGCTCCATAAGTCCAGCGGCCTCTGAACCACCGATCCTGAAGTGCTGGGGAACACGAAATAAAGACGGATTTTGGTAAGAACTTACCTGTAAAATCCTTTTCAGCAGGGAAGGAAGAGAGACACACTAGTCATTACTAGTGGGTAGGCGGAGCCCAGATGAGATAGACACCTCAGATTAAAAAAAGAGTGTTGACCGGCCCCTCCAGCTCGGGCTCCTCCTACTCAGCTCTCCAGTTGTACACAAGCTTAGGGAAGAGCAATATCACCAGCGGAAAAACATAACCCCTTCTGAAGGAATTCAGAGAAAAAAAACACAAGAATACAGGTTATGCATGCATGTAAGCAAAAAACCACACAGTTCCAGGTACTACTCACTGGACCTGATCACTGCGATGAGCTGGCGATGCTGGAACAGAGCCTTAGCGCGTCGACCTCAGCCCAGATAATCCCTATCAGAGAAGGGTCACGCCGCATCTGAAAACAACAACACTTCTGCCATGGGAGGGAGCTGTGTCTCTTCCTTCCTTCGCTGAAAAGGATTTTACAGGTAAGTTCTTACCAAAATCCGTCTTTCAGCAGCAGATGGAAGGAAGAGAGCCACACTAGTCATTACTAGTGGGACGTCCCAAAGCAGTCCAAAAATTAAGGGTGGGAAAAAACCAAAAGAGGCAGAATCCCAACAACCTAGATAAAATGCGCAATAGGCGCCAAACACAAGTTAACTAGAACTTTAAGCTACGGCCGCCTGCAGGACCCTACGTCCTAAGGCCGCAGCAGCGGAAGCACTGACGTCCACCTTATAAAACTTTATAAACGTGTGGACGGAACGCCAGGTCGCCGCTCGGCAGAGCTGATCTGCCGAGGCCCCTTGATGAAAGGCCCACGAGGAAGCCACAGCCCTCGTGTAGTGAGCTGAATCTTAATCGGGCAAGGTTCGCTTTTAAGTCGGTAAGCCTCTAAAAAAAGACCGACCGAAACCAACGAGCTATAGATTCCTTGGAAACTCGTTGACCACGCTGACGACCTGCTGGAATCACAGAGAGTTCCGACTTCCGAAAATTTTGAGTAATAAACAAATAGAACTTCAAAGCCCGCACCAAATCCAATTTGTGCAAGGCCCGTTCCTTCGCATTCCTCGGCTCCGGACAGAGCGAGGGCACCTTAGGTAGGAAGTCGCCCCGTGTGCGAAGTACTACGCGATCCGGGTGAAACTCCAGGAAAGAAGGCAAGCAAGAAAGAGCCGCCAACTCAGAAAAAAATCTTTCTCAAAAAGGTAACCGCCACTAGAAAGGCAACCTTCCAAGATAGCAAAGAAAAGCTAGCAGAGTCCATAGGCTCAAAAGGCCCATGTTGAAGAGCTTCCAATACAAGATTGAGCCGCCAAGGCGACACAGGTGCCTCCGCGGCGGAAACTGACGGGTTACTCCGCGAAAAAAGGAACGTACGTCCCTACGCGAGGCGATAGCCTTCCGAAAAGCAAAAGCAGGGCAGAACCTGACCCTTCAGAGTGCTAACTGCCAAACCCTTGTCCAGCCCGTACTGCAAAAGGCCAACAAATTGGGAATGGAAAGAATCCTCGGGTTCCTTGAAGAACCCGAACACCACAAAAAGAAGGCTTCCCAAGACTTTGTGATAAATCCTACTAGTAGCCGGACCTCTGGCAGCCCGCAAAGTGGCAATGACTTTGGTTGAAAAACCTTGACGGTCAATATTTCGGTCTCAAGAGCCACGCCGTCAAACGCAGAGACCTCAGGTCCGGATGACGAACGGGCCCTTGGGTTAACAGGTCCGGGCGAAGAGGAAATGGAAAAGGAGGCGCTGTCAGAAGCGACACCAGTGTCGAGAACCACGTCCTCCTTGGCCAATCTGGGGCCATCAACATAGCCGGGATTCTCTCCAGTCTGATCCGACACCACCCCAGAGGAAGTAAGGGTATTGGCAGGAACACATAGATTAGCTCGAATTGGTCCAACGGGGCCACCAGAGCATCCACCGTCACATCCTTCGGGTCCTTGTACCTGGACATGAAAATCGGTAACTTGGCATTGAACCTGGATGCCATGAAATCCACTTGGGAGTTCCCCAACGGGAGCACAGCAGTGCAAAAATCTCCGGATGAAGACTTCATTCTCCGGGATCCATCTTCTCGCGACTGAGAAAGTCTACCGTGATTCTGAACTCCTGAAATGTGGATCGCAGAGAAGGCTGGCAACTCTGGTCTCGGCCCATACCAGGATCCGAGAAACCTCCACCATGAGCCTGGAGCTCCTTGTCCCGCCTAGATGGTCGATATACACGACCGCCGCCGCATTGTCTGTGTGCACTCGGACTGACAGACCGCTTAAAGGGACCGTCCAGTGCTGGAGGCAAAGGAAAATTGTCCTCAATTCCAGGATGTTAATCGGCAGGAGACTCCTCCGACGACAGTACTCCCTGATCCAGAGATCGTCCAGACACCTCCCCAGCCCGTCAGGCTGGCATCGGTGGTTATGACCGACCACCTCGGAGGGAGGAAAGACTTCCTCAGGGATAACGCTTCCGGACGTAACCACCATCCTAGAGACTCTCGCACCCTGTGGGAGATGATGAGACTGCAATCCAGCGAAGTCTGCGATCGATCCCAACAGCTCAGAATGAGCCTTTGGAGGGCCCTGGGATGAAAATGCGTAAACGGAAGTGGCTCCATGGGCCACCATCAAACCCAGAAGGCGCATACACCCTCGAAGAGACATCGCTGTCGAAGACTTCATAAACTGTACATGTCGAAGGAGACATGCTTGCTTGTCTGGAGGCAGAGACACCACTGCTCGTACCGTGTCGAAATGCATCCCCAAAAAACAGGATTGACTGCGACGATTCCAGAGACGACTTCTCCCAACTGACCAGCCACCCGAAGTCCTCCAGGAGCTGAAGGGATAGATTGCAAGCAGTCACTGCCTCCTCCTTTGAGGACGCCACAATCAAAAGGTCATCCAGGTAGGGAAGAATCGAAACCCCCTGTCTTCGAAGAAATGCCATGAGAGGCGCCAGAAATTTTTGTAAAAACTCTGGGCGCTGAGGCCAACCCGAATGGCAGAGCCACAAACTGGTAATGGTCCTGACCTATGGCAAAACGAAGGAAGCGTTGGTGGGCCCTTCCGATTGGGAAGTGCAAATAAGCGTTGCGAATGTCGATTGACATCAAAAAAGCGTTCTGCGACAGGGCCGCCAAAACGGAGCGAAGCGACTCCATGCGGAATTTCCTGGCGTGGACATGCCGATTCAATCTTTTGAGATCCAGAATGGGCCGACATTTGTCCTCTTTTTTGGGGACTACAAAGAGGTTAGAATAAAAACCCTCTTCCCCGGCCCTCCGGCGGAACCGGCACCACCACACCTTTCTGCAGAAGGGAATCTACCTCCCGCAGCAGAGCGGCAAAAAGCTTGGGCTCTGACGGAACGCGAGGCTGACAAAAAAACTGTCTGGGGGTCGAGAAAGAGACTCTATGAAGTAGCCTGCCAACACAACCCGTGTCACCCAGGCGTCTGACATGCGGGAAGCCCAAGTCAGTTTGAATTGGAGTAAACGACCCCCCACTCGAGAGCGCTCGAGTGAGACCCAGGCGTCAGTCCGCCTTAGCGGGCTTTCTACCAGCTTCCCGCTTGTCTTAACGGAAGTTCTGTTTCCAGGATATGCGGAATTTGAGAATTCCCCCTTTTTTTTTAAAAAAAGAGAGGGACGACCCAAACCCCAGAGGGCTGACTGAATCATCCCCTGGACCGAAAGGACCGCCGACAACTACCGGCACTAGTCCTGTCAGAACGCAGAAGTCACAGCTCTGCGCTGCGGTAAAGCTGTTTCTTTTGCCTTTACCTTGGCAATCAGCTCCGTGAGGTCAGGTCCAAATAGTTGACCACCTTGCAAGCTAAAGATAGCAAACCCCGCTTGGAAACCGCGTCCCCGGTCCACTGTCTAAGCCACAGTGCTCTTCTGACTGACTGCCGAGGATTGCGCCCTGGATAGCAGTGATGCAGTATCCTCCAACAACTGGAAAAGGCCATCTACCTCGATAGAGGAGATCCACCTTGCCACGCCGTCCGTAGACGGTCCAACCGGCTCAGGGAAACTTTACAAGCACACATGGATCCTTAATACTGAATCCATGATCCGCGGCCTCGCAGATGGATTTTTCTGCCATCTACGTTTTTTGTCCAGCGGATCCTGCAGACTCACCTTCCCCTTAACAGGAGGATTTTGCTAAGCTGGGATAAAGGGACATCCACTTCAGGAGAAGGATCCAATTATCATCAACTCCGTAGAACACGGATACGGTGTCTCAATTTTCTGGACACAGGCGCTCCTTCTCCACTGCCCCATTAAGCTCATCCAGTGATGGTAAAGCTTGATTGATTGATTGAAAGATATCCAGGCCGACTTACCAGGACGTCCAGATACCTCCTCCTGTAACTGTAACGCCTCCAATAAGAACCTCTTTACGGCCCAAAAGAGAGGCAGAGTGTCCCTGCCGATCCTCCTTGTCCGAATCGGACATTTTCGTTACGCGGGAAGGAAGGCACCGGCTTGTGACGCTTCCTGACATGAGAGATCTAGCTGACACTCAATAATAGAAAATCAGACAGGCCATCAATAGAAACTAGCGAGGGCCTCCATTCTGACACCACTGGAACCTCCGACCGCTGCGCTTGACGCCGTCCAGGTCTGCGCATCATAATACGCGAGACTGATCCTGTAGCGGATCTGGGAGACGGTTACACAGTATATGGCAGGTTAAACCTGTCAGTAACTATAAAGTGTGGTTTCTTAAAGAAAAAACGAACGCTGAAGGGTTAAAGCTCTTAAGGAGAGAGCTACCCCAGCTGTCCCCCATTAAAAGTTAACCGCCTAAGAAGGGGTTAAAGTCGTAGACTCCCCACAACCTTAATAATGAAAAGGGTGTGCGAGCCCCAAGTGCCTCTTATAAGGCAGCAGCTACAGGACAGCTATGCCACACTTAACAAGAAAAGTTCACAAGATCGCTACAAAATTGCGCTGTTAGTAAATCGCAATGACCGCCAAAGTCATTGAGGGGATCACTAATCGCTTATGCGTTGTTAATGAAATCGCCCAGATTGGCAGCTACTAGCGACATTAAACATGGTTACACCAACGATCGCATAGTATGCGTCGTTATCGGTCGTTAGCAGGAACGTATAGTGGCAGTTTTACTGTCGCAGACTCCCACAACCTCTTTATTGAAAAGGTGTACGAGCCCCCTTATGAGATAACAGCTGCAGGCAGCGCAGTCTGCCACCCATTTGTGCCTCAGAAAGGCGCCCGCGCTGTGGGGGTGAAGGGGTTAAGCTTCTGCCCTATGACGGGAAGAAGCGACTCACCCAGCTGGTCGCGGTGCAGCGCTGCCAAGAGGGGAGGAGAGCGATGTCCGAGGGAGCTTTCAGCCTGTCAGTAATGGCCGCCGCGCTGTGTCCCCGTGTGCTTCATGAGAGAAGCCGGAAAAGGAGACTGCCGTAAAGCGCGCGCTCAGAGCGGCGCGAAATTTAAATAAAAAAGGCGCGCAGCTCCTCTCTCCCCCGTTCCTATGTCCTGCAGGCATCCACCTGCGGACAAAAAACACAAGTCACCGCATGTATATTGTAACAGCGACTGCCGCAGCAGTCGCTGAATCACTCACACACATATTAAAATGTGGAGTACTCACCAGCCGAAAGCGCCACAGGGACCCCCAGGGTTTCTGGCGCATGCCCATGCTTCCCCCCAGGGCGGGGAACGCAGTGACCCCTGCAGCGCGGTTTGCGTCCCCGCCAGGGAAGCCATCCTCATCCCGCCGGGCCGGCAGGGTTCTGCAGGGACCACCATATAGGGTAATACAGATCCGCCAAGGGAGAGGTGGGGGTCCAGCAGCGCTGAGACCCCTGAGACCTCTAGACCACATTTGGTGATCCAAGTCTCTTGTCCGATAAAAAAAAATAAAATCTTCTGAGGAGCTGCTTCCAGCAGCGACTATCCTCTGAGACCTCAAATTGTAAACTGGAGAGCTGAGTAGGAGGAGCCCGAGCTGGAGGGGCCGGTCAACACTCTTTTTAATCTGAGGTGTCTATCTCATCAGGGCTCCGCCTACCCACTAGTAATGACTAGTGTGGCTCTCTTCCTTCCATCTGCTGCTGAAAGATAGCCGACAGAGGACTAGATGGCAGCGACTGGAAGCTGGAGAACAGCTCCATAAGTCCAGCAGCCTCTGAACCACCGATCCTGAAGTGCTGGGGAACACAAAATAAAGATAGCCGACAGAGGACTAGATGGCAGCGACTGAAAGCTGGAGAACGGCTCCATAAGTCCAGCGGCCTCTGAACCACCGATCCTGAAGTGCTGGGGAACACACAATAAAGATAGCCGACAGAGGACTAGATGGCAGCGACTGGAAGCTGGAGAACGGCTCCATAAGTCCAGCGGCCTCTGAACCACCGATCCTGAAGTGCTGGGGAACACAAAATAAAGATAGCCGACTGAGGACTAGATGGCAGCGACTGGAAGCTGGAGAACGGCTCCATAAGTCCAGCGGCCTCTAAACCACCGATCCTGAAGTGCTGGGGAACACACAATAAAGATAGCCGACAGAGGACTAGATGGCAGCGACTGGAAGCTGGAGAACGGCTCCATAAGTCCAGCGGCCTCTGAACCACCGATCCTGAAGTGCTTGAGAACACACAATAAAGATAGCCAACAGAGGACTAGATGGCAGCGGCTGGAAGCAGGAGAACGGCTCCATAAGTCCAGCGGCCTCTGAACCATCGATCCTGAAGTGCTGGGGAACACAAAATAAAGATAGCCGACAGAGGACTAGATGGCAGCGACTGGAAGCTGGAGAACGGCTCCATAAGTCCAGCAGCCTCTGAACCATCTTTCCTGAAGTGCTGGGGAACACAAAATAAAGATAGCCGACAGAGGATTAGATGGCAGCGACTGGAGGCTGGAGAACGGCTCCATAAGTCCAGCGGCCTCTGAACCATCGATCCTGAAGTGTTGGGGAACACAAAATAAAGATAGCCGACAGAAGACTCGATGGCAGCGACTGGAAGCTGGAGAACGGCTCCATAAGTCCAGCGGCCTCTGAACCACCGATCCTGAAGTGCTGGGGAACACACAATAAAGATAGCTGACAGAGGACTAGATGGCAGCGACTGTAAGCTGGAGAACGGCTCCATAAGTCCAGCGGCCTCTGAACCATCGATCCTGAAGTGCTGGGGAACACAAAATAAAGATAGCCGACAGAAGACTCGATGGCAGCGACTGGAAGCTGGAGACCGGCTCCTTAAGTCCAGCGGCCTCTGAATCACCGATCCTGAAGTGCTGGTGAACACAAAATAAAGATAGCCGACAGAAGACTCGATGGCAGCAACTGGAGGCTGGAGAACGGCTCCATAAGTCCAGCGGCCTCTGAATCACCGATCCTGAAGTGCTTTGGACAGATCACAAAATAAAGATAGCCGACAGAGGACTCGATGGCAGAGACTGGAAGCTGGAGAACAGCTCCATAAGTCCAGCGGCCTCTGAACCATCGATCCTGAAGTGCTGGGGAACACGAAATAAAGATAGCCGACAGAGGACTAGATGGCAGCGAATGGAAGCTGGAGAACGGCTCCATAAGTCCAGCGGCCTCTGAACCACCGATCCTGAAGTGCTGGGGAACACAAAATAAAGATAGCCGACAGAGGACTAGATGGCAGCGACTGGAAGCTGGAGAACGGCTCCATAAGTCCAGCGGCCTCTGAACCACCGATCCTGAAGTGCTGGGGAACACACAATAAAGATAGCCGACAGAGGACTAGATGGCAGCGACTGTAAGCTGGAGAACGGCTCCATAAGTCCAGCGGCCTCTGAACCACCGATCCTGAAGTGCTGGGGAACACACAATAAAGATAGCCGACAGAGGACTAGATGGCAGCGACTGGAAGCTGGAGAACGGCTCCATAAGTCCAGCGGCCTCTGAACCACCGATCCTGAAGTGCTGGGGAACACACAATAAAGATAGCCGACAGAGGACTAGATGGCAGCGACTGTAAGCTGGAGAACGGCTCCATAAGTCCAGCGGCCTCTGAACCATCGATCCTGAAGTGCTGGGGAACACACAATAAAGATAGCCGACAGAGGACTAGATGGCAGCGACTGGAAGCAGGAGAACGGCTCCATAAGTCCAGCGGCCTCTGAACCATCGATCCTGAAGTGCTGGGGAACACAAAATAAAGATAGCCGACAGAGGACTAGATGGCAGCGACTGGAAGCTGAAGAACGGCTCCATAAGTCCAGCGGCCTCTGAACCACCGATCCTGAAGTGCTGGGGAACACACAATAAAGATAGCCGACAGAGGACTAGATGGCAGCGACTGCAAGCTGGAGAACGGCTCCATAAGTCCAGCGGACCCTGAACCATCGATCCTGAAGTGGTTTGGACAGATCACAAAACTGCTGAACACTCCACACAATGTCCATGGACATATCTCACCTACTGCTTTATGGCTCCCCATAGGCATTACTATGGAGCCGTCACACTCTGCGCGCTCTGGACAAGGCTTGTTACTAGGTTTTGAGCGTCTGTGGGAATTTTTGCCAATTATTCCAGGAATGCATTTGTGAGGACAGACACGGATGTTGGAGGAGAGGGCTGGGAGTGTAATCTCAGTTCTTGTTGATCCCATGTGTTGGATGTAATGGCGGTCAGAGCTCTGAGTGGGTCAGTCACGTCATCCCACACTGAACTCGCCCAACCTTGCCCTTATGGACCGCACTTTGTGCACTGTCATGGGAAGCAAGAACCGGCCTTGCTTAAAATGTCTCCACAATGAGTCAGTATGCTGAAGAATGGAGATTTCTCGTCACTAAGGCTACTTTCACACTTCAGGCTTTTTGTATCAGGCGCGATCCGGCGTGTTTTTAAAAAAACGCATCCGGTACCGGATGCGTTTTTTTTACCATTGACTTACATTAACGCCGGATCGCGCCTGATGTCACTGCGATGTATCAGTTTTTGGCCGGATCCATCGGAAATGTACATTCCGGCGGCCGTCTCTCTCTCTCATTGATAACTGCATTTTCAACATGGAAATGTTATATTTCTGGGTTGAAAAGGTCAGGACGGATCCGGCAAAAAACCTGATCAGTTCCATCAGTTTTTTAAAATCAGCGCCGGATCCGTCCTGTCAGGCATAGGACGTATTATGCCTGACACAAAAAGCCTGAAGTGTGAAAGTAGCCTAAGGCTGTGGTTCCACGGTCCGGAACCACAGCGCTTTGGACGGAGCGGAAATTCCGCTCCGTCTAAGCCCCGCCCCTTTATGACGCGCGATCTTTCCGGAGGTGTTCAGGACACCTCCGGAACACCTCCGGAAAGAGCGCAGGGCTACATAGCCCTGTGTAATATTCTGTTGCGGCGACGCACCGTCGCCGCAATACGCGAGGACATGCTGCGGTCTAAAAAGACGCGCCGCATGTCCGTTTACGCAGGTTTGCCACCTGCGTATTGTTACGCATAGTGGAGACGGGATTTCTTTAAATCCCCTCCACTATGCTGTAACATCTGGACGCTGCGTGTTTGGCGCTGCGCCAGCGCACAGCGCCAAACACGCAGCGTTTCCTGACCGTGGAAACTCACCCTAAGGGGCCAAATCTGATCCCTGAGAAACATCCCCATAGCATCATCCCTAACATCATCCCTAACATTTTTAGTGGAACACAACTGCAAAAATGATTTTTAACCACAAAAACAGGCATGGGGAGAAGGGGGGGGGGGGGTATAAAAAATTGTCAATATCATTAAACAGGTGATGGGTAGATGGGCCATTTATCCATTTCCAGTATCTATAAAGGGTTTGTCAGGGCACAACATGGTGCAGCTCCATTCAGCGTGTAGCGGCTGCTGCCAGGTCTTGCAGAACAGCTCCTATTATTCAGAATCAGACCCGGACCGGGGGAGGTAAGTAAAGCACAGGTTTTATACTGATCGGTGACTGGGTACAACAGTTTACAGAATCTGGAGAACCCCTCTAAAGTTAAAGTATCTAATGTCAGATAATCCCTCTAACACGGGTCAGAGGTTGTGCCAGGTTCAGGACAGGACATTTTGGAAACAGGTGACAAGCGTGCAACCATGCAAATCTCCAGTACAAAGTCCCCAGACAGCGCCATACACAATCCCCGACTTCTCCAGAAAGTGGAAGTTAAAGATCTGTCATTCACTGAAGCGGTAAACGTGCTCTTCACCCGGCAAAACATTAATACCATGAGCAAGCTGGAAGGCCGTGTCCGGACACGAGGAGGCGCAGAAGCCTCAGGAGTCGCTTTTATCACTAGAATCCAGAAATGGGAAAATCACCAAACCTAGGCGGCCAGGGGAAAGCAACGGGGTCTTACCCAGAACTGCAAGGGATCTCCTGTCCATGGGGGATCTCCAGGAGTCTGAACCATCCAGAGAGGGGTCCTGCAGGGTCCCACGTCACGTGGCGCTTCTGCTCCATTCACTGTGGATGGGACTGCTGGAAGGAGCAGAGCGCTGTACTCTGGAAGTCCCATGGGCAAGGAGCCAAGTGTAGGCAGATCAGTGCACCCCCACTCCAGTCAGGATGGGGTCCGCTGTGTCCCACAATCCTATAGAGGAGAACATGTGATTTTAAAAACCCCTTTAATTTACATATCTCAATCCAGATGTTTCCCCCCGCAGGACGCACAAAGCTTCTGCTGCATTATCTGACATAAGCGAGAGCCAGAAATGGGGAAGAAAAGGAACATTATTGTCTCACGACATATCGGGGAGAAGTAACCCCCTCAGCCTCCTGCCACCCTGATACCAATCAGGTCTGCCTGGGCACAGGTCACCAGCAGCTGAGCTCCCCGATTGGCTGGGTGTATTGAAAGAACACGTCCGAACCATGGAGGCTCCAGCTCTCAATTTACAGATAATAATTAAAAGCTATCATGTATCCAAAGTATAGGTAATAAGCTGTGTATCGCCGGGGGTCCGACCACTGGAATCCCATAGCATGAATCACTAAGTCGCCCCGTACAGGGCCACACACAGCGGCACCAGAGAGATCAGGCTCTGAGCTTCACATAACTACACAGTCAGACTTATGGAACATTACAGCCGAAAGAAGAGATCTGTGCTTTACATGCAGCTGGGAGTGAGATTTTGCAGCCAAACCTCTGTCATACGGACACCCTGAAGGCTACAAGGGACACCGTGAAGGCTATAAAAGGGACACCCTGAAGGCTATAAAAGGGACACCCTGAAGGCACAAATTTCTCCATGAAGTCTATGGACTGGATCATCTGCCATAAGGACACCCCCAAGAAGGCCCAGATTTCTCCATGAAGTCTATGGGCCGAATCCTCTACCATAAGGACACCCTGAAGGCACAGAGTTCTCCAAAAAGTCTATGGCCCGGATTAAAGGACAAACTAGATATTGAGTGAAAATCTATATGAAGCGTTAGCAGAATTATATACATATCCAACTCCATGTGCTATTTTGTTTGGCCGGATCTCAGGGTATCCAATGCAGACAAGCCTCGTTTATAACAATATTCTGTAAATTTTGGGAGATTCCTTTTTCCTAGGTCTAAAATAACTACAGACCGACCGCCTGTATAAAACGCACCTACTACAGCCAGAGCTACGGACTGAGCGCCTGTATAAACGCACCTACTACAGCCAGAGCTACGGATCGAGCGCCTGTATAAACGCACGTACTACAGCCAGAGCTACAGATCGAGCGCCTGTATAAACCATGTACTACAGCTAGAGCTACAGAACGAGCGCCTGTATAAACCATGTACTACAGCCAGAGCTATGGACCAAGCGCCTGTATAAACGCACGTACTACAGCCAGAGCTACAGAATGAGCGCCTGTATAAGCGCATGTACTACAGCCAGAGCCACGGACCGAGCGCCTGTATAAACGCATGTACTACAGCCAGTGCCACGGACCGAGATCCTGTATAAACACACGTACTACAGCCAGAGCCACGGACCAAGCGCCTGTATAAACGCATGTACTACAGCCAGAGACATGGACCGAGATCCTGTATAAAACATGTACTACAGCCAGAGCACGGACAAGCGCCTGTATAAAGGCATGTACTACAGACAGAGGCATGGACGAGATCCTGTATAAATGCACGTACTACAGCCAGAGCTACGGACCGAGCGCCTGTATAAACCATGTACTACAGCCAGAGCTATGGAACGAGCGCCTGTATAAACCATGTACTACAGCCAGAGCTACGGACCGAGCGCCTGTATAAACGCACGTACTACAGCCAGAGCTACAGAATGAGCGCCTGTATAAGCGCATGTACTACAGCCAGAGCCACGGACCGAGCGCCTGTATAAACGCATGTACTACAGCCAGTGCCACGGACCGAGATCCTGTATAAACACACGTACTACAGCCAGAGCCACGGACCAAGCGCCTGTATAAACGCATGTACTACAGCCAGAGACATGGACCGAGATCCTGTATAAACACATGTACTACAGCCAGAGCCACGGACCAAGCGCCTGTATAAAGGCATGTACTACAGACAGAGACATGGACCGAGACCCTGTATAAACACAAGTACTACAGCCAGAGCCACGGACCAAGCGCCTGTATAAACGCATGTACTACAGCCAGAGCCACAGACCGAGCGCCTGTATAAACGCACATACTACAGCCAGAGCTACGGACCGAGCGCCTGTATAAACGCACGTACTACAGCCAGAGCTACAGAACGAGCACCTGTATAAACGCACGTATTACAGCCAGAGCTACAGAATGAGCGCCTGTATAAGCGCATGTACTACAGCCAGAGCCACGGACCGAGCGCCTGTATAAACGCATGTACTACAGACAGAGACATGGACCGACATCCTGTATAAACACACGTACTACAGCCAGAGCCACGGACCAAGCACCTGTATAAACGCATGTACTACAGCCAGAGCCACGGACCGAGCGCCTGTATAAACGCACGTACTACAGCCAGAGCTACAGACCGAGCATCTGTATAAACGCATGTACTACAGCCAGAGCTACGGACCGAGTGCCTGTATAAACGCATGTACTACAGTCAGAGCTACGGACCGAGCGCCTGTATAAACGCACGTACTACAGCCAGAGCTACGGACCGAGCGCCTGTATAAACGCACGTACTACAGCCAGAGCTACAGAACGAGCACCTGTATAAACGCACGTACTACAGCCAGAGCTACAGAATGAGCGCCTGTATAAACCATGTACTACAGCCAGAGCTATGGACCGAGCGCCTGTATAAACGCACGTACTACAGCCAGAGCTACAGAATGAGCGCCTGTATAAGCGCATGTACTACAGCCAGAGCCACGGACCGAGCGCCTGTATAAACGCATGTACTACAGACAGAGACATGGACCGACATCCTGTATAAACACACGTACTACAGCCAGAGCCACGGACCAAGCGCCTGTATAAACGCATGTACTACAGCCAGAGCCACGGACCGAGCGCCTGTATAAACGCACGTACTACAGCCAGAGCTACAGACCGAGCATCTGTATAAACGCATGTACTACAGCCAGAGCTACGGACCGAGTGCCTGTATAAACGCATGTACTACAGTCAGAGCTACGGACCGAGCGCCTGTATAAACGCACGTACTACAGCCAGAGCTACGGACCGAGCGCCTGTATAAACGCACGTACTACAGCCAGAGCTACAGAACGAGCACCTGTATAAACGCACGTACTACAGCCAGAGCTACAGAATGAGCGCCTGTATAAACCATGTACTACAGCCAGAGCTATGGACCGAGCGCCTGTATAAACGCACGTACTACAGCCAGAGCTACAGAATGAGCGCCTGTATAAGCGCATGTACTACAGCCAGAGCCACGGACCGAGCGCCTGTATAAACGCACGTACTACAGCCAGAGCTTTGTGATACATGGAGGATAACTTTGCTATGTGACATTACAGGAGCATTGTTGTACAGCCATGCTTGTCTGCCCCATCTCTTATCCAGCGTGTCACTGATCTGCAGCTTTAACGGTTCTCTACAGTTCACACTCTGCTGTGAGGCCGGATACAGGCAGCGAGATACAGGCGTGGCAGGATTTACCAGTATTACTCATAGCCACCACTTGACGAGTCACTGGTGAAACCCCCCAGCTCATACTAACCAAAGCTTACAGAGAAATCGAGAAGGCCACTGGACAAATCTGAACCCAGATTATTCTGTCCCAGTGACTCATTTCCTTTGTATTTAGTCTAGTGCACATAATCATGAGGCTGGCGCTGGTCCACCGCTTCCCTGGTGACGTGTACGTTGCCCACATGAGGGATGCCAGTGTTAGGGAGAAGGGACCTGACGGGGTCTGCAGCCGCCTGGCGAGCCTCATGTGCGTGCAGCCTGCAATGAGCGACCTGCACAGGATGTGACTCTGGTTTCTCAAGATTTAGCTAAACTCTTCAACTGCTGAAGAAGTCTGATCATGTCACTGCCCCCACTGCACATGCTGACACTTCCTTCCGCTAAGATGCAGTTGGGTAGACAATGCTTTCTATAGCAGGAAGTGATGGCCGCACAGCAGAACATCTGTCCTTTGTAAAAGAAAGTGTTTCATGAATAGAGACACAAAATGCAATACATAAAATATCACAAGCTGGGCTGTTCTGCTGGAGCCGGGGGTCTATGCCGGGAGCCTCTGCCGGAGGGGGGGGGGTCTGTGCCGGGAGCCTCTGCCGGAGGGGGGTGGAGGGGTGTCTGTGCCGGGAGCCTCTGCCGGTGGGGGGGGGGGGGGTCTGTGCCGGGAGCCTCTGCCGGAGGGGGGGTGGAGGGGGGTCTGTGCCGAGAGCCTCTGCCGGAGGGGGGTGGAGGGGGGTCTGTGCCGAGAGCCTCTGCCGGAGGGGGAGGGGTCTGTGCCGGGAGCCTCTGCCGGAGGGGGAGGGGTCTGTGCCGGGAGCCTCTGCCGGAGGGGGAGGGGTCTGTGCCGGGAGCCTCTGCCGGAGGGGGAGGGGTCTGTGCCGGGAGCCTCTGCCGGAGGGGGAGGGGTCTGTGCCGGGAGCCTCTGCCGGAGGGGGAGGGGTCTGTGCCGGGAGCCTCTGCCGGAGGGGGAGGGGTCTGTCGCCGGAGCCTCTGCCGGAGGGGGAGGGGTCTGTGCCGGGAGCCTCTGCCGGAGGGGGAGGGGTCTGTGCCGGGAGCCTCTGCCGGAGGGGGGGGGGTCTGTGCCGGGAGCCTCTGCCGGAGGGGGGAGGGGTCTGTGCCGGGAGCCTCTGCCGGAGGGGGGGAGGGGTCTGTGCCGGGAGCCTCTGCCGGAGGGGGAGGGGTCTGTGCCGGGAGCCTCTGCCGGAGGGGGAGGGGTCTGTGCCGGGAGCCTCTGCCGGAGGGGGGAGGGGTCTGTGCCGGGAGCCTCTGCCGGAGGGGGGAGGGGTCTGTGCCGGGAGCCTCTGCCGGAGGGGGGGGGTCTGTGCCGGGAGCCTCTGCCGGAGGGGGAGGGGTCTGTGCCGGGAGCCTCTGCCGGAGGGGGAGGGGTCTGTGCCGGAGCCTCTGCCGGAGGGGGAGGGGGTCTGTGCCGGAGCCTCTGCCGGAGGGGGGAGGGGTCTGTGCCGGAGCCTCTGCCGGAGGGGGGGAGGGGGTCTGTGCCGGGAGCCTCTGCCGGAGGGGGGGGGGTCTGTGCCGGGAGCCTCTGCCGGAGGGGGGAGGGGTCTGTGCCGGGAGCCTCTGCCGGAGGGGGAGGGGTCTGTGCCGGAGCCTCTGCCGGAGGGGGAGGGGTCTGTGCCGGGAGCCTCTGCCGGAGGGGGAGGGGTCTGTGCCGGAGCCTCTGCCGGAGGGGGGGGGGTCTGTGCCGGGAGCCTCTGCCGGAGGGGGGGGGGGTCTGTGCCGGAGCCTCTGCCGGAGGGGGGGGGGGGTCTGTGCCAGGAGCCTCTGCCGGAGGGGGGGGGGGGTCTGTGCCAGGAGCCTCTGCCGGAGGGGGGGGGGGTCTGTGCCAGGAGCCTCTGCCGGAGGGGGGGGGGGTCTGTGCCAGGAGCCTCTGCCGGAGGGGGGGGGGGGTCTGTGCCAGGAGCCTCTGCCGGAGGGGGGGGGGTCTGTGCCAGGAGCCTCTGCCGGAGGGGGGGGGGTCTGTGCCAGGAGCCTCTGCCGGAGAGGGGGGGGGTCTGTGCCAGGAGCCTCTGCCGGAGGGGGGGGGGTCTGTGCCAGGAGCCTCTGCCGGAGGAGGGGGGGGGTCTGTGCCAGGAGCCTCTGCCGGAGGGGGGGGGGGTCTGTGCCAGGAGCCTCTGCCGGAGGGGGGGGGGGGGGGGGGGTCTGTGCCAGGAGCCTCTGCCAGGAGCTCGGAGGGGGGGGGGGGGTCTGTGCCAGGAGCCTCTGCCGGAGGGGGGGGGGGGTCTGTGCCAGGAGCCTCTGCCGGAGGGGGGGGGGGGGGTCTGTGCCAGGAGCCTCTGCCGGAGGGGGGTGGAGGGGTCTATGCCATGAGCCTCTGCTCGCTCTCGGGCAAGTCCCCTGCTGCGGGTGATTGCACTTAGAGCAAAGGCCAAGTCCTGTTTCAGCTTGAGTGTAAGCATTTTTGGCTAGTTTTCTATTAAGCTTTAAGCCTGTCAAGTTTGTACATGACCGTACAGCGTGAAGCCGGCTCCAGACTGCAGAACAGTTAATAGGAAAACTCTGCAACAAAGTTATCTCCACTACCCTGGGAAAAGAAGTGATCCCAGGAAATGCCCGAAGTGGAAAAACAGCGCTTCCTAAGGTGCAATCACAGCAGGTGAGAATGACAACCTTGTATAACAGCTGAGTAAGGGAAATGCCCACAGGCCGGATTACATTCAGTGGCCATGGAAAAGTCTTAGGCTAAGTGCACACGTTCAGGAATGTTTGCAGAATATTCCTGAGGAAAAACGGACATTTTCGTGGTAGAAACGCACGTTTTTTTTCACGTTTTGGTGCGTTTTTTGCGCGTTTTACAGCGATTTTTCCCTGAACTTTCTAGGTCAATAATATAGCGGGAAAAAACGCTAGAATTCCGCGAAATTAATGAACATGTTGCTTCTTTTTCTGAGATGCATTTTTTCCGCGGAAAAAAACGCACCATGTGCACAAAAATTGGGGAATTCATTCTAAATGATAGGATGCTTAATTCATGCGTTTTTGACGCGTTTTTCCTGCAAAAAAAAAAAAACCGCAAATAATCCTGAACGTGTGCACATAGCCTTACAGAAATTCAAACAAAAATAAGTTTCTGCATTATATGGAAGATGCTTTCCAGTTATTGGCAGAAAACAATCTAAGGCCTGTGTTCACACGTTGCACTTTTTTCCCCAGGCAAAACCTGCTCTCTTGGCAGTAGAGAAGCTGCGGACACAAAGCCGTTTTTCCCGAGTTTTTATTGTCTGTTGTGCATGCTCAAAAAGAAAGGATGATTTCACTTCCTTAGGTTTTTGCGCTTATCCACTGTATCCTATGGGTGAAAAAATGCTGCAATACGCTGAAGTGACTGCTGCAGTTTAAAACTATGCAGCAATTTTCCAAATACCAGTAAGTCAGGAACATAAAACCCCTAAGCAGAAACCAGTAGGAGGAAAACGCTTACCATGTGTAACAAGTAACTAGAACAGGACGGAACGTTGTTTCACTACCAGCACATTTGCTGCAGCTCTCACAGCTCTGCTGTAATGTAACACTACTGTAACATTGACTGCCTGTGAGCTGAAGCAGCGAGGACCTGCAGATGTGCCATGTGTAACCACACAGCTCTGCAGTGAGATCAGGACAGCAGACTGCCAGTCGTTACATATCTCATGCTGGGAACTCCACCTTCTATTTAAAACAAGCTCTAGAGGCGGAGCCTCATGCAGATCTATATCCGGCCCATAGCACTGAACAGATTAGTTATATATAAGAACAATGTTAATTTCTCTGGAGTAATAAGACATTTGATCACAGATCTGAGGGTGTCATGTTCTTCAGCTTCCTATGACCCGCGTGCCCCAATAGACCGCTCAGGAAGACGATCCTACTGCCGGATTCCTTTTAAATCTATCAGGGCGCCTTTGGCCCCATCTGTCTTGGTAAAGATGTCCCACTTTTTAGAAAAATGACAGTAGTGTAAAATAAGTCACTTTTTTTCCTTTGCATAACGGACGTGTAACAAAACCTGCTACTTCCTCCACCAAAAAAAAAAAATAAAATAATACACAAATAACTTAATAAAACGCCTATTTTTCAGGGCTAGTAAATAACTCCATATGTTTCAAGTGTTTTTTTTTAATGAATCTCTTAAATACTTTAGAAAGACTTAAGGGAAACAGTATGAAGAATAAACCTTCTAAGAGGGGTGGATGGGAAAGGGAAGAACCCAGCGGAGATCCAAAAATGACAAAGAAAAGGTTAAGAAAAATGCACAGTGGGCTGTATAAAGGGGGCCGGTCACATGAAAAACCGCTACTAACCTGCAGATACGGGATAATCTGCAGATTTATAGCACTTAGAGCCCCGCTGCTGGGAGAAAATTCACTTTATTCCTTCCGGCAGCGCTCAGTCACCGGCGCGGGCTCAGTGATGCTCGGCACAGACAGGCGGCTGTAATGCGCCCTTATTTCTCACATCTAATTCTAAGGATCCAGAAGACGTACAGCACGCTGGATGGTGACCTGATCCTCGAGACATTGGCACTTCTTCCAACATCAGTGTGCACGGACACTAATGACGAGCTGTCACAAGTGACGTCCGCAGGGGCCGGCAACGTAAGGTGCAGACTGTCCCTCCATCACGCTCATACACAGTGCAAAAAAAACGCCGGATTCAGCTGTACGGGGGAGAGCGGAGAAGCATCTGCACCCAGTCTGCAGCGGCTGCATTCACCCCTCACTCTAGACCCTGGCAGCAATGAGCAGGACGCACGGATTCTCACTTCATGGAAACAGACGATGTCCGCGCTGAATGGATCTATTCAGGAGCTCATGAACAGCGGTGGGCGTACAAATGCCATCTATGTCACTGGTAGAAGGCGCAGAACCAGAAAGAAGACAGACCAAACCAAATCATCCTTCTGTAACGGTCAATATTTTACCACGGGAAGAATTAAGAAATGTCATTACTGACGGCACAATCTCACAGCCATGGGAACACAAGGGGTTAACAGCGGTCACTTCCTGCCACTCACAGACACCCTGAGTCACACACCCAAGGAAGTTGCTTTAACTTCTAGAAAAGAGGGGGAAGAGTCTCCAGGAGAGTACGGACCACCACACCCTGCCGGCCACATGACAAGCACCGCAACAGGGAGAAAGCGGAACCTATGGGATCCGTCAAAGACTGAATCCTCCATCAGCATGGCCGGCGAGGGGGCAGGAAACAACTACCGCTGCCCCCCAGGCTCCGAGTGCACCCACACATGGCACGATGCCTCCGAGGCTTCAGGCTGGTCACACTACGGCCCGGACCACCAACTACTGTAACAGGAGGTCCATGTACTCTGAACACACTCATTACAGCCACTACTGTCACATACATCAGCATGGCAGCACATGGGGTCCGTTGTGAACGGGGACAAGAACAGGTGGAGCAGCACGCACTCACCCACCGGCACGCACTCACCCCCCTCCCTGGCACGCACTTGCCCCCCCAGTCCCGGCACGCACGCACTCACCCCCCAACCCCGGCACGCACTCACCCCTGGCACGCACTCGCCCCCCGCAGACACTCGCCCCCCCGGCACGCACGCACTCACCCCCCGGCACACAAGCATGCACTAACCCCCATGGGTGGCTGTGATGTGTGCATCCATCTTATATATGGAAAGTGTACAGCAGATCTGGAGCACACTCCACACCAGTCCTGGGTACAGATCAGCACAAGTAATGTAGGGCACGAGCACACGTCACGCAGCCCCCTGCCATCACCTCCATCCAGTCATACATAGCACTGTATGATCACTTGTACTAAGCATACATACACAGGACATACAGCGTCGGCATGTGAAGGCCACAGGTCGAGGACACCATCCTTGCTGTGGGTTGTGTACACTACCGTCGCTATAAGTTGTGTGCTGAACTGTAACGAAGGGTTTGAGTGCCCCGCCATCACTGCTGGCCACATGGGCAGCCATCACTTCAGGTGCACAGCACTGTCACTACAGGTTGTGTAGACTGTACGGATGGGAAGTGCGGCCATCACTACAGGTTGTGTATACATCCCTAAGGGTCGGACGTGACGTCGTCACTATGAATGGTACACGCTGCCATAGACGGGGTGAGCATGCCGCCATCACCAGCGGTAATGTATACCGCTATCACTCCGTCACTTGCATAAACCACTATCCCACTCTTTGGCTTAAGCCCCCGTCTCACATAGCGATATCGCTAGCGAGATCGCTGCTGAGTCACTAGTTTTGTGACGCAGCAGCGAGCTCACCAGCGATATCGCTGTGTGTGACATTCAGCGACGATCAGCCCCCTGCCGGGTATCGCTGATCGTCGCTGAATGTCCTGGACATTTTTTTGATCGCTGGTCTCCCGCTGACAGGCACGCATCGCTGCGTGTGACAGGCGGGAGACCAGCGATCCGCTGGTAACCAAGGTACACATCGGGTTTCCAGGCGCGGGGCTAAGGGCTCGGAACCGCTGTGTACTTGGTACACGCGCCATGATGGCGGTGAGCATGGCAACCAAGGTAATAATCGGTTCAGGACCCGTCAGCGCATGAAACCATGTGTCACCTTGGTTACAGCCCCTGCTCAGGGCGCTGGTATCAAGGTAATCGGTACTAGCGATGATTACCGCAGTGTGCTTGCACTGATCGCTGCCAGCTGCTGTTGGAGCTCACCAGCGATATCTGTGTGGACACCAGCGACTGATCAGTGCCATCCGTTGTCGACGGGTTATCGCTATGCGTGACAGCTGTCCTGGTACATGATCGCTGGTCTCCCGCTGTACAGCACGATGCATGCGTGTACGGGCGGGAGACCAGCGACCCGCTGTCCAAAGGACACAGCGGTATCCAGCAGGGGGTGTATGAAACGCTGTGACGGGGGGGGATACTAGCGCCCGTGGGGGGGGTGGTATCCGGCAGGGGGATTATCTAGGCAGGGGGGATATCGCATGGGGTGTACCATGGGTTATCTGGCAGTGGGGGGGATGTATCTGGCAGTGGGGGATAATCTGGCGATGATGTACTGCAGTGGGGTGTATCTGCAGTGATGCTGGCATGGGGTGTATCTGGCAGTGGGGGATGTATCTGCAGTGGGGATAAACTCAGCGATGTTCTGGCAGTGGGGATATCGGCATGGGGTGATCTGCGGGGGTTGCTACTGGGGGGAGTATCTGCAGGTTACCTGGGGTGTACCAGGGGGATCGCATGGTGACTGTATCTGGCAGCGTGATGGCAGTGGGGATGTACTGGCAATGTCAGCTAGGATACCCAGGGGGGATGTATCTGGCAAGTGGCAGGGGGGATGTATCTGGCAGTGGGGGGATGTATCTGGCAGTGGGGGGGGATGTATCTGGCAGTGGGGGGATGTATCTGGCAGTGGGGGGATGTACTGGCAGTGGGGGGATGTATCTGGCAG
Source organism: Oophaga sylvatica (assembly GCA_033576555.1). Lineage (NCBI taxonomy): Eukaryota > Metazoa > Chordata > Amphibia > Anura > Dendrobatidae > Oophaga > Oophaga sylvatica. Next base: position 151,965,513 of record JARQOD010000008.1, read on the forward strand.
TGGGGGATGTATCTGGCAGTGGGGGGGGATGTATCTGGCAGTGGGGGGGGATGTATCTGGCATGGGGGGATGTATCTGGCAGTGGGGGGGGATGTATCTGGCAGTGGGGGGATGTATCTGGCAGTGGGGGATGTATCTGGCAGTGGGGGGATGTATCTGGCAGTGGGGATGTATGGCAGTGGGGGGATGTATCTGGCAGTGGGGGGGATGTATCTGGCAGTGGGGGGATGTATCTGGCAGTGGGGGGATGTATCTGGCAGTGGGGGGGATGTATCTGGCAGTGGGGGGGATGTATCTGGCAGTGGGGGGATGTATCTGGCAGTGGGGGGGATGTATCTGGCAGTGGGGGGGATGTATCTGGCAGTGGGGGGGGATGTATCTGGCAGTGGGGGGATGTATCTGGCAGTGGGGGGGATGTATCTGGCAGTGGGGGGGATGTATCTGGCAGTGGGGGGGATGTATCTGGCAGTGGGGGGGGATGTATCTGGCAGTGGGGGGGGATGTATCTGGCAGTGGGGGGATGTATCTGGCAGTGGGGGGGATGTATCTGGCAGTGGGGGGGATGTATCTGGCAGTGGGGGGATGTATCTGGCAGTGGGGGGGATGTATCTGGCAGTGGGGGGGATGTATCTGGCAGTGGGGGGGATGTATCTGGCAGTGGGGGGGATGTATCTGGCAGTGGGGGGGATGTATCTGGCAGTGGGGGGGGATGTATCTGGCAGTGGGGGGATGTATCTGGCAGTGGGGGGGATGTATCTGGCAGTGGGGGGGATGTATCTGGCAGTGGGGGGGGGATGTATCTGGCAGTGGGGGGGGATGTATCTGGCAGTGGGGGGATGTATCTGGCAGTGGGGGGGATGTATCTGGCAGTGGGGGGGATGTATCTGGCAGTGGGGGGGATGTATCTGGCAGTGGGGGGGATGTATCTGGCAGTGGGGGGGATGTATTCTGGCAGTGGGGGGGATGTATCTGGCAGTGGGGGGATGTATCGGATGGGGATGTGGGGGGGGATGTATCTGGCAGTGGGGGGATGTATCTGGCAGTGGGGGGATGTATCTGGCAGTGGGGGGATGTATTGGCAGTGGGGGGATGTATCTGGCAGTGGGGGGATGTATTGGCAGTGGGGGGATGTATCTGGCAGTGGGGGGATGTATCTGGCAGTGGGGGGGATGTATCTGGCAGTGAGGGGGGATGTATCTGGCAGTGGGGGGGATGTATCTGGCAGTGGGGGGATGTATCTGGCAGTGGGGGGATGTATCTGGCAGTGGGGGGGATGTATTGGAGTGGGGGGATTTCTGGCAGTGGGGGATGTATTGGCATGGGGTTGGCAGTGGGGGGATGTATCTGGCAGTGGGGGATGTATCTGCAGTGGGGGGGGATGTATCTGGCAGTGGGGGGGGATGTATCTGGCAGTGGGGGGGATGTATCTGGCAGTGGGGGGGATGTATCTGGCAGTGGGGGATGTATCTGGCAGTGGGGGATGTATCTGGCAGGGGGGGGGGATGTATCTGGCAGGGGGGGGGATGTATCTGGCAGTGGGGGGATGTATCTGCAGTGGGGGATGTATCTGGCAGTGGGGGGGATGTATCTGCAGTGGGGGGGATGTATCTGGCAGTGGGGGGGATGTATCTGCAGTGGGGGGATGTATCTGCAGTTGGGGCCCCAGGCTCAGCAGTCCGGCGGATGACGCTGTACACTGAGGGGATGATGAGAGGAGGGAAACTTTCCCGGAGCAGGCGGCACTCACAGTTTTTGGCATGGTGGCGGCGGTGTCTGGTGTCTCTCGTCCCTGGCAGCAGTTCTCAGCTTCTCTCCATGCAGCTCGGGCGGAGGTGCGGGAAGGCTGAGCCGGGAGAACGCGCGGTAACAATGAGGAGCTGCTGCTAACGGAACAGCGAAGTCTCTGGTGTAACCACACCCAGGGAAACGCGAGCGGCACATAGCGGGCGCATGACCCCGCCCCGGACAGCCAGGCCCCGCCCCGGACAGCCAGGCCCCGCCCATCGCCACGGTCAGGCGCGCTCACACTCATCCCCGGGTGTCCCGTCACACTCCGACGCTGCGCACTCACTGCCGCACACTCGTGAGGAGCAGGGGCCCCAATGTCTGACAGCGGCGCTGACCTTCCTGCGCTCCGCACTGCTGTCACCGAGGCTTTATCAGGGTTCATAGAAAAAGTAAGAAAACCGCTCTATATTTTTCTTCACACTGCGGTTTTGATGCGTGTTTGAGTGGTGGGAACAGAAAACCGATAAAACCGCCGTGACGTTGTGCACACTGCCCTGTGCTGGGATTATGAACGCTGCGGCATTTCTTTCTGCATTTCTGATGCGATTAATTCCTACTGAGATTTATGTCTCTTTATAAAAAAAACCTGATTTTCCATTAAGAAAACCCTCAGTTACTGATGGGGACAAATTGTGACTCCGATGGGGACAGCGACGTCTGTGCAGCTGTGGAATTCAGGAAAAATAACCCCCCGTCTGCCGGATATGTCCCCATGCATTGGGGCTGGGTATATGGGGCAGACGGAGGGGCGGCGTTCACCACACGGAGCTGTCACATAACCGCCATCTGCCCCACCAGCCGGAGCGGAGTACTGATCACTGCTGTCACCGATCACCGCTGTCACCGATCACTGCTGTCACCGATCACCGCTGTCACCGATCACCGATCTCCGCTGTCACCGATCACTGCTGTCACTGATCACTGCTGTCACCGATCACTGCTGTCACCAGATCACTGCTGTCACCGATCTCCGCTGTCACCGATCACCGATCTCCGCTGTCACCGATCACCGCTGTCACTGATCACTGCTGTCACCGATCACTGCTGTCACCAATCACTGCTGTCACTGATCACTGCTGTCACCTATCACTGCTGTCACCGATCTCCCCTGTCACTGATCACTGCTGTCACCGATCACCGCTGTCACTGATCACTGCTGTCACCAATCACTGCTGTCACCGATCACTGCTGTCACTGATCACTGCTGTCACCGATCACCGCTGTCACTGATCACTGCTGTCACCGATCACCGCTGTCACCGATCACTGCTATCACCGATCACTGCTGTCACCGATCACTGCTGTCACCGATCACTACTGTCACCGATCACTGCTGTCACCGATCTCTGCTGTCACCGATCTCCACTGTCACCGATCTCCGCTGTCACCGATCACTGCTGTCACCAATCACCGCTGTCACTGATCACTGCTGTCACCAATCACTGCTGTCACCGATCACTGCTGTCACCGATCTCCGCTGTCACTGATCACTGCTGTCACCGATCACCGCTGTCACTGATCACTGCTGTCACCAATCACTGCTGTCACTGATCACTGCTGTCACTGATCACTGCTGTCCCGATCACCGCTGTCACCGATCACTGCTGTCACCGATCTCCGCTGTCACGATCACTGCTGTCACCGATCACCGCTGTCACTGATCACTGCTGTCACCGATCTCCGCTGTCACCGATCCCGCTGTCACGATCACTGCTGTCACCGATCACTGCTGTCACCGATCTCCGCTGTCACTGATCTCCGCTGTCACCGATCTCCGCTGTCACCGATCTCGCTGTCACCGATCACTGCTGTCACCGATCACTGCTGTCACCGATCACCGCTGTCACCGATCACGCTGTCACCGATCTCCGCTGTCACCGATCTCCGCTGTCACTGATCACTGCTATCACCAATCACTGCAGTCACGATCACTGCTGTCACCGATCACTACTATCACCGATCACTGCTGTCACCGATCTCCGCTGTCACCGATCTCCGCTGTCACCGATCACTGCTATCACCGATCACTGCTGTCACCGATCACTGCTGTCACCGATCACTACTGTCACCGATCACTGCTGTCACCGATCTCCGCTGTCACTGATCTCCACTGTCACCGATCTCCGCTGTCACCGATCACTGCTGTCAACGATCTCCGCTGTCACCGATCACTGCTATCACCAATCACTGCTGTCACTGATCACTTCTGTCACCGATCACCACTCTCACTGATCACTGCTGTCACCGATCACTTCTGTCACCGATCACTACTGTCACCGATCTCCACTGTCACCGATCACTGCTGTCACCAATCACTGCTGTCACCAATCACCACTCTCACCGATCACTGCTGTCACCAATCACTGCTGTCATCGATCACTGCTGTCACCGATCTCCGCTGTCACCGATCACTGCTGTCACCGATCTTCGCTGTCACCGATCACTGCTATCACCGATCTCCGCTTTCACCGATCACTGTTGTCACCAATCACTGCTGTCACCGATCACTGCTGTCACCGATCTACGCTGTCACCGATCACTGCTATCACGATCACTGCTGTCACCGATCACTGCTATCACCGATCACTGCTGTCACCGATCACTTCTGTCACCGATCACCACTCTCACCGATCACTGCTGTCACCGATCACTTCTGTCACCGATCACTGCTGTCACCGATCTCCGCTGTCACCAATCACTGCTATCGCCAATCACAACTGTCACCGATCACTGCTGTCACCAATAACTGCTGTCACCAATCACCACTCTCACCGATCACTGCTGTCACCGATCTCCGCTGTCACCGATCACTACTGTCACAATCACTGCTGTCATCGATCACTGCTGTCACTGATCTCCGCTGTCACCGATCACTGCTGTCACCGATCACTGCTATCACCGATCACTGCTGTCACCGATCTCCGCTGTCATCGATCACCGCTGTCACCGATCTCGCTGTCACCAATCACTGCTATCACCAATCGCTGCTGTCACCGATCTCCGCTGTCACCGATCACTGCTATCACCAATCGCTGCTGTCACCGATCACTGCTATCACCAATCACTGCTGTCACCGATCACTGCTGTCACCGATCACTGCTGTCACCGATTCTTGCTGTCACCGATCACTGCTTTCACCAATCACTGCTGTCACCGAGCACTGCTATCACCGATCACTGCTGTCACCGATCAATTCTGTCACCGATCACCACTCTCACCGATCACTGCTGTCACCGATCACTTCTGTCACTGATCTCTGTTGTCACCGATCTCCACTCTCACCGATTACTGCTGTCACCGATTACAGCTGTCGCCGATCACTGCTGTCACAAATCATTACTGTCACTGATCAATGCTGTCACTAATGATAGCTGTCACTGATCACCGTTCTCACCAATCTCCGCTGTCACCGATCACTGCTGTTACCGATCTCCGCTGTCACGATTACTGCTGTCACCGATCACCACCCTCACCGATCACTGCTGTCACCGATTACTGCTGTCACCGATCTCTGTTGTCACCGATCTCTGTTGTCACCGATCTCCACTCTCACCGATCACTGCTGTCACCGATTACAGCTGTCGCCGATCACTGCTGTCACAAATCATTACTGTCACTGATCACTGCTGTCACCGATCACCGCTGTCACCGATCACTGCTGTCACTGATCACTGCTGTCACCGATCACCGCTGTCACCGATCACCGCTGTCACTGATCACTGCTGTCACCGATCACTGCTGTCACCGATCACTGCTGTCACCTATCACTGCTGTCACCGATCACTGCTGTCACCTATCACTGCTGTCACTGATCACCGCTGTCACCAATCACCGCTGTCACCGATCACCGCTGTCACCGATCACCACTGTCACCGATCACCGCTGTCACCGATCACTGCTGTCCGATCCCGCTGTCACGATCCCTGTCACGATCTCGCTGTCACATCTCGCTTCACATCACTGCTGTCACATTCCGCTGTCACGATCACTGCTATCACCATCACTGCTGTCACCGATCACTGCTTCACCGATCCGCTGTCACCGATCCGCTGTCACGATCACGCTGTCACATCCTGCTGTCACCGATCACGCTGTCACCATCTGCTGTCAGACCGCTTCACGATCACTGCTCACCATCACTCGTCACCGATCACTTCACCGATCACGCTGTCACCGATCCCTCTGTCACCGATCCCTGTCACGATCACTCTCACCATCACTGCGTCACGATACCTTCCCGATCATGCTGTCACGATCTCCCGTCACGATCTGCTGTCATATGCTTCACGATCACGTTCACCATCCGCTGTCACCGATCACTCTGTACGATCTGCTGTCACCGATCTGCTGTCACGATCCCACTTCACCGATCTGCTGTCACCGATTACGCTGTCACCGATCTGTGTCACCGATCACTCTCACCATCACTGCTGTCCGATCACGTCCCGATCTGCTGTCACCATCACTGTCACCGATCACTCTGTCACCGATCCCGCTGTCACGATCACTGCTTTACCAATACGCTGCCATCTCACGATCACGCTGTCACCATCACTGCTGTCACGATCACTGCTGTCACATCGCTGTCACGACACTGCTGTCACCATCCGCTGTCACGATCACTTCACCGTCGCTTCACCATCACTTTCACAATCACGCGTCACGATCACGCTGTCGTCCCGCTGTCACGATCACGCTTCACATCACTGCGTCACGATCACTCTATCACCGATCACGCTGTCACGATCCCTGTCACGATCCCTCACGATCACTGCTTCACCATCACTCGTCCCGATCACTGCTCACACTTCATTGCTGCACCGAATCACGCTGTCACCATCCGCTTCACGATCTGCTTCACCGATCCGCTTCACCATCACTCTGTCACCATCACTCTGTCACGTCCGCTGTCACGATCTCGCTGTCACTGTGTCCTCACTGTCACGATCTGCTGTCACCGATCCTGCGATCAGTCATTCCCTGTCACATCCCTCACCATCACTGCTGTCATCGATCACTACCATCCCACTCACTCACTGCTTCACGATCACTCTGTCACCCCTCACCATCCGCGCACGATCACATCACATCACTCTGCAGACCGCTCACATCACTCTTCACATACCATCACGATCACTCTCACATCACCTGTCAGATCCGTGTCACCGATTCCTTCACGTCATGCTCACACTGCGCAATCACCTATCACGATCTCTCTTCACGATCACGTCACATCGCTTCACGATCACTCGTACCGATCCTGTCACCGATACTTTCACGATCCTCGATCACTCACATTCCGTCACGATCCTGTCACCGATTCCTTCACATCACTGCTGTCACGATCACTCGTCACCTCACTCGTCACGTCCCTGTCACATCACTGCACGATCCCCATCACCTGCCGTCACGCTGTCACATACGCTGTCACCATCACCTTCACCATCACGCTGTCACATCTGCTGTCACGATCACTGTCACCATCACGCTGTACCGTTCACGCGTCACGATCTCCGCTGTCACCGATCACTGCTGTCACCGATCACTGCTTCACCGATCACTGCTGTCACCGATCCGCTGTCACCGATCACCGCTGTCACGATCTCCGCTGTCACCAATCACTGCTATCACCAATCACTGCTGTCACCGATCTCCGCTGTCACCGATCACTGCTATCACCATCGACTGCTGTCACCGATCACTGCTGTCACCGATCACTGCTGTCACCGATCACTGCTGTCACCGATCACTGCTGTCACCGATCTCGCTGTCACGATCACTGCTATCACCAATCACTGCTGTCACCGACACTGCTATCACGATCACTGCTGTCACCGATCACTTCTGTCACCGATCACTGCTTCACCGATCACTGCTGTCGAACGCGATCACTGCTGTCACCGATCTCCCTTCACCTTCTGTCACTGATCTCTGTTGTCACCGATCTCCACTCTCACCGATCACTGCTGTCACCGATTACAGCTGTCGCCGATCACTGTTGTCACAAATCATTACTGTCACTGATCAATGCTGTCACTAATGATAGCTGTCACTGATCACCGTTCTCACCAATCTCCGCTGTCACCGATCACTGCTGTTACCGATCTCCGCTGTCACCGATTACTGCTGTCACCGATCTCTGCTGTCACCGATCACCACTCTCACCGATCACTGCTGTCACCAATTACTGCTGTCACCGATCTCTGTTGTCACCGATCTCCACTCTCACCGATCACTGCTGTCACCGATTACAGCTGTCGCCGATCACTGCTGTCACAAATCATTACTGTCACTGATCACTGCTGTCACCAATGATAGCTGTCACTGATCACCGTTCTCACCAATCTCCGCTGTCACCGATCACTTCTGTCACCGATCACTACTGTCACCGATCTCCGCTGTCACCGATCACTGCTGTCACCGATCACTGCTGTCACCAATCACTGCTGTCACCAATCACCACTCTCACCGATCACTGCTGTCACCGATCACTGCTGTCACCAATCACTGCTGTCATCGATCACTGCTGTCACCGATCTCCGCTGTCACCGATCACTGCTATCACCGATCTCCGCTGTCACCGATCACTGCTGTCACCAATCACTGCTGTCACCGATCACTGCTGTCACCAATCACTGCTGTCACCAATCACCACTCTCACCGATCACTGCTGTCACCAATCACTGCTGTCATCGATCACTGCTGTCACCGATCTCCGCTGTCACCGATCACTGCTGTCACCGATCTCCGCTGTCACCGATCACTGCTATCACCGATCTCCGCTTTCACCGATCACTGTTGTCACCAATCACTGCTGTCACCGATCACTGCTGTCACCGATCTCCGCTGTCACCGATCACTGCTATCACCGATCACTGCTGTCACCGATCACTGCTATCACCGATCACTGCTGTCACCGATTACTGCTGTCACCGATCTCTGTTGTCACCGATCTCCACTCTCACCGATCACTGCTGTCACCGATTACAGTTGTCGCCGATCACTGCTGTCACAAATCATTACTGTCACTGATCACTGCTGTCACCAATGATAGCTGTCACTGATCACCGTTCTCACCAATCTCCGCTGTCACCGATCACTTCTGTCACCGATCACTACTGTCACCGATCTCCGCCTTTGTTCCTTCAGCAACGTGGTTCGGTTACATGGCATTCCGGAGAACATTGTATCTGACAGAGGAGAGCAGTTTGTTTCCAGATTTTTGAGGACATTTTGTTCTAAGCTTGGTGTTCAATTGTCTTTCTCCTCTGCATTTCATCCTCAGACCAATGGACAAACCGAGAGAACAAACCAGACCTTGGAGACTTATTTGAGATGTTTTGTGTCTGCTGATCAAGATGACTGGGTCTCTTTTTTGCCTTTGGCTGAGTTTGCTCTTAATAATAGGGCTAGTTCTGCCACTTTGATGTTTCCATTTTTTTGCAATTCTGGGTTTCACCCTCGATTTTCTTCGGGACAGGCGGAGGCTTCTGTCTGTTCGGGTGTTGACTCTGTTGTGGAGCGAATGCAGCAGATTTGGGACCAGGTATTGGAGAGGTTGTCTCTCTCTCAAGAGAAGGCCCAGCGGTTTGCCAACGGGCATAGGACTGATGGTCCTCGGTTTAAAGTGGGGGACTTGGTTTGGTTGTCCTCAAGAAATATCCCTATGAGGGTTGCATCTCCAAAGTTTAAGCCTAGGTTCATTGGACCTTATAAGATCATGGAGATTCTTAATCCGGTTTCCTTCCGTTTGCTTCTTCCAGGGACATTTAAGATCCATAACGTGTTCCACAAGTCCTTATTGAAGAGGTTTGTCGAGCCAGTGGTTCCTATGGCTGTGCCTCCTGACCCTGTTTTGGTTGAGGGCAATCTGGAGTATGTGGTTGAGAAAATATTGGATTCTCGTTTTTCTAGACGGAAACTCCAGTATTTGGTTAAGTGGAGAGGTTATGGTCAGGAGGACAATTCTTGGGTGTTTGCTTCGGACATCCATGCTAGGAGACTGATCCGTGCCTATCACCGAGCTCATCCTGATCGGCCTGGTTGCACAAGTGAGGGTTCGGTGACCCCTCCTCAAGGGGGTACTGTTGTGAATGAGCAGAGGCTCCCTCTGGTGGTTACAGACAGTACTGAACCTTCCAGAGAGGAATGGCAATCTGAGATCACGGACTGGACTGATATAAGGGAGGTTCCCTCCCATGATGGTCGCCGGTGATCAATTGTTCTGGTCTCAATTGTGGTTCCTGGTTCATTTGGAAGTTGCTGGAGTCTTGCATGCATCTGCTGCTTTCAGATAAGATATTTTCTGCTTTTCTTTTTGTGCTTGCTATTTGCATAGTTTTCTGCTCATTTGTGGAGGACAGCCGGGTCCCCTCTTGGGGCCTGTGCTCTTCACAGTTTGTCTGTAGCCAATGTGTTTTCATTTGCTTTTTCCTGCTTTTTCAGCGGCTGCGGCTTGGTTTTGTTCACACTGAGATCTGATTTAGTGGGGGCGAGATTGTGTGATCTCAGTATTTTTGTAATCAGAATTGTTGGATTTTTGTAGGGTTTTCTGGGATGCAGAAAGTAATCTCTCCTGTCCTATCCTATTTAGTCAGCTTGTGGCCCCAGCGTTTGCTCATTCTATTTTCTGTCTGTGTCCGTGCTTTCTTCTTGTCTAACTGCCATTACATGTTTGGGGGCTTCCTTATTTTCTTTGGGGATCTGCTCCGGGGCAGATAGCTTTCATCTTTCTGCCTTTAGGTGTAGTTATCTCTCAGGCTGTGGCGAGGCGTCTAGGACAACGTAGGAACGCTCCACGGCTACCTCTAGATGTGTGGTTAGTTTATGAATCTGCAACCCATTAGTTACCAACATCTCAGGTGTTCGGCTGCCCGGCTGTTGTTCCTGTCCTCCTCAGCTACCTAACATAACACATCATGCCACAGGAGAACCTAGAGCTAATATTGGCGAACAAACAATCAACTCTGGTAAACCGTTTGTTAGAGGCATTCCCAGCAAAGAGCAGCGGTGCAGGTTCTACCACGAGCCGTACTGGCCCAAATGAAAGAGGTGTTCATGGTGCACACAGCCGGAGTGGCATTGGAGACAGGGTTTTCATGACCATGTTGTGGAGTGATTTCTCCAGGACAGCTCACACGCCTGGTAATAGTGAATCTATAGCAACAGACAGGAGACAGCAGTTGTCAACTATGGTTAAAAATTACTTCTCCTCCCCTATCGATGTTCTCCCTCACCGGTCATTCCTCTTTGACTACTGGGCCTGTAAACTGGACACCTGGCCTGAATTGGCACAATATGCCTTACAGGAGCTCGCTTGCCCTGCTGGTAGTGTACTATCAGAAAGAGTCTTCAGTGCTGCTGGATCAATCCTGACAGAAAGAAGGACCCGTCTGTCGACGCAAAATGTTGATTATCTAATCTTCATTAAAATGAACCATGCATGGGTTGCAAAGGATCTTCCCCTGATGACACATAGGTTGCCAGCAAAATGGCTCGCTTTGTCCTCCTCTTCATCGGACTTCTCCAATTCCTCCATTTGCAGCTGCTTTGTGTCCATTATACACCTCAACATATGCCATTTTTGCCACCTCTCTATCTGGGCTGTCCCCCCCTCCTCCACCCTCCAACTTTTTATATATTCTGGTGTGATCCATACTGAGCCTGTGAGAGTCAGTGTCTGACTCTGGAAAAATATACGGAGATTTTCAATTTCCCCAACCCTGTATACAGCTGTCCGCTTGTAATACATTACCCTTTTTCTACTTTTATATTCTGGTGTGATCAATACTGAGCCTGTGAGAGCCAGTGTCTGACTCTGGCAAAATATGCGGAGATTTACAGTTTCCCCAATCCTGTATACAGCTGTCCGCTTGTAATACATTACCCTTTTTCTACTTTTTATGTTCTGGTGTGATCAATACTGAGCCTGTGAGAGCCAGTGTCTGACTCTGGCAAAATATACGGAGATTTACAATCTCCCCAACTCTGTATACAGCTTTCCGCTTGTAATACATTACCCTTTTTATACTTTTTATATTCTGGTATGATCAATACTGAGCTTGTGAGAGCCAGTGTCTGACCCTGGCAAAATATACGGAGATTTACAATTTCCCAAACGCTGTATACAGCTGTCCGCTTGTAATACATTACCCTTTTTCTACTTTTTATATTCTGGTGTGATCAATACTGAGCCTGTGAGAGCCAGTGTCTGACTCTGGCAAAATATACGGAGATTTACAATTTCCCCAACCCTGTATACAGCTGTCCGCTTGTAATACATTACCCTTTTTCTACTTTTTATATTCTGGTGTGATCAATACTGAGCCTGTGAGAGCCAGTGTCTGACTCTGGCAAAATATGCGGAGATTTACAGTTTCCCCAATCCTGTATACAGCGTCCGCTTGTAATACATTACCCTTTTTCTACTTTTTATGTTCTGGTGTGATCAATACTGAGCCTGTGAGAGCCAGTGTCTGACTCTGGCAAAATATACGGAGATTTACAATCTCCCCAACTCTGTATACAGCTTTCCGCTTGTAATACATTACCCTTTTTCTACTTTTTATATTCTGGTGTGATCAATACTGATCCTGTGAGAGCCAGTGTCTGACTCTGGCAAAGTATACGGAGATTTGCAATTTCCCCAACCCTGTATACAGCTGTCCGCTTGTAATACATTACCCTTTTTCTACTTTTTATATTCTGGTGTGATCAATACTGAGCCTGTGAGAGCCAGTGTCTGACTCTGTCAAAATATAGGGAGATTTACAATTTCCCAAACGCTGTATACAGCTGGACGCTTCTAATACATTACACTTTTTCTACTTTTTATATTCTGGTCTAATCCATAGAGAGCCTGTGAGTGTCTGTCTGTTACTCCGGAAATACGGAGATTTACAATTACCCCTAGACTGTATGGATCTGTATGCTTGGGATACAGTACCCTTTTTGGCAGAAAGTCGTCCCCCCCAACTGTAAGTGCATCATTGACACCTGGAACATTGGCCCACATGTGTGATTATTTCTTGCGGATCTTTTTATATTATTGTGTAATCCATACTGAGCCTGAGAGCGTCAGTGTCTGCCTCCTGAAATATATACCGAAATTTAAAATATTTTGACTATACTATATATCCCTGGTATCTGCTGATACAGTACCCCTTTTTCTTCTTATTTTATACTTGTGTAATGCATACTGAGCCTGTGAGCTTCAGTGTCTGCCTCCTGAAATATATCCAGAGATTTAGAATATTTTCAGTCTACTATATATACCTGGTATCTGCTGATACAGTACCCCTTTTTCATCTTTTTATATTATTGTGTAATGCATACTGAGCCTGTGAGCCTCATTGTCTGCCTCCTAAAATATATACGGAGATTTAAAATATTTTCACTATACTATATATACCTGGTATCTGGTGATACAGTACCCCTTTTTCTTCTTATTATAGTCTGGTGTGATCCATACTGAGCCTGTGAGAGTCTGTCTGTTACTCCGGAAATATATACGGAGATTTAAAAATTACCCCAACACTGTATACAGCTGTATGCTTCTGATACATTACCCTTTTTCTACTTTTTATATTCTGGTGTGATCCATACTGAGCCTGTGAAAGCCTGTGTCTGACTGTGGCAAAATATACGGAGAATTACAATTACCCCAACACTGTATACAGCTGTACGCTTCTAATACATTACCCTTTTTCTTTTTATATTCTGGTGTAATCCATACTGAGCCTGAGAGCGTCTGTGTCTGCCTCCTGAAATACAGTTATATGAAAAAGTTTGGGCACCCCTATTAATCTTAAGCTTAATGTTTTATAAAAATTGGTGTTTTTGCAACAGCTATTTCAGTTTGATATATCTAATAACTATTGGACACAATAATGTTTCTGCCTTGAAATGAGGTTTATTGTACTAGCAGAACATGTGCAATCTGCATTCAAACAAAATTTGACATGTGCATAAGTATGGGCACCCTTATCATTTTCTTGTTTTAAATACTCCTACCTACTTTTTACTGACTTACTAAAGCACTTTTTTTGGTTTTGTAGCCTCATTGAGCTTTGAACTTCATAGCCAGGTGTATGCAATCATGAGAAAAGCTACTTAAAGTGGCCACTTGCAAGTTGTTCTCCTGTTTGAATCTCCTCTGAAGAGTGGCATCATGGGCTCCTCAAAACAAATGTCAAATGATCTGAAAACAAAGATTCAACATAGTTGTTCAGGGGAAGGATACAAAAAGCTGTCTCAGAGATTTAACCTGTCAGTTTCCACTGTGAGGAACACAGTAAGGACATGGAAGAACACAGGGACAGTTCTTGTTAAAGCCAGAAGTGGCAGGCCAAGAAAAACATCAGAAAGGCAGAGAAGAAGAATGGTGAGATCAGTTAAGGACAATCCTCAGACCATCTCCAAAGAGCTGCAGCATCAACTTGCTGCAGATGGTGTCACTGTGCATCGGTCAACTATACAACACACTTTACACAAGGAGAAGCTGTATGGGAGAGTGATGCAAAAGAAGCCGTTTCTGCAAGCACGCCACAAACAGAGTCGGCTGAGGTATGCAACATTTGGAGAAGCCAATTTCTTTTTGGAAGAAGGTCCTGTGGACTGATGAAACCAAGATTGAGTTGTTTGGTCATACAAAAAGGCGTTATGCATGGCGTCAAAAAAACAGCATTCCAAGAAAAACACTTGCTACCCACAGTAAAATTTGGTGGAGGTTCCATCATGCTTTGGGGCTGTGTGGCCAATGCCGGCACCGGGAATCTTGTTAAAGTTGAGGGACGCATGGATTCCACTCAGTATCAGCAGATTCTTGACAATAATGTTCAAGAATCAGTGACAAAGTTGAAGTTACGCAGGGGATGGATCTTTCAGCAAGACAATGATCTAAAACACCGCTCCAAATCTACTCAGGCATTCATGCAAGGAACAATTACAGTGTTCTGGAATGGCCATCCCAGTCCCCAGACCTGAATATCATTGAACATCTGTGGGATCATTTGAAGAGGGCTGTCCATGCTCGGCAACCATCAAACTTAACTGGACTGGAATTGTTTTGTAAAGAGGAATGGTCAAAAATACCTTCATCCAGGATCCAGGAACTCATTAAAAGCTACAGGAAGCGACTAGAGGCTGTTATTTTTGCAAAAGGAGAATCTACTAAATATTAATGTCACTTTTCTGGTGAGGTGCCCATACTGATGCACCTGTCAAATTTTGTTTGGATGCAGATTGCACATTTTCTGTTAGTACAATAAACCTCATTTCAAGGCAGAAACATTACTGTGTCCAACAGTTATTAGATATACCAAACTGAAATAGCTGTTGCAAAAACACCAATTTTTATAAAACATTAAGCTTAAGATTAATAGGGGTGCCCAAACTTTTTCATATAACTGTATATACGGAGATTTACAATTATCCCTAGACTGTATACAACTGTACACTTCTGATACAGTAACATATATCTGCTGGTATTTTGGGTACATTTTCACAAAAATGAGGAAGTATGGTGAAAGAGGCCGTGGACGTGGGCGTGGGGGTCAGCTGGTACTGATGGTGGTGGTGGTGCATCTGCTGGAAGTGCCATAAGCAAAATAGCACCTAAGGCAGGAAGTGTTGAGCCGGCGTCATCGTCTGGCTCAAGAAGGCCTGGAAGGCTCCCTTTACTGGAAGTAGGTAAACTACTTTTAAAGCCGGAGCATCAGGAACAGGTTTTGGCTTACATTGCCGAAACAGCCTCCAGCTCTATCTCCTCCTCTTCTGAAGTTTCAAAAAATGCAAGCACTGAGTCGTCAGTGCAGGCTCCTGGTCAGGAACAACACCTTTCCTTGTGTGCTTCATCCCCACCAATAGTGAAGGATGCGACAGCCCACACTTCAGATTACTCCATGGAGCTCTTTTCACATACCATGCCTGGGTTATCAAGTCAAATCCTGAATTCCCCAGTCCAACATGAATCTGACATGGAGTGCACTGATGCACAGCCACTGCTAGATGATTCTGCTGGTACATTCACCCAGAGCACTACATTGCCCTCGTAGTCTACTAAGCCAGAACCTGACCCTTATGAAACTCAGGTGCCCCTTCCCGCATACTATACCACTTTACACGGTGACACAGAGGAAGGTGCAGATGAAATTGAAGAGGAGGTGATGGATGACCCAGTTGTTGACCCGGATTGGCATCCATTGGGGAAGAGGGTGCCGCTGGCAATAGCTCAGAAGTGGAGAAGGATCCGCAGCAGGCATCGACATCGCAGCAGCGGTTATCTGGCAGGCCCGAAGCAGTACAAAAACGTGTTAAAAAAACAAAAAGAGTTGCTGGACAGCTTGGCCAAACGGTCAAATTAGCACAGCGTGCGTTACCTGAAAACTTATACCATAGTAGGAAGAGTCCAGTGTGGCACTTTTTTGCCAAAATCCTATTGATGAGGCAAAGGTTATCTGTAAGAAGTGCTGAAGGACCTTTAGCCGAGGAAAAAATATCATAAATTTGAATACCAGTTGTATGCTTAGACATTTAATGAACATGCACTTGCAAGCGTGGACGGACTACAAAACCTACAAATCCCCCCCCAGTGCCGGCGTCTGCACCTGGCGCACCCGGACAAGTGCCGGTTCCCTGAGCAGGTGGGGGGGCCGACTCTTGGGCGACGGCACTGGCACAGGGCCGCTCATAGTACAAAAAAGTGTCTCTGTCGGTGTGAGGGCCTACTCGCCATCAGACACACCAGCGTACTATGAGGGGCCCTTTGCCAATGCCGTCGCCCATGAGTCGGCCCCCCCTGCTTGCTCAGGCCCTAGCACTTGCAATACTTACCTCTCCATGCTCCAACGCTGTGACGTCTTCCGCGTTTCCTGACAATGACATTCTGGTTAGAGAGCGCGATGACGTCATGTCTGTATGCCCTCTGCCTAAACAGTCCAAGTGCAGAGAGCTGTAAGATGGTGACGCTGAGGAGTCCAGAGTAGAGCAGTGCACAGCGAGGAGAGGTATTTCATTTTTTTTAATGTTTGGAGCAATATATGGGGAGCATTATACACTGGAGAATTATATATGGGGCCCAGCATACACTTGAGCATCATAGATAGGGCCAATCATACACTGGAGCATTCTAATTGGGGGACATCAGACACTGGAGCAGCATTTACGGGGCCCATTTTACACTGGATCAATAATAATGGGGCCCATTATATATGGAGCATGATTTTGGCCCATAAGATACTGGAGCATCATCCATCACGCCCATCATATACTGGAGCATTCTAAAAGGGGAAAACAGACACTGGAACAGCATTTAAGGGGACCATTATACAATGGAGCATTCTAAATGGGGCAGATCAGACACTGGAGCAGCATCCATGGGGCCCTGTTGTGAACGTTTTGGAAATGAATTATGAGCAGAAGCTCCCTCTGGTGGTTACAAACAGTACTGAACCATTCAATGAGGATTGGCAATCAGGAGTTACAGACTGGCTTGATATAAGGGAGGTTCCCTCCCATCATGGTTGCCGGTGATCAATTGTTCTTGTCTCAACTGTGGTTCCTGGTTCACTTGGAAGCTTGCTGAGTCTTGCCTCTTCTTCTGCTTTCAGATAAGATATTTTCTGTTTTTGTTTTTGTGCTTACCATTTGCATTTTTCTCTGCATTTCTGTGAGGTTAGCCAGGTTCCCCCCCGGGGGGGCTTGGGCTCCTCTCAGTTCCGCTGGAGCCACTGTTATTTGTTCTTTTGCCTTTTCCAGTTTTTTCAGTGGCTGCGGCTTAGTTTTGTTGCACCAGAGAACTGATTTAGGTGGTAGAGGTCGTGTGATCTCAGGTGTTTTTGCAATCAGTAGCGTTGGCATTTTTTAGGGTTTTTTTGGATTGCAGTGAGTATCCTTTTTATCCTTTTCTGTCTAGGCAGATTGGGCCCCAGCGTTTGCTCATACTATTTTCTGTCTGTGTCTGTATTTCCTCTTGTCTAACCGCCATTACATGTTTGGGGGCTTCCTATGTTCTTTGGGGATCTGCTCCGGGGCAGATAGCTTTCCTCTTTCTATCTTTAGGTGTAGTTAATCTCTCTGGCTGTGACGAGGCATCTAGGACCAACGTATGAACGCTCCACGGCTGCCTTTAGTTGTGGTGGTTAGTCAGGGTACTGCAATCCAATAGATTCCAACCTCTCTGGTGTATTGCCGTTTTTGCCTGCTCTCCTCAGCTACCAAAACATAACAGGGCCCATCATATACTGGAGCATTCTAAAAGGGGGAAAACAGACACTGGAGCAGCATTTACGTGGACCATTATACAATGGATCATTAATAATGGGGCCCATTATATATGGAGCATGATTTTGGTCCATAAGACACAGGAGCATCATCCATGGGGCCCATCATATACTGGAGCATTCTAAATGGGGCAGATCGGACACTGGAGCAGCATCTACGGGGCCCATTATACACTGGAGCATCATAAATGGGGCCCATTATATATGGAGCATTATTTTGGCAATAAGACACTGGAGCATCATCCATGGGGCCCATCATATACTTTGAGCATTCTAAATTGGGCAGATCAGACACTGGAGCAGCATATACGGGCCCATTACACACTGGAAAATTATAAATGGGGCCCATTATATATGGAGCATTATTTTGGCCCATAAGACACTGGAGCATCATCCATGGGGCACATCATATACTGGAGCATTCTAAATGGGGCAGATCAGACACTGGAGCATCATCCATGGGGTCCATCATATACTTTGAGCATTCTAAATTGGGCAGATCAGACACTGGAGCAGCATATACGGGGCCCATTACACACTGGAGCATTATAAATGGGGCCCATTATATATGGAGCATTATTTTGGCCCATAAGACACTGGAGCATCATCCGTGGGCCTATCATATACTGGAGCATTCTAAATGGGGCAGATCAGATACTGGAGCATCATCCATGGGGCCCATCATATACTGGAGAATCATATGGGGTTCATTATTTATGGGGCATCATATAGGGTATGGAGCATCATATGGGGCACATATGGGGCCTATTCTGTATGGAGCATTATATGGAGCCAATTCTGGATGGAGCAATATATGAGGCCCATCATATACTGTATGGAGCTTTATATGCGACTCATTATACTGTATTGAGCAATATGTGGGGCTCATTGTACTCTATAGGGACCGTCCTACACTTTATGGCACATTATATGGGGACTATCATATACTGGAGCAGTATGTGGAGCTCATCATATACTGTATGGAACTTTATATGGGACCAATTATTCTGTATGGAGCAATATATGGGGCTCATTATTCTGTATGGCGCACTATGTGGTACCCATAATACTGTATGGAGGACTATACTGTCCGGTTTTTGAGCTATTGTAGATTTTAACATACTGTAGATATCATTCATGTAATGTAAGAAGTGAAGTATTTGTCATTGTACTATACCTACAGTCATGGACAAAAGTTTTGAGAATTACACAAATATTAATTTTTACAAAGTCTACTGCTTCACTTTTTCTTATGGCAATTTGCATATACTCCAGAATGTTATAAAGAGTGATCAGCTTAACAGCAATTACTTGCAAAGTCAATATTTGGCTAGAAAATGAACTTTATCCCCCAAAACACATTTCAACATCATTGCATCCCTGCCTTAAAGGACCAGCTAACCTCTTTTCAGTGATTGCTCCATTAACACAGGTGTGGGTGTTGATGAGGACATGGCTGGAGATCAATCTGTCATGATTAAGTAAGAATGACAACACTGGACACTTTAAAAGGAGGCTGGTGCTTGGCATCATTGTTTCTCTTCTGTTAACCATGGTTATCTCTAAAGAAACACGTGAAGTCATCATTGCAATGCACAAAAATGGCCTAACAGGGAAGAGTATCGCAGCTAGAAAGATTGCACCTCAGTCAACAATCTATCGCATCATCAAGAACTTCAAGGAGAGAGTTCCATTGTTGCCAAAAAGGCTCCAGGGCGCCCAAGAAAGACCAGCAAGCGCCAGGACCGTCTCTTAAAAGTGTTTCAGCTGTGGGATCGGGCTACCAGCAGTGCAGAGCTTGCTCAGGAATGGTAGCAGGCAGATGTGTGTTATGAATGTGCTAGAGATGGTTTCTGAGCAGAGGCTCCCTCTGGTGGTTACAGACAGTACTGAACCTTTCAATGAGGAGTGGCAATCTGGAATCACGGACTGGTCTGATATAAGGGAGGTTCCCTCCCATGATGGTTGCCGGTGATCAATTGTTCTTGTCTCAATTGTGGTTCCTGGTTCATTTGGAAGTTTCCTGGAGTCCTGCCTGCATCTCCTGCTTTCAGATAAGATATTTTTTGCTTTTCTTTTTGTGCTTGCTTTTTGCATTGTTTTCTGCACTTTTGTGGAGGTCAGCCAGGTCCACTCCTGGGGCCTGAGCTCCTCACAGTTTTTCTGCAGCCATTGTTATTTGCTCATTTGCTTTTTCCTGTTTTTTCAGTGGCTGTGGCTTGGTTTTTGTTCACATTGAGATCTGATTTAGCGGGTGGCGAGATCGTGTGATCTCAGTATTTTTGTAATCAGAATTGTTGGATTTTTGTAGGGTTTTCTGGGTTGCAGAAAGTAATCTCTCCTGTCCTATCCTATTTAGTCAGCTTGTGGCCCCAGCGTTTGCTCAGTCTATTTTCTGCCTATGTTTGTATTTTCATCTTGTCTAACCGCCATTATATGTTTGGGGGCTTCCTATTTTCTTTGGGGATCTGCTCCGGGGCAGATAGCTTTCATCTTTCTGCCTTTAGGTGTAGTTATCTCTCAGGCTGTGACGAGGCGTCTAGGATCAACGTAGGAACGCTCCATGGCTACCTCTAGTTGTGTCGTTAGTTTAGGAATCTGCAACCCATCAGTTACCAACATCTCAGGTGTTCGGCTGCCCTGCTGTTGTTCCTGTCCTCCTCAGCTACCGAAACATAACAGGTGTGAGTGCATCTGCACGCACTGTGAGGCGGAGACTCTTGGAGCAAGGCCTGGTCTCAAGGAGGGCAGCAAAGAAGCCACTTCTCTCCAGAAAAAACATCATGGACAGACTGATATTCTGCAAAAGGTACAGGCAGTGGACTGCTGAGGACTGGGGTAAAGTTATTTTCTCTGATGAATCCCCTTTTCGATTGTTTGGGACATCAGGAAAACACCTCATTCGGAGAAGACAAGGTGAGCGCTACCACCAGTTTTGTCTCATGCCAACTGTTAAGCATCCTGAAACCATTCATGTGGGGTTGCTTCTTAGCCAAGGGAATCGGCTCTCTCACAGTCTTGCCTAAAAACACAGGCATGAATAAAGAATGGTACCAGAATGTCCTCAAGAGCAACTTCTCCCAACCCTCCAAGAGCAGTTTGGCGATCAACAATGCCTTTTCCAGCATGATGGAGCACCTTGCCATAAAGCAAAGGTGATAACTAAATGGCTCAGGGAACAAAACATAGAGATTTTGGGTCCATGACCTGGAAACTCCCCAGATCTTAATCCCATTGAGAACTTGTGGTCAATCATCAAGAGACGGGTGGACAAACAAAAACCTAAAAATTCTGACAAAATGAAAGCATTGATTGTGCAAGAATGGACTGCTATCAGTCAGGATTTGGTCCAGAAGTTAATTGAGAGCATGCCAGGGAGAATTGCAGAGGTCCTGAAGAAGAAGGGTCAACACTGCAAATATTGACTTGCTGCATTAACTCATTCTAACTGTCAATATAAGCTTTTGTTACTCATATGTTTGGAATTATATTTCTGTCTGTGATAAAAACATATGTCAAACACACATAAAAATCCAGAGGGCAGCAGATCATGTGAAAATATAATATTTGTGTCATTCTCAAACTTTTGGCCATGACTGTATATTGTGGTATACCTACACTAAGTAAGAATCAAGCAAATCTCTCCAAGCTCAGCAGCAACTCTCCCTACACTGCCTGACTCCGGAGTAGACTGTGACGAGCATGACGGTGCCAGGTCTAATATAGACCTGATGACTCTGTGCGGCCAGCCAATCAGTGTACTTCCACAACCAACATGGCTGCGGAATTAGAGTGTATGGCAGACAATCCTTGCATGTTCATTGGCTCTCTTAAGAGCGCCAAACATGCAGAGCGGGGACCCGAGATCCCGCCAAGCAACCCCGGAAATACTCTGCGAGCTCCGAGCACCTCAAGCAGTGATATGCTCGAGCGAGTACCGAGTGGTGGTGAGCATGCGTGCTCATCACTAATCACAACAACTTTCTGAAATCTGCGATTTTGCAAAAATATCCATCGTAGATTGTCTAACTTCTCCGATCTTCACCTTTAGAGTCTTCTTTTTTAGTTACCATTGTGTCTGTTTTCTTTTGTTTTTCTTCCATAACCTTACAAAGTCCTATCACTTTCTGTTTCAAGATGTTTCTGCCTTCTTCATGCATGTTGCCCTTGATTTTATCTTCTAAGATGTGTCTGAGCTGTTGTATCTGTTCCCTCAGATGTTTTATCTGCCTTTCCTTGCATTCTGATTCTTCTTCCTTCTGCTACGGATCGTTCACTGCTTTATTTTTTATGGTAGTCTTTTCTTTATCATTAGCCTTTATCCATTTATTTACTTCTGATAATTGAGATATGTCTCATATCCTTTGTACATGTACAATTGCATTTCTTCTCTGCAGGAGATGAGACTGTCTGGAGTATTCCTTGTATCAGTTTCTTCACCAAACTGTGACGCGCTCTTTCAGCTCTCGGGCACTGTTTCTCTTGGGACATAATGCAACCACTTTCTGCATCATCAGAACATGGAGTATGAGAGGAGCAATGAACACAAATAAAGTAGAGAGGTCATACAATATTGTGTAGAAACAGCACCATCTGCTATCTGCTAAAGGCAGTCCATCCACCGCATAAGCCTGCAGCTGCGATCATAAGATTAGGACAGGTGCACAGATACATGCCAGTTGTGCATATATCAGTAGATGTGATGTCACCAGCCATTCTTACCTCCTGATGCAGAAGTGAGCACAGCCAGAATTTCCCTTCAAGATGAGAACTCTGACTCTGCCTTTCCAATACACACGTTTCCTTTTTCATTGAGTGTCTGTTTAGCTTGAGTTCATGGACTGTGGCCCTCGCATTCTCTTGAAAAATGTTTTGCTTCACCTATTCAGTCATTGTTTGGTGACTGACACAAAACATCCAGGCCCTTAGCAGCAACATAGTCTCTAATTCACATTTCTTCAGGATATTTATGCAATTCCTTCATAAAATAAATGATAAATCTTCATTTTGTTACATTTTCATTAGAAGTGGACATGACCTTACTTGTATTATAAGATAATGGTAAGTTAAGTAAGCACAAAATTCTCTTTTTCAATTGACTTTCAATAGAATTGCCGTTCCTTCCTTTCTAGCCCTATGTGAAAAGTAAGTTTCCCCTCAACTACTATATCAACCAGTTGACCAAATTTGACACTTAGGTTCAGTGTTACTAGTCACACTGGCCACGATTACTGCCAGACCTGCTGAATCAAAGCAACACAAATAACAGAACCTGAAACTGTTTGGTAATGTGAAGCGGGCTAGAAGACACCAAAATGCAGCACATAATACCACATTCTGAAGAGGTTCAGATACAGATGCAAAACAAAGTCACTGAAATCTATCTGTCTAGAAAATGTGTCAAAGTCGTTGTGAGGGTGTGTGCGCTGCGTCCAAAGCGCTGCCACTTCTGGATCATGTGCACCCGGCCTTATAGCTCTGGGACACAAGTGAACCATAAATAGTGAACTTTGGGACAATGGTAAACCTTTCCAGGAGTTTTATGTCTACTAAAATTTCACCAAGAGCACTTCAACGACCCATCCAGAAAGCTATAAAAAAATCTAAATTGGAATAATGTGGCAATATCTTATATTTGCAGTTTATGCTTGAAAACCCACCAAATGTAGCTGATATAAAGAATCAATGGGCCACAATTCTCCCCTAGCAATGTAGATGTCATGGAGATACCTCAACAGACAGGGGCCAGAAGATCACGGCATGTGGTTTCACAACCTCCTGCACTGCTTAGAGGCACTTCACCATCTTATTAAAGAGTGCAGGGTTTTTCCTTGCTCGCAATGCAAGGGTTAATCTGTTCAGTTGAAGCTGCTGGAACTTTCCAATCTGAATTCTATCTGTTATTCAGTTTTGTCTACTCCCCTCTTCTAGTTATAATCATTTTAGGCACTTAGGAATTGCCAGTGTTAGTTCTTACTGCCTGGTTCTGGAGTTGGAGGTGTAGTTCATGGTTGCAGTTGGCGTTTGGAGATTTGTTCAGCAGACTTGCTTGGCATTTTGTTTGTGTGCACATCCACATTCTTTTAACTCCCCTGTGTTCCACTCTGTTTTGGTGAGTATATTTTGTATAATTGTCATTTTTATCCATGTTCATGTTCACTTGTTTGTCTGTTTAGTGTTATCCTATACACATGGGCTTCCCACCTCCCTAGGTAGGGGAGGGGACAGATATGAGTTGATATAGGAGCAATTCAGGAGCAATCCAGGTGACAGGGATAGACTGGCACCTCTAGTTCTAGGGACCTGGTTAGAACCCACAGTCCCAAGGCACTGCATGACAGTAGAATACTGCCAAGGATGACATTATTTATATTAGGTTTGCGGCTGGCAGTTACTTTATAATTGGGTGATACAGGTTTTGACCCAATCTTTATCTTCAGTAAATAGAAGGATCTTTTAAAAGCTGCATCTAAAAGCTGATTACTTGTGTTGTTTCTTTATCTTATATTAAAATCTGTTCAAGGATCTGAAACTTTAAATGTGACAAATTAGCAAAAATAAAAAAATTGCATGAGAAAAAAATGATTTTTACCAGCAGTGTATTTATTTCTTAAAACATTAAAGGCTTTCCAGGGCTTAGATATTGGTCCGGCGTTGGCCTGTAGTAAGCAGTGTACAGATCTGAATGCCACAGCTTTGTGCGCTTTGCAGTGGCCGTTTCCTTGTGCTTCAACTCAGTTCCCGAAACTCCAACTCACCTCCAAATACAAGATCCAAATTTGCTGCTATCCCATAACCAGAACGTTTATTCTTAACTTCTCTTGCTTCAGACTAGGCTTTGGGTCTCTTAGGGTGTGTTTCCATGGTCAGGAAACACTCAGTAATTGCTGCGTGTTTGACGCTGTGCGCTGGCGCAGCGTAAAACACGCAGCGTCCAGATGTTACAGCATAGTGGAGGGGATTTCAAGAAATCCCGTCTCCACTATGCATAAAAACACGTAGGCGGCAGACCTGCATTAATGGACATGTGGCGCGTCTTTTTAGATCGTAGCATGTCCTATTCCCTTGTGGCGACGTTCCGTCGCCGCAAGGGAAATACACAGGCCTGTGCAGTGATGCGGTGATTCTGGATGTGTTTAATGAGCACATCCAGATTGACCGCGCGTTCACTAGGGGGCGGGGCTTTGGGCGTAGCGGACTTTCCGCTCCGTCCAAAGCGCTGTGTTTCCTGATCATGGAAACACAGCCTTAGGAGCATTTATTTAATCAGTCATATTTGGTAAAGCCATTTGTGTGGCTGTCCATCGTTTTCTCCTGGTGTGTCCTCTTTTGACATTTGTACTTCTGGATGGTCACTCATGTATTCTTAGCTGCGTTAATCAGGCCCCTTCCTCGCAGTGGCTTTCTCCTCACTCATACTACCGTGCATTCCTGGGCTACCATCTTTCCCATCTGGCTTTCGCTGTCTCTTAGTCTCTGGATTTACAGGCAGCCGCTCTCCTTCGCACTTGGGACAGTCACAGAGGCAGTTTCCCCTCTGTAACCTGGGCAGCACACAGTTCAAGAGGTTTACATTTCTAGCCATTATTAAGTAAAATATCTCACTCACAACCTCTCTTAGGCTAAGTTCACATTTACGTATATGTGCACAGCGTATCATCTGCATATGCAAACGCATGCAAACGCATGCTAACACAGCTTTTTTATCCGCATCATCTTACACATGATGCCAAAAATGCTGCGTGTGCATGCTTTTGTATGCATTTGCGTTATTTATGCGTTTGATATTTCTAGGTGCTGTAATCAGTTCCTGGACATGCGCAGTCTGAAGTCCGCATACACATCAAACGCACCATTGTAGGCATTTACTACAGGCCGCCTGTGCAAGCTGAAGATATGGATGAACTCTTTATGCATCAAATGACCAAGTTCTCCAAAAAATATGATATAGTGGTCATGGGAGATTTCAACTATCCAGACATTTGTTGGGAATCTCTCGCAGGCAAAACTAACAGGTCAAGAAAATTCTTATCCTCTCTTGCTGACAACTTTATCTTCCAAAAGGTAAGGGAGAAAACAAGGGGATCTGCTACCTTGGATCTAATCCTTACAAA
Source organism: Oophaga sylvatica (assembly GCA_033576555.1). Lineage (NCBI taxonomy): Eukaryota > Metazoa > Chordata > Amphibia > Anura > Dendrobatidae > Oophaga > Oophaga sylvatica. The sequence continues at coordinate 151,991,694 of JARQOD010000008.1, forward strand.
CAGGGAGGAAATGGTTAAGGAGGTAAGAGTGGCTGGGACCCTAGGAGGTAGCGACCATGCTATTTTAGAATTTTGGATAACTACAGGAGGAAGACCTGTGAAGACTCAGACATCAAGGTTAGATTTCAGAAACGCAGATTTTAAGGGACTCAGAAAGAGAATTGGAGGGATCCAATGGCTGGATATCCTTAAGGACAAACATGTCCAGGAAGGATGGGAAATCTTGAAAAATAAGATTTTCAAAGCACAATCGTTAACAATTCCGAAAAGAGGGAAGAATAGGAAGCATTTAAGAAAACCAGGATGGATGAACACAGAACTTAAACACATGCTAAAAAAGAAGAAAGAAATGTTTATCAAATGGAAAGAGGGAGGCATATCTAAAGAAGAATATAATGCTGTCTGCAGAACCTGCAGGGCACAAATCAGATTATCTAAAGCTGACAATGAATTGAGGCTTGCAAGAGATGTCAAAAGCAACAAAAAAGGATTTTGGGGATATGTCAAAGGTAAAAGAAAAGTCAATGATGCTATAGGATTTTTACAGGATGAAAATGATGAAATGGTAAGACTGGATGTTAAAAGGCCGAATTTTTAAATTCCTATTTTGCAGCTGTTTTCTCTCAGAAAGGAAATGTAACATCAACTGATCTTCACTGTCCTATTAAGAGAATAATAGAAGAATCCAGGATATCTAAAAACAGAAAAATAGTGAGGAAACACTTAGCTAACCTAAATGAATTCAAGTCTCCAGGTCCAGATGAATTACACCCCAGAGTACTGAAGGAGATAACAGGAGAAATTCTTGAACCACTCTCCATAATCTTTGAAAATTCTTGGAGAACAGGGGAAGTCCCAGAAGACTGGAGAAGAGCAAATGTTCCTATCTTCAAAAAGGGAAAGAAGGTGGACCCAGGGAACTATAGGCCAGTGAGTCTGACTTCTAAACCAGGAAAGATCTTTGAACAAATTATTAAACAACATGTATGTAAGTACCAGGATAAGAATGAAGTGATTAAACAGAGTCAGCAAGGGTTTGTAACTAATAAGTCATGTCAGACTAACTTAATTTCCTTCTATGACAGAATCACTGACTGGGTGGATCAGGAAATGCTGTAGATATAGTATATCTTGACTTCAGCAAAGCATTTGACAAAGTATCTCACACAATCCTTATTGAAAAAATGACTAAGTATGGAATGGACAAGGCAACTGTTAGGTGGATTCATAACTGGCTTAGTGATCGGTCCCAAATAGTCATCGGAAATGGCTGCACATCCAGTTGGAAGAATGTCTCAAGTGGGGTACCACAGGGCTCTGTCCTGGGCCCTGTATTGTTCAACATCTTTATCAATGATTTAGATGAAGGAATTGAGGTCAGCTGATTAAATTTGCTGATGGGGATGAGACAGGATTGGAGGCACTGGGGGCAGGATGGAGACGGGGCAGAATGGAGACACTGGGGCAGGATGGAGATGGAGCAGAATGGAGACGGGGCAGGACTGGGGGAGAAAGAACGGGGCAGGACTGGGGGCAGAATGAAGACGGGGCAGGATTGGAGGCACTGGGAGCAGAATGGAGATGGGGCAGGGTTGGAGACACTGGGCAGGATTGGAGACACTGGGGGCAAGATTGGAGACACGTCGGAGGATAAAGAATGGGGGCAATTGGGA
>JARQOD010000008.1:151993466-152045269 GCA_033576555.1 Oophaga sylvatica
GTTTACTGATCTGGTTAAAAATGTCTAGTGCTCGACAATTGCCCGAAGGTAAAATAGGAACGCTTTGTTCTTTTTAAATTTGCTGAACTTGGCCCAGATGTGTGAATATTTTCAGCCCGGAGCTATTAAAATTTCGTCAAAGTGAGGTTTTTCGGGGAAGTAGATTGATCAGAAACCATGCAGACTGGTTGAGGAACGCGAGGGTTTTGGTTAACATTTCCCAACTTTTGGCAGTCCAGTTATGAGTTGTTTCGCGCACGCTAAAACCATCCTGCCCACAATTAAGGAATTCTCTTTTCTTTTTTAATCATTCTTTTTTCATTTTCCTCTTTGGTTTTTATGCGGAGTTTTTAAAATCATGGGAAACGAATACCAAGGAAATGAGGAGAAAGAGAATGCCCCTCCCCCCGCTACCGTTTCCGAGTTAAACCCTCAAGGTTTTCCCTGTTATTGAGGCCAAATTGAGAGTTGACATCAGTATCCTGCTTTCAGGAGAATGTTTGCCCTGTAGAGTCCTTTAGCTATGGTCACACTCCCCTTCTTATCTTTTAAGGGATTTAGTCCCTATATGGAAAGAGTTTGTTTCTAATCGAGCTTTCTATTGGTTTCCCGGAAGGTGATGAATCTCCAGCCAGTCACAGAGAGACGACTCAATGACTTTACGACTTCTGATTTGTATAACCTAATGCTAAGAATGTTTACTTATTTTGCAGTAACATATATTGTGGTCCTGATTTTTTTTTAAAGTGATTTTCTTTTTTGGACAGTTCGCTTATTCACATTCAACTCTAATAAAAACATATTACAATGGACAAAAGTTGGCAGTAAACTGTGGTAGAATCCAGCAATAAGTGTTATCTCCCCCCTGGAGAACAATCAAAGGACAATAAGGCATAGGAATGCTATCCACCTACTGTATGCTACCAGCACTGATGTTAGTAAGTATCTGCTTTATTTGTGCTTTCTGGGTGCCATTGGATACAAATTGACATTCACATAGTCTCTATTGTTAGAGTGGTCCTTGAATCCCATCTGTATTGTTTGGTTGCACATCTGAAATATTTGTTTTCATTGTTAAATGCATTGAAAATAATAATGAAAAGTAAAGAAAGATTGAAAAATTTCTATCTCTAATCTTGCTAAAGTAGGATAGGGGTCAGACAGATTAATTTATAGTATTTTATGTAGAGATATAGGTGCTGTGATACACATACAATATGATATCAAAAATAATAACAGAGAAAAAACTGTGGCGCTCACCTTATGGCTAAAAAGTTATTCCTTTATTAATATCAGGTGGACAGAAAAAATGAACGACGCTGTTTCACACTGCCAAGCGCTTCATCAAAGCTCTGAAGAGAACCGTGATGAAGCGCTTGACAGAGTGAAACGGCTGTCAGTCTTTTTTTCTCTGTCTGTATCCTCCACCCAGGGTGAGTCCCGCAGTTTTTTTCTCTGTTCCTATTTTCGCTGTTGCCTTTCTCCTGTGGCATCACAAGTGGCTACATAAAACTGTTCCAGGACTTAAACCATTATAGTTATCCCATATGTTCGCTATTAATTTGAATAAAATTACTAGTAGTGCCGATCTATCCTCTTCTCATTTGTATTACAATATGATATATTCCTTACATCTGCCACGTCTAAAGCAGATATCGTCCACTGATGTGGTAGGACCCCCACCAATCTCATAATGATGACCTATCTTATGAATAGGTCATTAATATAATAATAATCTTTATTTATATAGCGCCAAACATATTCCGCAGCGCTTTTACAGTTTAACAGTTTCAAACACAAGTCATAAGTAACAACGTTAACAATACAATAATTAAAGCAAAATAAGCCGCCCTGCTCGTGAGAGCTTACAATCTACAATGAGGTGGGGGAGATACAAAGTCCAGCCATCTTGAGGGAGTGAGGATGGATAGAGATAGTGAATGGGCTACACACACACTTACACATAGAATGACTTTGATTAGTGAATGTGATAGACGCTCTGAACAAATGTGTTTTGAGGGAAACCATGCAAATTGTGGATAGTCCTAATTCTTGGGGTAGAGCATTCCAGAGGATTGGCGCAGCGCGGGAGAAGTCTTGGAGTCAGGAGTGGGAGATACAGATTAGTGCAGAGTTTAGTCAAAAGTCGTTTGCGAGCGCAGCAGTCGGTTAGGCCGATAGATAGAAATGAGGGAGGAGATGTAGGGGGGTGCTGCACTGTGGAGAGCTTTGTGGGTGAGAACAAGTACTTTGAATTGGATCCTATAATGAATGGGCAGCAGTGTAAGGACTGGCGAAAGAGCGGACGCGTCCGAGTACCGATTAGCCAGATAGATGACCCTGGCTGCTGCATTAAGGATGGACTGGAGAGGGGATAGTCGAGTAATGGGGAGGCCAAGTAATAGAGCGTTGCAGTAGTCCAGGCGGGAGTGGATCAATGCTACAGTGAGGGTTTTTGTTGTTTCCATGGTGAGAAAAGGCGGATTCTAGAGATGTTCTTTAGGTGTAGAGTCATTAGTTTCACACAATAATCAACCCCCTTGAAGCTATGTCATGTGAACCTAGTTTGGTCACAGTCTAGACCTTGCTTTCCTGGAACTGAAAGTCAGTCTCCTGTGTGAATTTTTTTTCTTGTGAACAGAACAAATCAGTATCTCTGTAGATACTTAATTAGATACTTAATACTTAATTATAGATCTTAATTCTGGCCTTCCATGATCTAGATTTTTTGACATCATGCTATATTTCTAGAGTATTTTCTATGTACTCCAAATTGTCTCACATTAACACATCTACCAAGATCTTGAAAACACCTTTTGCAGTCCTACCTAACTTCTTACTTGCTTGCCCCTGAGTACAGTGTGCACACCTGACCCAGTGGCGCACCATATAATGAGGCGAGTTGAGCCTTCTGTCTCAGGCGGCAGCAGCTAGGGGGCGGCAGAGCACAACTCAGGAAACGTGATGTGGTGCCGGCTCTCCTTAATCCTGCTGAGTTCTTAAGGGTATGCCACACTAAACAAACATCGCTACGGGATCGCTAAAAAGTCACTTTAACATCCCCTAGCGGTTGTTGTGTGCGGATGCAGCAACGACGTGGCCCTGCTGTGATCTCATTCCGTTCCCGATCGTTCCGGACCCTTTCTGATCGTCGGCGTCCCGCTGGGTAAGTATAAACGTGAGTGTGGCACCTTTTTTAGCGTTTTTCGGACTTTTGTACCGCTAAAGTGTTAAGGAGATCGCTACCGCGATAGGTCTTAACGACATTGCTAAATGTGGCCGACCTAGCGATATTGTAAAGATCCCCCTAGCGATCTCATTAGTATGCGACGCTAACGAGATCGTTAGCGGGATCGTTTTAGTGTGGCAGTACCTTTTTACACTCCTGCGCACTGTGCTATGTGCCCGAAATGAGAAGCACCACGCCCCCCATGCCCCCTTCCTCACCCCCCCACCTTTCCACTTTAGCTTTTCGCAGCCAGGGTCCCATTGCTGTGCTGTCTGTTTGTGTGGCAGGACCGTGATGAGGTCACAGGGGGGGAGGAGTCAGTGGTCCAGTCCGGCTTCTGCATGCGGACTTGCTGTTCTGGTTGTCATGGTGTGGATGAAGGAAGTTTAGTGTGGGATCAGGAGGGGTTTACAGTGTGGAGTGCAGAGCTGTGTGTGTACGAGGTGTCGGAGCGGAGCATGTGTGTATGAGGTTTTTACGGGCGGAGCCTGTGTTTTTTCGAGGGGTAGGAGGGACCCGTGTGTATACGGGGTGTCGAGCGGAGCCGTGTGTTTTGTATGGAGCGGGCTGTGTGTACGAGATGTACGGGCGGAGCCGTGTGTGTACGAAGTATAAGGGCAGAGCCATGTGTTTTACAAGTGTACGGAGCGGGCCACGTGTACGAGGTGTACGGAGCGGAGCCATGTGTGTCGAGGTGTACGGAACGGACCCGTGTGTGTAGAGGTGTAGGAGCAGAGCCGTCGCTCCGTACACACAGGGCTCCGTGCTTGAGCCGTGTGTGTAGGAGCAGAGCCGGTGTGTATGGTGCAAAGCGCATGTGTACAAGGTTTTACGGAGGGGAAACCCATGTGTTTACAAGGTGTACTACATTTAGAGAACTTTAACAAATATAAAAATAGTTTTTTCAAACATATTCCTATTTAAGGGTATGGCACACGTTGGGAATCGCTGCGGATCCGCGGGATTGCCGTGCAGATCCGCAGCAGAACTGCAAGTGATGTACAGTCCCATTTTTTCAATGGAAAATAAAAAAAACGCAGTGCACATGTGCGGATTTTTGCGCGGATTTGGTGCGGATTTAAATCCGCAGATGTCATTTTCTTTTGTGCAGTTCCGCAGGTTTTGAGACCTGCCTAAATGGAAATCTGCGGTCTGAAAAGCAAGGGAAATCCGCACAAAAACCGGCAATCAGCACAAATCCGCAGGTAAAAGTAGGTCATTTTACCTGCGGATTAGAAAAATTTGTGCGGATTCTGCAACGTCTGCAATACCTAAAAGTGTATGTATTTCACATGTGCGTCCCGTTAGGCTAGTAGAGTAAACCAGATTTTCTTGTACTGATTTTACAATGGGGGGGCCGTTTTGCAGTTCGCCTCGGCAGCAGAGGGCTAGGTTCACCCCTGACCTGCCGGAGTTCTGTTATCTTTTTTTCTCAGCTCTGAAAAGTGTTTTATATACACGTCCCTTTTCTTCAGATTAATCATCTATTATTATTTTTTTTATTATCATTTTATTTTGGTTTAATTAATATTTATAGTCAGTTATGGTGGTACTGTATTGGTTGTCTCTTGATAATTGGTTCTCATAAATGATGACCATTTGACTGTAGTTACAAGTATTGATTTAAAAAGTGAAAACCTATGGCTGCAGCTGTCACTTTTGCAAACTAAATGCCATAAGTGAATAGAAGATATATGTTGCTGTAAATAAATCAGATTATATAAGGTGATCTTATGTATCATTAATAAATATCCCAAAGTATGTAAATGTATATCAAATAAAGTTATAACACAAAGTTAATATGCCCCACTGGTCACAGTATCTTTATGCCCATTGTTACCCCTTGGGCTTGAAGATAGTAGAACCCACTGGATGGGTAAAATATAGGAGACTGCATCCTTTGGTCACTTCCCAGATTTTCCTACATACGTTATGGCATCAGTGCACTTAATCTAGTGTAAGTAGGGTTTAATAGAATAGACACCAATCTTTGGATCTGCTTTACTATTCCTGAACTCTGCATATTTTTGCACTTTAGAATTACAGTTCACTGTAATGAATTCTAGAAACGTATACTCTGCATTTTCATTTGGGTGGAGGTTTTTTCTTCTTCTAAATTACATGGTGCATTTTCACAGGTTGTGCCCACTTTCATCCCTGGATCTAGCTTGTTATTATTTTTAAAAGGAGGATCCATCCCTTTGGGATTCTAAAGAAGAGCATATGACTTTAAGTAAGAAATTAAAAGGCTGTTTTTTCTAATGAAATGTGGGCGATGATTTTTCTCTTTTTATAGCCATTACTGAAGCTTATTTTCTCAGAAAGTGTTTTACTTGTGGTAAAGGTCACTAAAAGGTTTGACAGCAAACATTTAACTTGTTTCCAGTAGTAAGAAAATTGTAAGCAAATATAGAAAATAATATTCAAAACAGTTATGAAAGATATACAGTATGTAGCAATGCCACGTAGGCTAGGGTTAAATCCTAGGTCTTCAGAGTCTGATTAGGTACCCTGGCTAAGCTCTACATAGAACCAGGTTGGGTGTTCATACTAAAGCTACTTTCACACATTTTTTGGCGTCAGGCGCGATCCGGCTATTTTTTGAAAACTGGAACCGCGAAATCTAACTCCTGATCCGTTTTTTTCCCATTGACTTGCATTAGCGCCTTGTGGTTCTTCCGGTTGATCCGGCGAAAATTTTTTATCGGCGTCTGGAAAAACGTCTACAGTAACTTTTTTTGTCTGCGGCGAAAAACCGAACTACGCCGGATCGGGGTTATGGAAGCCGCAATGCGCCGATCCAGAAAAAGAGGGATCCGGTGGTCGGATCGGTTTTTACGTTGAGCATGCTCAGAAGTAATTGGCCAGCCCCCAGGAACATATATAAACCATGCCAGTGGGGCCATCAGCCATTGCCATACAGCCAGCTAGCCAGCCAAAGAGGAGCATCCAGAGGATCAAGGCATCAGCCATCAGCCACCCAGTGGCCATCAGCCACCAGCGGCCATCGTCAACAGCCGGCCATCGCCAGCAGCTGCCCAGCAGAGGCCAGCATTGCCTTTCAGAGGCCAGATCCAGCCAGCAGAGGCCAGCAGACGCCGGCCAGCAGACACAGCCACCGCAGATGCAGCCCTGCAGCCGCCAGCGACGCAGCCCAGCAGATGCTCCCAGCAGACGCCGCTCAGCAGATCGCCCAGCAGCCGCAGCAAACGCCGCCCAGCAGCCGCCAGTAGACGCCGCCCAGCAGAGCCAGGGACATGTCTCCTTTTCTGGGAGCACTCCTCGCGTCGTCAGCGCTTAGAGGTAAATTTTTTATTTTTTTTTTATTTTTTATGTATTTAGGTTACAGTTAGGTCCATAAAATATTTGGACAGAGACAACATTTATCTAAATTTTGGTTCTAGACATTACCACAATGAATTTGAAGCAAAACCAATCAGATGCAGTTGAAGTTCAGACTTTCAGCTTTCATTTGAGGGTATCACATTAAAATTGGATGAAGGGTTTAGGGTTTCAGTCCTTAACATGTGCCACCCTGTTTTTAAAGGGACCAAAATGTAATTGGACAAATGACTCCAAGGCTATTTCATGGAAGGTGTGGGCAATCCCTTTGTTATGTCATTCTCAATTAAGCAGATGAAAGGGCCGGAGTTGATTTGAGGTGTGGTGTTTGCATTTGGAAGGTTTTGCTGTGAAGGAAACATGCGGTACAGGAGCTCTCCATGCAGGTGAAACAAGCCATCCTTAAGCTGCAAGAACGAAAAAAACCCATCCAAGAAATTGCTACAACATTAGAAGTGGCAAAATCTACAATTTGGTACATCCTGAGAAAGAAAGAAAGCACTGGTGAAACTCATCAATCCAAAAAAGACCTGGGAGCCCACGGAAGACAACAGTGGGGATGATCGCCGCATACTTTCTTTGGTGAAGAAGAACCCGTTCACAACATCAACTGAAAGTCCAGAACACTCTCAGATGAAGTAGGTGTATCTGTCTCTAAGTCAACAGTAAAGAGAAGACTCCATGAAAGTAAATACAAAGGTTCACATCTAGATGCAAAACCATTCATCAATTCCAAAAATAGACAGGCCAGAGTTAAATTTGCTGAAAAAACACCTCCAGAAGCCAGCTCAGTTCTGGAAAAGTATTCTATGGACAGATGAGACAAAGATCAACCTGTACTAGAATGTAGGAAGCAAAAGTTTGGAGAAGAAAGGGAAGGCACATGATCCAAGGCACACCACATCCTCTGTAAAACATGGTGGAGGCAACGTGATGGCATGGGCATGCATGGCTTTCAATGGCACTGGGTCACTTGTGTTTATTGATGACATAACAGCAGACAAGAGTGCCGGATGAATTTGAAGTGTACCGGGATATACTTTCAGCCCGATTCAGCCAAATGCTGCAAACTTGATTGGACGGCGCTTCATATACAGATGGATTAATGACCCCAGCATACACCCAAAGCTACACAGGAGTTCATGAGTGCAAAAAAGTGGAACAGTCTTCAATGGCCAAGTCAATCACCAGATCTTAACCCAATTGAGCATGCATTTCACTTGCTCAAATCAAGACTTAAGAGGGAAAAAGACCCACAAACAGCAAGACCTGAAGGCTGCGGCTGTAAAGGCTGGCAAAGCATTAAGAAGGAGGAAACCCGCGTTTGGTGATGTCCATGGGTTCCAGACTTAAGGCATGATTGCCTCCAAGGATTCGCCACAAAATATTGAAAATAAAAATATTTTGTTTGGGTTTGTTTATTTGTCCAATTACTTTTGACCTCCTAAAATGTGGAGTGTTTGTAAAGAAATGTGTCATTCCTAATTTTCTAACAAAATATTTTTGTTCAACCCTTCAAATTAAACGTTACAATCTGCACTTGAATTCTGTTGTAAAAGGTTTCATTTCAAATCCAATGTGGTGGCATGCAGAGCCCAATCGCGAAAATTGTGTCACTGTCCAAATATTTCTGGCCTGACTGTATTTCAAATCCATATTCTGAATGCCATCTTTGAGCACGTGGTCCTAGTGTATCGGCTATTTGGCACAATGGCAGTGCTTCATTTAGTCTACACCCATATTTGTGCCCTCTAGATGTTAAAATGGCCCCTAGAAAATGTTAATGCCCTGTGCAAGTTCCCTAGAAAACAGTGACCAGATTTTTCCCCTAGAAGTAATGATGCCCTGTGTATTATTTTGATGGTCACATAAGTGCTCTTCTATTCCCCCCTGTAAATGTGTGTGTGTATATATTGTGAGACAGTGAGTGAAAAATGTGATGAATGGGGTGTACATTTCACCTAGGTATAAGGAAATGTGTGGCTTTGTGGACCTAGTGGTGGAGAAAGGTCACTACACCTCACATTCAGCACACACTTGCAGCACAAGCCTGAAATACTCAGGTCTTAATTAGGAGACCAGAAGTAGGTGTCTGCAAACACAATCTGAGAGTAGTTTAGCCTGGACACAGGAAGGTGTCTCGGCACAAGAAACAGTCTCCAAGAGTGTTAGAGCTGTCTTTAGCCTGGACACAGAGAGGTGTCCTGGCACAAGGAAGCAGTCTCCAAGAGTGTTAGAGCTGTCTTTAGCCTGGACACAGAGAGGTGTCCTGGCACAAGGAAGCAGTCTCCAAGAGTGTTTGAGCTATCTCAGTTTGGGTGCAGGAAGGACCCCGGACATAGGAGTAGTCTCAGTGCGAAATCCGTGTGAAGAGCGGCTGAATAGGAGTGGATCTCTCTCGGGTCTGGTCATGGAAGGTGCCTTCAGACCAAGGAGGAGTACTGTGAGCTCCATACTGGGAACAATGTGATATGTGTTGTTTTGGGCACAGACTGGTAGAGTCTGGGTCCCGGATAGAGAGGGCCATCTATCTAAGTGTAATTAGAGGCTAGACAAGCCCAGGTCTTTTGTTTTTTGCTTTGTTTTTATCTGTGTGCTGTGGACTTTAATAAAACTGGCTGCGGCAGTTTTCACCAAAACTGCTGTCTGAATGAACGTTTCCGTGCCATTCTGTTACCCAGACAGCGATCCTAGAGCTAAAACCCCCTGGAAATGTTACAATTGGCGGAGAATGCGGGCAGCGCAGTGGCTGATACAGTTGTGCTGGAGTGTGTATGCCCGCACAGGGCGAGAGACAGCATTAAAGGTGAAGTCTTTGAAATAGCAGCAGAAAAAAAAAAAAAAAAAAAAAAGTGTGTCAGCAGAAACGTCTGTTTGGAGCAGTCTTGGAGAGACAGTGGCCCTGATAGGGTCTGCAGAGAGAAAATGTATGCACTGCAAAGCTGAACTTGTTGTGAAAATGACTGTGGAATTGCAGCTGTGTAGCCCTGGTGTAAGGCACAACGCAGTACCCTGGAGAGTGTTGTGGCGAGACAGCAGTTTAATGCTAAAAATTCATTCACTCGACATATACTAGACCACACCCTTAGGGTAGTGGAGTTTAAATCTGAGGGAGTGGTCAAGGTATGTGTTAGAGTGATTTGTAGTCTAGTTCTGTCTTCGGACAGTGAGGACGTGTGAGTGAGTGTCTAGACTTCAGAGAGAGAAGACGTCTGGAGGGAGGAAGGAGTCTAGCCTGCTTTATCATCAGTTCATATCGTGGAGTCTGGTATAGGTGTTTGATACACCTTAGTCTAGTCAGAGCTGTATCACCTCCTCAGCATACACTGAAGGAAAGGAGAAGTTTTAGTACAGAAAGCCTTCAGCATCCCTGTCTAAAGGACGGTATCAGGTTCAGAGACGTGCTCCTGCCTGTTGATAACTGAGCATCTGTAGCTAACTTTGAAGGAAGGAAAAGAAAGAAGTGACTGCTCGACCCTTGGCTAGTTTGAGTGCTTATGTTACCAGCGTGGACAAGGCGAAAGGCAAAGTGGATTTATTGGATTAGTGCTTACGGTTTGAAAAAGTCCAGCACATTGCACCCGGTCACTGGGGACCGAAGGGTCACTGTTGTTTCAAGCACAGTGATAAAGAAAACCAGGAATCTACCGGACCCTAGGTCGCGGCAGACAGCCCCTTATAGTCAGTACGTAACTGGGGTCAGGGGAGTGAAGACTTTGGAGTTTCTGCAGGACAAAATAAGAATTCAGCTCCTTCACAGGAAGGCCCCTAACACAAAGCTGACTGGGCAGGTACAGCTATAGATTAGCTGGAGATTTTGAGGGAACTACGCTTCAGGCTGGTTGTACTCGTTGTATTGGAAGTAAAGGAGGCCCCTAACTTGTCCAGCTGCTGTCTCAAGATACACTCTCCTTGGATCAGCCTCCCTGGGACCTGCTGAAATCTTACAAGTAAAGGTATGGAAAGACGCTGACCGTGTGAGACTGTGTTCTTTATCTGCACCCGATTCACAAATCCCATAGACTTTGGGGGACCAGTCCCACCTGTAGGGGACCCGACATCTAGCTGCCTCACCATCCCCTCAGAGATCTACAGCAGCGCTGGTACTAATTACCAGAATACTACAGGTGGCGTCACGAACTGTACATAAATCAATCCCTGTAAATATATCCCCACATACGCCAGACCGCCCGGGCCACAGACGAGCCACAGCTACCTGTGACAATCCCATAGACTTCCATGGGCTCGGCTCTGAGTACCCCATTGCCCTGGTAACCCACAATTGTGGTGGCGGGTCGACACAACTTTGGCGTCACGAACAGGATGCGAAACTCGCAGAATTGCGAGCCCTGTGTGCCTAAGGAATTGTTTTTGTGAGAAGGACTGTTTGCACTTTTGGCGCCAAAATCGCCATTTTTGTCGCCATATTCGCGCCCTCAGGCGTGGAGAAGAAGGTGGGCGTACCTTCGTGGGCGTCTACCCCCCTGTGGCGCGAAGAAAATGCCGGCCCTCTCAAAGTGCTATTACAACATGCGATCCTGCCCTACAGCAAAGGAGGTCGCCTCCTCTTCACCTTCCCTGCGAGGAGGAGGAGACGCAAACCCCACCTCCACGGAAGAGACCGGATGTCTCCGCAGAAGGAAAAAAAAGAATCTTCTGGAACATCATGGAAGCAGGACGTGTGCAGCCGAGCAGGAAGCGGAGGAAGGCAGGCCCCGTGCCCCAGCCAAGCTGCCACCAGCACCGGAGTTATCCGTGGTCCTGCACCTGCAGCAGGCGTTGCTAGAGATTCGAGAAGAAAATGCACGCCTGAAGAAGATGGTCCAGCACCAACCTGGATTTGAAGAGATCGAGAGACGCCGGCGTACCTGGAGCAGCGGAGGCTGTGGGACACGGTGATCTCTCCCCTCAACGACCCCCACGATTCCAGATACCGAAGAGTCTGCTGCCCAAGGCGAAGGAGCAACGGAGGCTGCCCCCGAAAGTACCGATCCGATCCCACCGGTGAAGCGGTGGAAGCGAAGGAGGTTGAGGAGGTACAGCCAATCCCGGAACGCCCGCCCGGCCAAAAGGCCGCAGCAGATGATCGGTCCCCGGCAGGAACACCGGAGGGGTCCTGTCCGTCACTACCAGATGTGGACTGGGACGAAATGGCGCGCCTGGATGACGTCGCCTATACCGCCCAGTGGGAACAGGAATGGCAGAGTCGTGAGGAGAAGAAGAAACGCCAGCAGGAGGAAGAGCGGGAAACTCAGAGGAACCGTCAGCGACAATATGCCGAGTGATTGCCGACAAGGAGACTGTCCGTCGCGACAAAGGTACCTTACGGGAACCGCGGCGGCAGGGGTGTGTGACTGAGTTCCAGCTCCGGAAGGGCTGGGGCTTTATCCGTGAACCGGGCCTCTACCCAGCGGTCTTTGTCAGCAGGCGTGACGTAGAATCCCCCCTGCCGCAAGGCCATCCCGGGAGGGACTTAGCAAATGGAGATATCGTCACATATACGCGGCACTGGGGAATGAAGGGATGGTATGCCCTTAACGTCACCATCGTCCGTGACCCCGTCCCAGACGCAGGTACCGTCACCATTACCGCAGCGTCCCCGTTTCCAGCTCAAGCAGCATCCGGCTGTGCCCCAGCATCGCCCCCTGCAAAGTCATCGCAACTAGCGACCCAGAGTTCATCGCAAAATTAAAGCCACCTTTCATCGCAACATGCGACCCAGTCTCGATCGCAATCCCTAACGCGGTCCATATCGCTAACTGTGATTGAGACGCAATCGGTGTCATGTGGAGAGAGTGTACCCGTTGCGCCCTTGGAGGTTCGCACCAGAACTGTGGCGACCCAGACCCTGATCGCAGCACATGATTTGCTGGTCCTGGGATCAAGGGCCCATTGCATTGTTCCAGCCCCGGGGTGGAAAATGTATTGGAAAGTGTATTTGCAGAAAATGAATAAGATAGTGAAGAATTGGTGAGATCCATATCGGGTCTACCAAAAGTAAAAAGTTTGAAATGTTTTTGTAAAGTTTTGCACAATTTATATAGTGAATATATATATTTCTACTGTAGAATGCCCGGCTGGGTAAATGGTAAATGGTAAATGGTAAATGGTAAATGATAAATGATAAATGGTAAATAGTAACCAGAAAAAGTTTATGCACTTTGATATTATATAATATGCTTAGGTTTTACATTGGACTTGGAGGTTAAGGACTATGCTAACCCAGAACTTACTTGTAAATAGTTGCGCTTCGGTGCTTTCTCTTGGTTTTACATAAACCAGTCACAACTACCTCTGAAAACAAAACCCGTGTGGTGTGGCACTGAGTGAGGTCTGCAATCGGATGTCCTGCAGCCCACCCAGGACCCACGTTGAAGGTTTGGTGCGGGTCCTTCACAAGTATCTTGTATATTTATTGAATGCTATTTAATATTTGTATTTTTCTATAAAGTTTGCAACGTTCAAGATATTCTCACCTCCCGGATGGGAAGATGTTATTGTTTGATGTTTATTGCATAAACAAAATGTCCTTTTGTATTTTACAGCCGGGAGTGCTGTCTTTTACCATGGGGGAATGTGTAGCCCTGGTGTAAGGCACACGCAGTACCCTGGAGAGTGTGTGACGAGACAGCATTTTTAATGCTAAATATTCATTCACTCGACATATACTAGACACACCCTTAGGGTAGTGGAGTTTACTCTTGAGGGAGTGGTCAAGGTATGTGTTAGAGTGATTTGTAGTCTAGTTCCTGTCTTCGGACAGTGAGGACGTGTGGAGTGAGTGTCTAGACTTCAGAGAGAGAAGACGTCTGGAGGGAGGAAGGAGTCTAGCCTGCTTTATCATCAGTTCATATCGTGGAGTCTGGTATAGGTGTTTGAATACACCTTAGTCTAGTCAGAGCTGTATCACCTCCTCAGCATACACTGAAGGAAAGGAGAAGTTTTAGTACAGAAAGCCTTCAGCATCCTGTCTAAAGGACGGTATCAGGTTCAGAGACGTGCTCCTGCCTGTTGATAACTGAGCATCTGTAGCTAACTTTGAAGGAAGGAAAAGAAAGAAGTGACTGCTCGACCCTTGGCTAGTTTGAGTGCTTATGTTACCAGCGTGGACAAGGCGAAAGGCAAAGTGGATTTATTGGATTAGTGCTTACGGATTGAAGAAGTCCAGCACATTGCACCCGGTCACTGGGGACCGAAGGGTCACTGTTGTTCAAGCACAGTGATAAGAAAACCAGGAATCTACCGGACCCTAGGTCGCGGCAGACAGCCCTTATAGTCAGTACGTAACTGGGGTCAGGGGGAGTGAAGACTTTGGAGTTTCTGCAGGACAAAATAAGAATTCAGCTCCTTCACAGGAAGGCCCCTAACACAAAGCTGACTGGGCAGGTACAGCTATAGATTAGCTGGAGATTTTGAGGGAACTACGCTTCAGGCTGGTTGTACTCGTTGTATTGGAAGTAAAGGAGGCCCCTAACTTGTCCAGCTGCTGTCTCAAGATACACTCTCCTTGGATCAGCCTCCCTGGGACCTGCCTGAACATCTTACAAGTAAAGGTATGGAAAGACGCTGACCGTGTGAGACTGTGTTCTTTATCTGCACCCGACTTCACAAATCCCATAGACTTTGAGGACCAGTCCCACCTGTAGGGGACCCGACATCTAGCTGCCTCACCATCCCCTCAGAGATCTACAGCAGCGCTGGTACTAATTACCAGAATACTACAGGTGGCGTCACGAACTGTACATAAATCAATCCCCTGTAAATTATATCCCCAACATACGCCAGACCGCCCGGGCCACAGACCGAGCCACAGCTACCTGTGACAATCCCATAGACTTCCATGGGCTCGGCTCTGAGTACCCCATTGCCCTGGTAACCCACAATTGTGGTGGCGGGTCGACACACAGCAGCAAGAGAAACGTCTGTGGAGCAGTCTTAAAGAGACAGTAGCCCTAATAGACTTTGCAAAAGAAAAAAAAAAAAAAAGGGTGTTTGCACAGCAAGGCTGAATTTTCTGTGGAAAAAAGCTGTGTAGTGTGTATGCCTTGACTGAAGTCTGCCGTTGTGAAGACAGAGATATCTGACAGCATGGAGGCGCTGTTTGAACAAATGGCGCAAGTTAATATGCAACATAAGACTGCTGTGATTGAGACAGATGAGTCCGGCAGTATGGAGGAGCTCGTTGAGTACCTGGTGCAGGCCCAGCGAAGCATGCAGCAGAGCATGGAGCAGCAGCGCCTGCAGCACCAGCAGCACATGCAGCAGGCCCAGCAGCAATTCCTGCAGCAGCAGAAGAATAACCGGTTATTTGTTGAGCAGATGACAGCACCAAAAAAGGATTTCGGTGCCGCGTCCGAAGTAATGTTGTGAAGGCCCCGGCGTTGTCCGCTATAAGAAGGCGGTAAGACGGTCCTTGAGAAAAATGACACCTCGTGATGATGTGGAGGTATATCTTACTAGGTTTGAGAGACTGGCAGAGAAGGAGAATCTGCCACTATCTGAATGGGCCATGGCGGTCGTACCCTATCTGATTGGGGAACCCCAAAAAGTCTGGGCTGACCTGAGCAAGCAGGACAGCGAAGACTATGCCAAGTTGAAAGCGGCGATTCTTACCCGGCTGGGTGTTACGGTGACAGCCCGTGCCAGGGGAGTTCGTGATGGAGATACAGTTGGGAGTCTGCAGTCAGCAGGCCTGATTATGGAGTTGAAAAGGTGATAGTGGACCGCTACACCCAAGCACGTCCTCCTGAGGTACAGCCGTCTGAGAGGTCGTCACTTCGGAGTTCCCGGACGCTGAACTCTCGCGGTAAGAGCGTTCCAGCTGTTGGGGACATGGGGTATGCTGATAAGCGGGTTCAGGCCCGAGGGGACATGTGGGTGGGAGAGTGTGATGGACAGTGTTGGAGCTGGCGTGAAATTGCAGCCAACTGTCCAATAGAGGGGGAGCCTATGTGTTGTGATGTTGGCAGATCCCTCTCTCCCTGCGCAGAGCCTGTGTGTGTGTCCACCTCAGCCGAAGAGACTGGACCACAGGGGTCCCCGGTGGTTGTAAGTGACTGCCCAGCACAGGCCCTCTTGGACTCAGAGAGTCCAGTGACTTCCGTATGTGACAGCCTGAGTGATAGGGACTTCATCCCTGATAAGCACCTGAGTGTGGTGTACATCTATGAAGACACCAAAGTCTACCCAGAGACTGCCGTGGACTTGGTCCCCAAACTCGGGGAGGTTTCATATGAAGTGGGGGTAGTGAAGACCCTGGTGCACCCCGTTATATTGGGTAATGACTTTCCCTGGTCTAAGGATCTCTGGGGGAAAAATGTTTCTGATGGACAGTGTGATGAAGCTCCTACTGAGGGTGCGCAGTCCCGAGGGGCGGAACACAATGCTAGTGGGCCGTTAAACTTATGTGATAATGATGATGACCATGATAATATTGATAATGATAATGATGATCATGATAATGATGATGACCATGATAATGATGCTGATATTGATAATGATAATGATGATCATGATAATGATGATGACCATGATGATGATGCTGATATTGATAATGATGATGATGCTAATCATAATAGTGATGATACTGATGATGATCATGATAAAGATGAAATTCCTTTGCAGGTGATGTTGGGAGACGAGGATGGTGGTTCTCGGGAACCGAGTGTCCCTGACCTGCCTGTGTCCTGTGACAATTTTGGGAGTGAGCCGGTGCGAGACCCCACTCTTAGGACGGCACAGGAAAATATGATTGTTCTAAATGAGGTTTCCCAGGAGCCTGGCTCTGAGGAGAGGTTTCCTCATGCTGCCATGAACAATAACCTATTGTATAGGGACACTGAAGTCCAGGGAGAGGTCATGAGTCAGCTCCTGGTACCTGAGCTATATAGAAGTATAGTGCTGGGGTTGTCACATAGTCACATACTTGAGGGACCAGATGGTGAAGTTAATGTTGTGGATGACATGTTAACTAAGGTTCCAGAGCAGGATGTGAATGAAAGTGAATTGTATAACCCTGACAGTGAGCAGGATATGAATGAAAATGAATTGTATAACCCTGACAGTGAGCAGGATGTGAATGAAAATGAAGTGTATAGCCCTGACAGTGAGCCAGATGTGGCTGAGAAAAAGGGGTCAGATAGTGATAGTGAATTATCTGATGACCATAAAGCAACCAGTGCAAATGAGGAAGGCATGGTAGCAGAGGAGGTTGAGAGTCCTGAGAAGAAAGCTGATGCTGACCTTACAGCCAGACAGAAGATGGCATCTGAAGATGTTTTACAGTTGGCCGGTTCCCTGGCGAAGACTAAGGTGAAAGGAGGAGAGCTGAGCTTTAAAGGCAGGACTCTGAAACTGAACACAGCACAAGTGGATGCTGTTGAAGATGAGAAGTTGTCAGTGTGTGGTGTGGATCTGCATCATGCCAAGGACTCTGAAGGTGATGCTGCAGAGGTGGAAAAAGCCATGGAAGTGGTGGTCACCAAGCCAGATGCCTCATCAGAAGCTGAGGTTTCAAGTGAAGCTGTGAGGAGCAAGACTGAAGATATGGGGACTGACTCTGTCCAGGAATCTGTTTCTGCCGAAGACAGCGGCGTGGACGGGTTAAGGTCCGGATCAGTAGCTGGCATTGGTGAGCTCAAGCGCACTTTCAGGGAGGCTACATCGGAGCCACGTCCCAACAAATGGGAAAAGCGATGTGTCACTCCGTTGCCGCTGCAGACACACGGGAGCCCAGATGGGATGCAGAACGTGGCTGAAGAGGTAGAGTCTAGGACTGACGGTGGGGCTTCTGGGCATATCTTGCCAGAAGAGCCTGAAAGTGGGGAACTGGAGAAAAGTGAAAAACCCCCTATACCTTCTGTGATAGTTGGTGACACATGGTCAGTGCACCAGGGACAGGAGGTACGTGAGTTTCTGAGGAAGAGTCAGCAGAGGTGTTCTGATGTGTCGGGTCGTGCTTCTCTGGCCAGGCACTGTGTCGAAGGTGAGCCCGGCCCTAAGGTCAAGATGAAACCGTGCAGGATACCCGAGGCCCGCAGAGAGTATAGGCCTGGGAGGGTACAGGGTAGTGCGGATGCTTCAGATAAAGAGAAAGCTGATGTTGGCTATGACTAGGTGAAGATACAAGTGACAGTGGTGGAGATGAAGCTGGTGAGGGCCATGACTGGTCCGGAGTTCACTGTCTCTGTTGGATTGTTGACCAGCCCTCCGGTCTGGATGACCAGCCCTCCGGTCTGGAGAAGAGGGAGGGGATATGTGAGACAGTGAGTGAATATGTGATGAATGGGGTGTACATTTCACCTAGGTATAAGGGAAATGTGTGGCTTTGTGGACCTAGTGGTGGAGAAAGGTCACTACACCTCACATTCAGCACACACTTGCAGCACAAGCCTGAAACTACTCAGGTCTTAATTAGGAGACCAGAAGTAGGTGTCTGCAAACACAATCTGAGAGCTAGTTTAGCCTGGACACAGGAAGGTGTCTCGGCACAAGAAACAGTCTCCAAGAGTGTTAGAGCTGTCTTTAGCCTGGACACAGAGAGGTGTCCTGGCACAAGGAAGCAGTCTCCAAGAGTGTTAGAGCTGTCTTTAGCCTGGACACAGAGAGGTGTCCTGGCACAAGGAAGCCGTCTCCAAGAGTGTTTGAGCTATCTCAGTTTGGGTGCAGGAAGGACCCCGGACATAGGAGTAGTCTCAGTGCGAATCCGTGTGAAGAGCGGCTGAATAGGAGTGGATCTCTCTCGGGTCTGGTCATGGAAGGTGCCTTCAGACACAAGGAGGAGTATCTGTGAAGCTCCATACTGGTAACATATGTGATATGTGTTGTTTTGGGCACAGACTGGTAGAGTCTGGGTCCCGGATAGAGAGGGCCATCTATCTAAGTGTAATTAGAGGCTAGACAAGCCCAGGTCTTTTGTTTATGCTTTGTTTTTATCTGTGTGCTGTGGACTTTAATAAAACTGGTTGCGGCCAGTTTTCACCAAACTGCTGTCTGAATGAACTGTTTCCGTGCCATTCTGTCTACCCAGACAGCGATCCTAGAGCTAAACCCCCTGGAAATGTTACAATATTTATATAATTGTAAGGTTCTTTGTCTCTGTTGACATGTTCCTTGAAACTCAGTTTTCCGTCTGCCATTTTGCTTTCTGTCTTTCTGCAGCTCTTGCCCTCAGTTAATATGGAGTTCCAGTTTTCATGTTCCCGCCCTGATTCTTCCCTCTTGCTTCTTAAGCAGCCTCAGCTGAACAATCAGTGCTCCTGAATCAAGCCTCAGTCAGTCTGTGACCTGACTCCTGGAAACCTTGAACTTGTACTCCAGCTATTCCCTACTGAGGAACCTTTGAACACTTTTGGACTCTGGAAACCTGCTGTTTGGTGAATCCATGTTTGCAGAGGAATTACGGTACAGAGAAGAGATCCTGAACCTGCTTTGGAGATTTATTGTAGTGCTTGAAGTTACTCTGGCCTGCTGTGTCTCCTGACTCTGTTCCTGCAAACTGTGTGAACTTTTCAGCATGCTTGTATGAAGTAATACAAGTCATTTCATTTCAACCTATGTCTCCTGTGTTTTCCTCGCACCCAAGCACAAGACGCTATAGGAACTGTACACTATACATGACAAGATTCAGGAGCCAATGTTTAGTGTCTGCTGGGTCTGGGAAAGCCGTGTCTGCTGTGACTGTGGATATCAGATGTCCTTTAATACCTTCTGTGATGACAGTGGTTGTGACTTCTCACAACCATTCCAGGTGAGCGCATTCCCTTAAATTTTACTCTGGAGTGTTACCACAGGTAAACACTATTGTTTTTTTTTTTTGTTTCCTTTCCTCTTCTCCTTCCAGCACTTCTGCCTTAAAAGATCTGGAAGATGGAGGCCCGCATAAAGGAACTTTGCGGAGTGACTGATACAATCCTTTCAGATGTACAGACTTTAAAAACCCGTTTTGCAAGCCTACAGGACCTCACTAATCATAATTTGCAAGTGTTTGGACAGACTACCCAGGAATTGCGAGCCAGGATTGAGGCTCTAGAGGAACGAGCCCAGGCTCCTGCCATAACCCCGAGTTCTGGGATCCCCAAATTACCTCCTTTTCGTTTTAGCGGTGAACGTGAGAAATTCAGGGGATTTATTAATCAATGCAATTTATTTTTTTCTGCACATGCTTCACAATTTCCCACTGAACGATCCAAAGTGCTTACTATAATCATGTTGCTTACCAATAAGGCTTTGATGTGGGCAAACCCTCTGATTGAGACTGAGGATGATTGTTTGAATCACCTTGATGCTTTTATTTCAGCCATGGGGCAGGTGTTTGATGACCCCAATCGAGGTGCAACAGCTGAAGCAGCCATGTTAACTTTGCGCCAAGGTAAGCGTTCAGTAGCCGAATATGCCCTGGATTTCAGGAGATGGGCTCTTGATACCACTTGGGACACTTCTGCTAAGAAATCTATTTTTCGGAAAGGGTTGTCTCCACTGAAAGGATGAACTTGCTCGTGCCGACCCTCCCACTGCGTTAGGTGACTTTATTAACTATTGTATTCGTATTGATGCTCGTCTGACTGAACGCAGACAAGAGAGATGGTTCGAAAATAATCGCACTAACCTTTTACTACCTCCCTCCTCAGTAAGGAACCTTTGAGTAGGATCACAAGGGAACCAGAACCTGAACCCATGCAGGTGGACTCTTTACAAAGACGGGTTAGTGATGCACGCAAAGAACATTGTATAAAGGAAAATCTATGTTTCTACTGTGGTAAGTCAGGGCACTTCATTATAAACTGCCCCAGCCGTTCTCGTAAGACTACTGCAGCAGTCATTCACTGTGAGTGTTGCGAGAGGAGCTCTGTCATGTCCGAGCCTCAGGCTCCAGAGAGATCTGCTGCAAGAGATCTTGATTTCTCGGACTTAAACTCTGTTAGTTCTGGGGACGATGACGGTATAAACGCTGCAATTTTTCAAGTTTCCTCAGCGATGTCCCAGCTGAGTTGTAAAAGAAACAATTCTCATTGCTTCCTTTCCATCAAACTCTGGGTTAACTCAGTCTGGGTGTCTAGCTCTGCTATGATCGACTCAGGAGCAAGTGGAAATTTTATGGATATCTCCTTTGCTCTGAAACAGGGGATACGTTCAGTGAAGAAGGCTACTCCAGTACAGATGGAGACTGTGGATGGCTCTCTACTGACTTCTGGACCAGTGGATCAAGAAACAGAGCCTTTGAGGGTCCTTATGGGTAAAGATCATCAGGAGAAAATGTCTTTTATGCTTATCTCTTCTCCCCACTTTCCCATTATTCTAGGGCTACCATGGCTGCAGGCGCAGAATCCTACGATTAACTGGGAGACCAAGGAATTACACTTTCCGGAGAAACAGATGAAACAAGGAGTTTCAGCTTGCTCTGTTCCTAAAGGAACCATGTCAGTCCTGAACTACCAGCTGTATACCAGGACTATGTGGATTTATGTGACAAGAAGAACGCTGATCAGCTTCCTCCTCACCGTCCATATGATTGTCCAATTGAATTATTGCCTGGAGCCGAGATACCTTTTGGTAAGATCTACCCCCTAGCGGGGCCCGAGCTAAAAGCTTTGAAGGATTATATAGACGAAAATTTAGCCAAGGGCTTCATACGCCCCTCTTCATCTCCCGCAGGTGCACCCATCTTCTTTGTGAAGAAGAAAGATGGATCTCTGAGACCCTGCATAGACTATAGGGAACTCAGTAAGGTTACTATTAGAAACCGTTATCCATTGCCTTTAATCCCTGAGTTGTTGGAGAGAGTGCGGCATGCCAAAATTTTCTCTAAACTGGATCTCCGTGGGGCCTATAACTTGGTCCGTATTAGACCTGGGGATGAATGGAAGACTGCTTTCAGGTCATGCTATGGACACTTTGAATATCTAGTTATGCCTTTTGGTCTGAGTACCGCCCCAGCCACTTTCCAACACTTCGTGAATGATATCTTCAGGGATCTCCTAGATACATTTGTGGTGATTTATCTGGATGATATTCTAATTTTTTCTAACTCCACAGAGGAACATCATGGACATGTGAGAATGGTCTTAGAACGCCTAAGACAAAACCATCTCTACATCAAACTTGAAAAGTGTGAATTCCATAGGACCGAAATTCAATTTCTGGGGTATGTACTATCTACGCAAGGGATTAGTATGGATGGAAGCAAGACCCAAGCCATCAAGGATTGGCCAATTCCTAGAAATGTGAAGGAGGTGCAGCGCTTCATCGGGTTTGCCAACTTCTATAGACGTTTCATTAAAAATTTTTCTGAGGTAGTGTCACCTATCACCCAACTTACCCGGAAACAGTCTAGGTTCTCCTGGACCACGCAAGCTCAGGAAGCATTTTCCTGTTTAAAGGATAAATTTACCACCGCACCTATCTTAGTACATCCCAACCCCGAGCTTGCCTTCATAATAGAGGTGGATGCTTCAGACTGTGCCGTTGGAGCTATACTCTCTCAGAGAACAGGTGAGAAGAATGTCTTGCATCCCTGTGCCTTCTTTTCCCAGCAGTTGTCTTCGACTGAGAGGAACTACGATGTGGGCAATAGAGAATTGTTGGCCATTATTGCCGCCTTCAAGGAATGGAGACACCTTCTTCAGGGAACTGCACAGCAAATAGTCATCCTGACAGACCATCGTAACCTTGAATTTATCAGGTCGGCTAAGTGCCTGACTCCTCACCAGGCTCGCTGGAATCTTTTCCTAAACCAATTTAATTTTGTCATTTCTTATAGACCAGGATCGCGCAATGGAAAGGCTGATGCACTCTCTAGGATTCATTCAGCAGAGACACGTCCACTTACTCCTCCTAAGACTATTCTTCCTGACTCTAGATTCCTGGGAGTGATACATAATCAAGACCTACTTAAGGACATCAAGGAAGCATACCATGTGGATTCTTTGTTGGCTCAACCCCCAAGGGACGTAAGTCTTGTCTTTAAGAATGGTGTGTGGATTCAGGGACAACGTCTGTATATACCTGAAACAGTCAGATTGAGAGTATTGCAACTCATCCACGATTCCAAGATAGCCGGGCATAGGGGAATTCTAAAGACACAAGAATTTCTTTCTCGTTTCTTTTGGTGGCCCACTTACAGGAAAGATGTTTTAAACTATGTCACTTCATGTGAAGTCTGTGCAAGATGCAAAACACCTCGCTCCTCACCAACTGGTCTGTTGCAACCTCTTCCCACCCCGTCCCGCCCGTGGGGATCCATTTCTATGGACTTCATTGTGGAGTTACTAACCTCTCAAGGGAAGAACACCATTCTAGTGGTGGTTGACCGTCTAACAAAGGCAGCTCATTTTATCCCTTGTGTCGGCTTACCCACTGCAAAACAGACATCAGACTTGATGATTAAGAATGTGTTTCGCTTACATGGAGTACCGGATGAGGTCATTTCGGATCGAGGGGTGCAATTCACTTCAAGGTTTTGGCAAAATTTCTGTGCAGCATTGGACATTAACCCCTCTCTGACATCAGACGTACTATCCCGTCCATGAAACCCGTGCCATTCTGACCATGGACGGGATAGTACGTCATGCCCTTTAATGCGACATCGCGACTTAAGTAGCGGTGATCGCATTAAAATTCCGACGCCAGCTTACCTCTTGGAAGTTGGCGTCGGCATCCCGGGCTGCGTCCTCCCCCCTCAGGCCTCCCGATCGCTGTGATTGGCTGTTGAATTCTGAACAGCCAATCACAGCCTTTCTCACTGTTTCAGCCAATCAGAGCGGCTGAAACAGTGAGATCGCAGGCTAGGATCGAGTACCGATGTACTCGATCCTAGGCCTGGGCCTAGGAAGGTCCAGAACCCCCCCGGATTGGCGCGATCGCCGATCACATCGATCGCGCCAATCGCAGGGCACAGCCGCGGTATATCCGCGCTGTGCCCTGCCTGTACCTGCCTGGATCAGTGCAGTAATAGCACCGATCCTAGGCCAGGGCCTGTAGGGCATGAAGGAGCTGATTGGCGCCATCGATGTCATCGACGATCGCGCCACTCACAGGGCACAGCAGCGGTGTGACCGCTCTGTGCCCTGCTAGGTGACCTGCCGGTGACCTGCCTAGGAATCGGAGCTGTGAGCTCCGATTACTAGGCCGGTGCCTAGCAACCGGCAATGCAGGGGTCTCCTTTGATTGGTGGGATTGATGTGATCATCGATCCCACCAATGACAGGTCACAGCAGCGATGTGACCGCTCTGTGACCTGTCTGCAAACTGGATCTGACCTGTCTGACCGCACTGCAGGGGTCCTCACACTTGCTGAGGATTCCTGCTGTGCGGTCACACTGCCAGATCTCCTCCTGTGCTGGGCCTTGTGGTGCCACAGTAGCCTGTGACACCACAACTCCTGCTGAAGAAAGAAGAAAGAAGAGAGAAGAAAGAAGAGAAAAGAAAGAAAAGACTACAAACGTGAGTTTTTGAGCCCTGATCCCTGCCCGATCCACCCCAATCCCCCCATTCCCTCCTCCCCCCTTCCCTTTCCCCCTCTTTTTACCCCCCCTTTGCGCCGCCGAGCGTTGATTGGTGACGCAGTTCACCGATCAACACTTTCGCACCCCCCTCCGTGCGCACATCCAGCAGCCGCAAACTTTGATAAGTGACAGCGGTCACTTATCAGAGCTCGTGCCTGCCGTTTTTTTTTCACCCCCCCTTTCCGCCACTCCCGTGCGCACATCCAGCAGCCACGGAACTTTGATAAGTGACACCAGTCACTTATCAGAGCTCGTTCCTGCCGGGTTTTTTTTTTTTTTCACCAACTTTTCCGCCACTCCCGTGCGCACATCGAGCAGCACGGAACTTTGATAAGTGACACCAGTCACTTATCAGAGCTCGTTCCTGCTGTTTTTTTTCACCAACTTTTCCGCCACTCCCGTGCGCACATCGAGCAGCCTCGGAACTTTGATAAGTGACACCAGTCACTTATCAAAGCTCGTTCCTGCCGTTTTTTGTCACCAACTTTTCCGCCACTCCCGTGCGCACATCGAGCAGCCACGGAACTTTGATAAGTGACACCAGTCACTTATCAGAGCTCGTTCCTGCTGTTTTTTTTTTTTGTTTTTTTTCACCAACTTTTCCGCCACTCCCGTGCGCACACCCAGCAGCCACAGAACTTTGATAAGTGACACCAGTCATTTATCAGAGCTCGTTCCTGCCGTTTTTTGTTTTTTTTCACCAACTTTTTCCCCACTCCCGTGCGCACATCGAGCAACCACGGAACTTTGATAAGTGACACCAGTCACTTATCAGAGCTCGTGCCTGCCAGTTTTTTTTTTCACCCCCCTTTCCGCCACTCCCGTGCGCACATCCAGCAGCCGCGGAACTTTGATAAGTGACAGCGGTCACTTATCAGAGCTCGTGCCTGCCAGTTTTTTTTTTTTTTCACCCCCCTTTCCGCCACTCCCGTGCGCACATCCAGCAGCCGCGGAACTTTGATAAGTGACAGCGGTCACTTATCAGAGCTCGTGCCTGCCAGTTTTTTTTTTTTTTTCACCCCCCTTTCCGCCACTCCCGTGCGCACATCCAGCAGCCGTGGAACTTTGATAAGTGACACCGGTCACTTATCAGAGCTCGTGCCTGCCAGTTTTTTTTTTCACCCCCCTTTCCGTCACTCCCGTGCGCACATCCAGCAGCCACGGAACTTTGATAAGTGACACCGGTCACTTATCAGAGCTCGTGCCTGCTGGTTTAGCCTTTTTTTCACAGGCCTTTTTTTTTCCCTATTCGCTTTCTTTTCTTTTAGCTTTTTCTTTTCAGCTTAGTTTACACCAATCACTATCCCCCCCACACACACACACACAGTTATAAACTAAAGTTCACACAAAGCACCACATTCACAAAAAAAATGTCCCGCTCGTCACGCTCATCCCAACAGCGCTATTCAGTGGAGGAGGCATACGCTTTCCTTGCCTCCGACACTGATAGCGAGGGAGAGGATCCCACATTTCTTTATTTTTCAGATGAAGATTCTTCTTCCTCCTCATCTTCCTCCTCGGGTCCTGCGGAACCGCCACGCAGACGCCCCAGGACAGAACATGAGGCAGCGCCCGTCCCTGAAAATGAACCAGCGCACCCCTCTTCGGACCCCGTATGGACCCCGGCCTCCGAAAATTACGAGCCACTGATTCCTGATTTTGTGGCAGAATCAGGAATCAGGTTTGACTCCACCGGCTTCACAGAAATAGACTTTTTCAAAGTCTTTTTCTCTGAGGATTTAATTAACCTCATGGTGGAGCAAACAAATTTGTACGCTCTGCAATTTTTGGCACAAAACCCCCGTTCATCATTTTCCAACTGGTCTCCTGTAGACGCAGTTGAAATGATGCAGTTTTGGGGCCTGGTCCTCCATATGGGGATCC
This sequence comes from Oophaga sylvatica, assembly GCA_033576555.1. NCBI lineage: Eukaryota > Metazoa > Chordata > Amphibia > Anura > Dendrobatidae > Oophaga > Oophaga sylvatica. The sequence goes on from JARQOD010000008.1 coordinate 152,019,423, forward strand.
TGAAGAAGCCAGAAATTCGGCAATATTGGAGTGTTGATATTTTATACAACACTCCACTGTTCCGAATGGTCATGGCTCGGACGCGTTTTGAGGCCATCCACAAATTCCTGCATTATAATGATAATGCACAGTGTCCCCCACGAGATGACCCCAACTTTGACCGCCTGTTCAAAGTTCGGCCGGTCATCGAACACTTCAACAAAAAGTTTGCTGAAGTGTACGTGCCCCAAAGGGACATCTGCGTGGATGAGTCCTTGGTTCATTTTAAGGGACGGCTCGCATTCCGCCAGTACCTGCCCAGCAAGAGGGCAAGGTACGGAATCAAACTCTACAAGCTGTGTGAGAGTACCTCAGGGTACACACACAGCTTTAGAGTTTACGAAGGAAAGGACACCAGGATTGTACCCCCTGAGTGTCCCCCCGTCCTGGGAGTGAGTGGGAAAATTGTGTGGGATTTGGTGCACCCACTGCTGGATAAAGGTTATCACCTTTACACTGATAACTTTTATTCCAGCATCCCACTCTACAAATCCCTCTCTGCGCGAGGTACCGCAGCCTGCGGTACCGTCCGCAAAAATCAGAGAGGCCTCCCAAAGACGCTACTTGGGCTGATGCTCAGAAAGGGTGAGAGCAGAGCCCAATGTAGCGACCACCTGTTGGTGGTCAAGTACAAGGACAAGAGGGATGTCCTTCTCTTGACCACCATACATGGTGATGGCAGCGCCCACAGCACTGTACGGGGTACCTCTACAGAGGTCCGCAAACCGGACTGTGTACTGGGGTGCAATAAATACATGGGGGGTGTTGATCTCTCTGATCAACTCCTCCAACCGTACAGTGTTTTGAGAAAGGCCAAGGTGTGGTACAAGAAGCTGTCCGTGCACATCGTCCAAATGGCAATGCTCAACGCTTTCCTGCTGTCACGATGTGCACGCAACAGCGATACGACGTACCTTCAGTTTCAGGAGGTAGTGGTTAAGGCCCTGATGTTTGGCGCTCAGGAAACAGCGGGCCCCAGTACTTCCGGAACTGAAGGTGCTCGTATCATACCAGGTCAGCATTTCCCGGGGGTGGTCCTGCCAACTGGAAGAAAAGGTAAGCCGCAAAAAAGGTGCGGAATACGCAAGGACACCACTTACCAATGCGACACCTGCCCCGAAAAACCTAGCCTGTGTATGAAGGATTGTTTCAAATTGTACCACACCTCCATGCACTACTAATTTACTTTACAGGAAAAATTAGTTCCAGAAGGGGGGCACATTTAGAAAAGTTCCTTGGGAGTCTACTTTCCAAAATTATGTCACTTGTGGTTTTTTTTTTACTGTTTAGGCACATCAGGGGCTCTGCAAACGGAACATGATGCCCGCAGACCATTCCATCAAAGTCTGCTTCCAAAACGTCACAATTTCCCTTCTGAGCCCCGAATTGTGCCCAAACAGTTTTTTCCCACATATGGGGTACCAGTGTACTCAGTACAAATTGGACAACAACTTTTGGTGTCCAATTTCTCCTCTTAACCTTGGGAAAATAAAAAATTGGGGACTAAAACATCATTTGTGTGAGGTAAAAAGTAGGATTTTTTTTTTTCACACCTGGGCATTATAAACTTTAGTGAAACACTTGGGGGTTCAAAGTGCTTATCACACACCTAGATAAGTTCCTTAGGGGGTCTAGTTTCCAAAATGTGGTCACATGTGGGGGTTTCCACTGTTTAGGCACATCAGGGGCTCTGCTAACGGAACATGACGCCCGCAGACCATTCCATCAAAGTCTGCATTCCAAAACGTCACTGCTTCCCTTCCGAGCCCTGCCGTATGCCCAAACAGTGGATCCCCCCCAACATATGGGGTATCAGCGTACTCAGGACAAATTGGACAACCACTTTTGGGGTCCAATTTCTCCTCTTACCCTTGGGAAAATAAAAAATTGGGGACTAAAACATCACTTTTGTGGAAAAAAAAAATATTTTTTTTTTTCACGCCAGGGCATTATAAACGTTAGTGAAACACTTAGGGGTTCAAAGTGCTCACCAGACACCTAGATAAGTTCCTTAGGGGGTCTAGTTTCCAAAATGGGGTCACATGTGGGGGGTTTCCACTGTTTAGGCACATCAGGGGCTCTGCTAACGGAACATGACGCCCGCAGACCATTCCATCAAAGTCTGCATTCCAAAACGTCACTGCTTCCCTCGAGCCCTGCCGTATGCCCAAACAGTGGATCTCCCCAACATATGGGGTATCAGCGTACTCAGGACAAATTGGACAACCATTTTTGGGGTCCAATTTCTCCTCTTACCCTTGGGAAAATAAAAAATTGGGGACTAAGACATCACTTTTGTGGAAAAAAAAAATATATTTTTTTTTTCACGCCAGGGCATTATAAACGTTAGTGAAACACTTGGGGGTTCAAAGTGCTCACCAGACACCTAGATAAGTTCCTTAGGGGGTCTAGTTTCCAAAATGGGGTCACATGTGGGGGGTTTCCACTGTTTAGGCACATCAGGGGCTCTGCTAACGGAACATGACGCCCGCAGACCATTCCATCAAAGTCTGCATTCCAAAACGTCACTGCTTCCCTTCCGAGCCCTGCCGTATGCCCAAACAGTGGATCTCCCCAACATATGGGGTATCAGCGTACTCAGGACAAATTGGACAACCATTTTTGGGGTCCAATTTCTCCTCTTACCCTTGGGAAAATAAAAAATTGGGGACTAAGACATCACTTTTGTGGAAAAAAAAAAATATTTTTTTTTTTCACGCCAGGGCATTATAAACGTTAGTGAAACACTTGGGGGTTCAAAGTGCTCACCACACACCTAGATAAGTTCCTTAGGGGGTCTAGTTTGCCAAAATGGGGTCACATGTGGGGGGTTTCCACTGTTTAGGCACATCAGGGGCTCTGCTAACGGAACATGACGCCCGCAGACCATTCCATCAAAGTCTGCATTCCAAAACGTCACTGCTTCCCTTCCGAGCCCTGCCGTATGCCCAAACAGTGGATCCCCCCAACATATGGGGTATCAGCGTACTCAGGACAAATTGGACAACCACTTTTGGGGTCCAATTTCTCCTCTTACCCTTGGGAAAATAAAAAATTGGGGACTAAAACATCACTTTTGTGGAAAAAAAAAATTTTTTTTCTTTTCACGAGAGGGCATTATAAACGTTAGTGAAACACTTGGGGGTTCAAAGTGCTCACCACACACCTAGATAAGTACCTTAGGGGGTATAGTTTCCAAAATGGGGTCACATGTGGGGGGTTTCCACTGTTTAGGCACATCAGGGGCTCTGCTAACGGAACATGACGCCCGCAGACCATTCCATCAAAGTCTGCATTCCAAAACGTCACTGCTTCCCTTCCGAGCCCTGCCGTATGCCCAAACAGTGGATCTCCCCAACATATGGGTATCAGCGTACTCAGGACAAATTGGACAACCATTTTGGGGTCCAATTTCTCCTCTTACCCTTGGGAAAATAAAAAATTGGGGACTAAAACATCACTTTTGTGGAAAAAAAAAATATTTTTTCTTTTTCACGCAGGGCATTATAAACGTTAGTGAAACACTTGGGGGTTCAAAGTGCTCACCACACACCTAGATAAGTACCTTAGGGGTATAGTTTCCAAAATGGGGTCACATGTGGGGGGTTTCCACTGTTTAGGCACATCAGGGGCCTCCTAACGGAACATGACGCCGAGCCATTCCATCAAAGTCTGCATTCCAAACGTCACTGCTTCCCTTCCGAGCCCTGCCGTATGCCCAAACAGTGGATCCCCCCAACATATTGGGTATCAGCGTACTCAGGACAAATTGGACAACACTTTTGGGGTCCAATTTCTCCTCTTACCCTTGGGAAAAAAAAATTGGGGACTAAAACATCACTTTTGTGGAAAAAAAATTTTTTTTTTTTTTTCACGCCAGGGCATTATAAACGTTAGTGAAACACTTGGGGGTTCAAAGTGCTCACCACACACCTAGATAAGTTCCTTAGGGGGTCTAGTTTCCAAAATGGGGTCACATTGTGGGGGTTTCCACTGTTTAGGCACATCAGGGGCCCTCCAAACGCGACATGGCGTCCGTTCGCAATTCCAGCCAATTTTGGTTTGGAAAAGTCAAACGGCGCTCCTTCCCTTTCAAGCCCTGCCGTGCGCCCAAACAGTGGTTCCCCCCCACATATGGGGTATCAGCATACTCAGGACATGTTGGACAACAACTTTTGTGGTCCAATTTCTCCTCTTACCCTTGGGAAAATAAAAATTTGGGGACTAAAACATCATGTTTGTGGAAAAAAATATGATTTTTTTTCTTCACGGCTCTACATTACAAACTTTCGTGAAGCACTTGAGGGTTCAAAGTGCTCACCACACATCTAGATAAGTTCCTTAGGGGTTTAGTTTCCAAAATGGGGTCACATGTGGGGGGTTTCCACTGTTTAGGCACATCAGGGCCCTCCAAACGCGACATGGCGTCCGTTCCAATTCCAGCCAATTTTGGTTTGGAAAAGTCAAACGGCGCTCCTTCCTTTCAAGCCCTGCCGTGCGCCCAAACAGTGGTTTCCCCCCACATATGGGGTATCAGCGTACTCAGGACAATTGACAACAACTTTTGTGGTTCAATTTCTCCTTTACCCTTGGAAAATAAAAATTTGGGGACTAAAACATCATGCTTGTGGAAAAAATATGATTTTTTTTCTTCACGGCTCTACATTACAAACTTGCGTGAAGCACTTGAGGGTTCAAAGTGCTCACCACACATCTAGATAAGTTCCTTAGGGGGTCTAGTTTCCAAAATGGGGTCACATGTGGGGGGTTTCCACTGTTTAGGCACATCAGGGCCTCTCCAAACGCGACATGGCGTCCGTTCTCAATTCCAGCCAATTTTGGTTTGGAAAAGTCAAACTGCGCTCCTTCCATTCCGAGCCCTGCCGTGTGCCCAAACAGTGGTTTTCCCTCACATATGGGGTATCGGCGTACTCAGGAGAAATTGCACAACAACTTTATTGGTCCTTTTTCTCCTTTTTCCCTTGTGAAAATAAAAAAAATATTTGTAAAAGATCATTTTTGTGACTAAAAAGTAAAATGTTCATTTTTTCCTTCCACGTTGCTTCAGCTCCTGTGAAGCACCTGAAGGGTTAATAAACTTCTTGAATGTGGTTTTAAGTACCTTGAGGGGTGTAGTTTTTAGAATGGTGTCACTTTTGGGTATTTTCTGCTATATAGACCCTCAAAGTGACTTCAAATATGAGGTGGTCCCTAAAAAAAATGGCTTTGTAAATTTTGTTGTAAAAATGAGAAATCGCTGGTCAACTTTTAACCCTTATAATTTCCTAACAAAAAAAAATGTTGTTTCCAAAATTGTGCTGATGTAAAGTAGACATGTGGGAAATGTTATTTCTTAACTATTTTGTGTGACATATATCTCTGTTTTAAGGGAATAAAAATTCAAAGTTTGAAAATTGCAAAATTTTCAAAATTTTTGCCATATTTGCGTTTTTTTCATAAATAAACGCAAGTTATATGGAAGAAATTTTACCACTATCATGAAGTACAATATGTCACGAGAAAACAGTCTCAGAATCGCGAAGATCCGTTGAAGCGTTCCAGAGTTATAACCTCATAAAGAGACAGTGGTCAGAATTGTAAAAATTGGCCCGGTCATTAACGTGCAAACCACCCTTGGGGGTGAAGGGGTTAAAGTAAACCTTTCTTCTGCTTTTCATCCTCAGACTAATGGACAGACAGAACGAACCAATCAGACCCTGGAGCAGTATCTCCGCTGCTTTGTCTGCCACCTACAAGATGATTGGGTGGATCTACTTCCACTGGCTGAGTTCTCTTATAACAACTCTCAGAGCACCTCCACTAAGCAGTCTCCTTTTTACTCCAATCTAGGTTATCATCCTAACATTCTTCCTCGATTTCCCATAGATACGCCCTTGCCGGCAGTGGCTGAAAGAATCACTTCTTTACAAAAGAATATGGATCTTCTAAAGGAAAATCTAGAATTGGCTCAGGAAAGGTACAAGAAAGCAGCAGATAAATTTCGTAACCCTGCACCAGCTTTCAAGGTAGGAGATTTGGTCTGGCTGTCAACCAGAAATCTTAAATTAAAGATTCCATCGTCTAAATTGGGACATAAGTACATTGGACCTTATAAGATCAGTAAGATTATAAGTGCTGTTGCTTGTCGTCTTCAACTGCCCAGAACTATGAGAATCCACCCTGTCTTTCATGTATCCCTACTAAAGGCTGCAACACCCAATACGTTTCCTGGACGTTCTTCTCCTTGCCCTGACCCAGTGCTGGTCGATGGTCAGGAAGAATTTATGGTGGAAAGGATTCTAGATTCCAGGTTGTACAGAAATCAGTTGCAATATTTGATTAAATGGCAGGGCTACCCAGTGGAGGACAACTCATGGGAACCAGTCAACAATGTAAATGCTCCTCGCCTGCTCCGCCAGTTTCATCAGAGGTACCCTGACAAGCCTGGTCTGAGGTCATCCGGAGGTTGTCCCTAAGGGGGTAGTAATGTAAGGTTCTTTGTCTCTGTTGACATGTTCCTTGAAACTCAGTTTTCCGTCAGCCATTTTGCTTTCTGTCTTTCTGCAGCTCTTGCCCTCAGTTAATATGGAGTTCCAGTTTTCATGTTCCCGCCCTGATTCTTCCCTCTTGCTTCTTAAGCAGCCTCAGCTGAACAATCAGTGCTCCTGAATCAAGCCTCAGTCAGTCTGTGACCTGACTCCTGGAAACCTTGAACTTGTACTCCAGCTATTCCCTACTGAGGAACCTTTGAACACTTTTGGACTCTGGAAACCTGCTGTTTGGTGAATCCATGTTTGCAGAGGAATTACGGTACAGAGAAGAGATCCTGAACCTGCTTTGGAGATTTATTGTAGTGCTTGAAATTACTCTGGCCTGCTGTGTCTCCTGACTCTGTTCCTGCAAACTGTGTGAACTTTTCAGCATGCTTGTATGAAGTAATACAAGTCATTTCATTTCAACCTATGTCTCCTGTGTTTTCCTCGCACCCAAGCACAAGACGCTATAGGAACTGTACACTATACATGACAATAATCTATCTAAATCTATTAATCATAGTTATTAAGGTTGAAGGAAGACTTTAAGTCCATCTAGTTCAACCCATATCCTATCCTAACCTGCCCTAACATGTTGATCCAGAGGAAGGCAAAAAAAAAACCCAAGTGGCAAACAGTAAGCTTCACATTGGGGAAAAAAAAATCCTTCCCAACTCCACATACATCAATGAGACTAACTCGATTTTGTATAACAGGAATCTGAAGCTGAAGAGGAGCTCCCAGAAGACGAACGAAGGGGTAGAGAGATACCCCGAGTGGGCTCGCAATTCATAAGTTTCTTGCATACATTGCAGAAACTCATCAGCACACTACACACAACACATAGAAAACAATTTATTACAGACATCACACTGCAGACAACACATAAAAAGAGATCATTGCAGATATCACACTGCACACAACACATATGGCTACATCCAAGCATGTTTTTTTTTTTTTTATAGTCTGCTGAATCTGGTGCTTGTCCAAGAGGTCCTTGAAGCACCTCCCAGGGTCGTTGGCGTCAGCAACAGGGCGGTCTCCATTGTGTAAGTACCTTTTTTTTAAAAAACTTTTTTTTATCTACTTTTTTTGTTGTTTTTAGTCTTATGGTTTTTTTTTTTCTTTTCAACAGGCTTCACAGCGTGCTCCTGACTCGGACGGTGAGGAGGCGGGGCTGAATGTTGACCTCCTCATCAATTTGATACAAGAGCGGGAGCCGCTGTGGAACATGGGGGACCACCGCCATGCTGATATCTTTGTGACCCGTCGGCTCTGGTGGGAAATCTGTGCACAACTTGTGGACCAGTGGGAGGACCTCGATGCTTGGGCCCAGATTCAAGTGTGTAAGTATACACAGTTCAGTTATGTTGCTGGATGTAAAGCAGTGTTTCCCAAACTCCTGTCCTCGTGGCCTCCACGGGTCATGTTTTCAGGATCTCCTTTGTATTGCGCAGATGGTGGCTGTCTATCAGGGATCGCTTCAAGAAGGATTTCAACAAAGAGACGCTGGCCCCAAGTGGATCTGGAGGAAGCAGGAGCAAGTACAAGTATGTGCATGCCCTGTCGTTCCTCCGGGCAACAATGGTGACCGGAAGGTAAATATTACACACCCCATTAAAAAAAAATGTTTACATGTCTAACAATTTTTTTTGTTTCAGCCAGGGCCATGCAATATCAATATATTAATTATATATATATTTTTCTCTTTATTCCACAGCACCATCAGCAGCACTCGGGAGCCTGCACAGTTGGACCTTTCTGGGGCGATCCCTCAGGTGTCCGCCACCGAGGGACACTTTGACCACCCCGGCCCATCTGCACCTTCCCAGCCTTCCTTCACATCTGATCCCTGCTCCGATGCTGGAGCATCGTGGCCGACTGCATTGCATGAATCTGCTGGTGAGGATATAGCTTTTCCTTTACCCCACCCCTTTGCCGCTGCCTCTTCTAGTAAACCTGTGGGTACCAGGCGGCAGCGCCAGAGGGGTAAGGAAAAGAGCTATGCGCCCGAGTTCTTGCATCTGAATGCATCCTTCCAGAACTGTCTGAAAGTGTTGTCTGAGCAAATGGCTGCAGGATTTAATATGCTCAACAACAGTATTCTGGAGGTCAAAAACACTTCTGCTTAGGATGCATTCAGATTCCAGTAGATCTCCAAACCACACCTTTTTCCAGTCTGTAGTCGAGCGCATGGATCTCCTGACCAGCAGATGCATGTAATGCAATCATGCCACTGTGCTCTAGAGCAGGTTAGCTCCCAAGCTCCTCCACCCACCCCGGTAGTACCTCCCACACCTGCCCTCCCTCCAGCCACTGTCCCTCCTCCCCCTCCTATTCAGTACCAGCAACCTGCCCCATACCAGCAACCTGCCCCGTACCACTTCCCACCCACATCATCTGCACTTCCAGTCCCTGCCCAACCCTCCTCTCCACCACCCACCTGTTCTGCCTCCCACATGTCCACCCGTTCTATTTCTTTCTCCACCCCTTCACCTGTTTTACCTACTGATCCTTCCCCACCACGATCCCATTCTTCTCTCCACACTCCCAATGTCGAAGTGTCCCAACCTGGCAGCCCCTCCAGCATTATCTCCACCCCATGCTATGTTAATTTATGATAAAAAAAAATTTATTCTAAATTTTTTTTTCACAATTAATAAAAATTAAGATTCTGAAAATAAAATCACAAATTGTTGGTTAAAAATGTTGTCTTTAATTTATTTATAAAGTTAAATATGTTTAAAACCAGGTAAAATACTGTGGTTAACAAAGGTAAAATTGATTGGGCATACACAACCAGGTACATAACTTTGGGTAAAAGGTAAAATAATTGTACCTTTTAGCCAAAGTTGTGTACCTGGTTGTGTATTACCTAAAGTATTTAGACAACAAGGTCCACAACTTTGGGTAAAAGGTGAAATGCTTTGGGTAACACACAACCAGGTACACAACTTTGACTAAAAGGGAAAATACTTGGGGTAATACACAACCATGTACACAACTTTGGGTAAAAGGTAAAATACTGTAGGTAATACAAAACAAGGTTCACAACTTTGGGTATAAAAGGTAAAATACTGTGGGTACAGAAGGTTAATGACTTTTGGTTAAAAGTTCCCAGAGCAATTTTTCAAACTCTCTCATCCTGCCAGTCTATTCTTCCTTCAGGTGAAATAAAGTCTTCTGCAAATTTGTCCCTCATTCTGGAAACTGCCACAGAACTTCTATAGGTAATGTTCTGGTAATCATGCAAGGTGGTTTCTTCAGAGTGGTCATCAATGAAAATCTATTCCTTGCAGATAACAAAATTGTGCAGGACCACACTAGCTTTGACCACCTCGTCCAGAGTTTCTGTCTTGAGGTTGATAGCGGTCAATAGAACATGCCATTTGGCTGTCAGAATACCAAAAGCGCACTCCACCATTCTTCGTGCTTGTGTGAGGCGGTAATTAAATATTCTTTTAGTTGGCGTCAATCCACTGCTGGAGTACGGTTTCAGCAAGTGTTCTGATAGCTGAAAGGCTTCATCCCCTACACAAACAAATGGCATTGTTGGGCCTGATATTTCAGGCAGCGGTCTAGGGGGTGGGAATTTGGAAGATGTTTCCATAGAGATGACGCCCCATTGCTGACAACTTGAATACTTGGGAATCATTGGAGCGGCCATAGGCCCCAATATCAACCGCTATAAATTTGTATTCGGCATCAGCGATGGCCATGAGCACAATGGAGATATATTTTTTATGATTAAAATATTCGGATCCAGATCCAGCAGGTTTGACGAAGCGGATATATTTCCCGTCCACTGCACCCAAGCAAGTTGGAAACTGACAGATTTTTTGTAACTTGTCAGCAATTTCCAGCCATCTCTCCATTGTGCGATGTGGTATAAACTCACCATGCAAAGAGTCGCACAATGCACGGCATGTGTGTTTCACAATTCCAGATATGGTGGAAATCACAAGTCTGTACTGGAAATGGAGTGACGAAAGGGATTTTCCAGTTGCAAGGAATCTGTGAATAAAAAAAAGGTGAAAAATGAGTTCAAAATCACAGCAATAACATAAAAGTTATGTCAGCTTTAACAGTTGGAGATACTATAAAAAAAATTATTACAAACTACCAACAACAACATTACAGTTACAAGTGTGATCCAAAACAATGAGATCCAATAAATATGGCTTACCGAAGAGTCACCATCAGACGCTCCGCCGAAGAAATGGAGAAGCTGCAATATGTGTCACTTCTTCTGATGAGGTGTCCAATTCGTTCCACCAATACATGAAAGTTCTCCAGTTGCATCCGTACATATGAGAAAAATTTCTCAGGGTTTCCTCGTAGCTTCATGTACAGTGTAGAATACACCCCACGTGTCATTCTCTGGGCTGTGATGGGGTGGATCCACAAACGTCGTTGGCGCTGACGCATGTTGATCTGCTGTCTCTCTCTCTCTCCTTCTCCAGAACAATCGCTTTCAAATGATTCACCTCAACAGTGAAATCCACATACCGTATATACTTGCGTATAAGCCGAGATTTTCAGCCCATTTTTTAAGGCTGAAAGTCCCACTCTCGGCTTATACGCGAGTCATATACCGGGGGGTCGGCAGGGGAGGGGTATCGGGGGTGTCAGACCACACTTACCCCCCCGCCGGCTCGTCTCTACAGCCCCCTGCTTCTTCCACGATCTCAGGCTACTTCCTGCAGTGGTCACGTGGTACCGCTCATTAAAGTCATGAATATGCACATAGGAAGGAATAGCTGCCGGAGACTGCGGGAGAAGAGCAGGGGCCACAGAGACGCTGCAGGAGGGGGTAAGTATAGGAGATATTCACCTGTTCCCAGTCCACCGCTGCTCGGCACTGTGTCCTCGCATCCTCTGACTGTGAATGTTCAGGTCAGAGGGCACGATGACATAGTTAGTGCGCGCCGCGCCCTCTGCCTGAGCACACACTGACAAGAGGACCCGGAAGACGGAGCAGCGCGCAGCCGTGGACCGGGGACAGGTAAATATCTCAGGTGCCGGGGCCCTGAGCGAGCAGTGACACCGGCACCTGTCCCACATAGCGAGCCGGTGTCCCCACTTGCTCAGGACATCAGCACCTGACCCCCAGCGACGAGAGGTGAGGATGTCATTTTTTTTTTTACTTGCAGCAGCAACGGCAGCATAAGCTACCTTTACTATGGAGCATATGGGGCATAATCTATGGAGCATATGGGGCATAATCTATGGAGCATATGGGGCATAATCTATGGAGCATATGGAGCATAATCTATGGAGCATGTCGGTCATAATCTATGGAGCATATGGGGCATAATCTATGGAGCATGTGGGGCATAATCTATGGAGCATATGGGGCATAATCTATGGAGCATATGGAGCATAATCTATGGAGCATATGGGGCATAATCTATGGAGCATGTGGGGCATAATCTATGTAGCATGTGGGGCATAATCTGTGGAGCATGTGGGGCATAATCTATGGAGCATGTGGGGCATAATCTATGGAGCATGTGGGGCATAATCTATGGCGCATATGGGCATTATCTATGGAGCATATGGGGCTAATCTATGGAGCATTTTATGGGGGCATAATCTATGGAGTATCATATGGGATATAATCTATGGGCATAATCTATGAGCATTTATGGGGGGCATAATCTATGGCATCTTAGGGCATAATCTTGGAGAATTTGGGGGCATAATCTATGGAGCATTTTATGGGGGATAATCTATGGAGCATCTATGGAGATATATGGGGCATAAAATATATGGAGCATCTTATGGGACATAACTTTTATGGAGCAGCAAATGGGGCATATTTTTCTATGGAGCATCTTATGGGGCCATTATTAACCTTTATGGAGCATTATAAGGGGAGTATTTTGTATGGAGCATCTTATGAGGCCCATCATTAACTGTATGGAGCATTATATGGGGCTCCTGATTCAATATGGATATTCAAAAACATTTAACCTACTGATGTCTCAATTAATTTTACTTTTATTGGCATCTATTTTTATAATTTACCAGTAGCTGCTGCATTTTCTACCCTAGGCTTATATGTGAGTCAATAAGTTTTCCCAGTTTTTTGTGGCAAAATTAGGGGGTCGGCTTATACATGGGTCGGCTTATACATGAGTATAAACGGTAATTCTTCAGAATGTCTGCTATCACAACGTCCATCTTCGCCAGCCACTTGCTCTTTTCTCCAACCTGCACTTGGTCCTCTACAACCTGTGAAAGATGGGCTATAGGAACACTGTTTATATAGGTTTTCAGTAGCCAATCACGTTTGGGAGCACCAAAGGGGCGTTTTTAAAAACCGGATCCGTCGTAATCCGTCGAAAAATGGATAAAAAAACGGACGAAACCGATGAAACGGATCCGGTTTATAGCCTGAGCCACTAGACGGATCCGGCAAAAAACGGATCCGTTTAATCCGTTTTTACACACTTTGAGCCGGATCTTGCCTGACGCCAAAACCTGATGTGTGAAAGTAGCCTAAGTCAGTCTGATGGGGGAGCTAGCAGACTGGATGTGTCTTGGAACTGAAGAGAGAGAAAAGCCTGAATCTCTCTGAGAACATTCTGCACAGGCCATTTGTATCACACCTGGGAGATCCCCAGAATGCAGATGACCTTGTGAGCCTCATGAAAAGATACTTGGCCATGGTGCACTCCCTGAGTTATCAAGGGAGCCTGAGATTTCTGGGAGATTCAAAAGAAGAGCCCCTAGTCCACATCTGAGGGGCACACAAAGACCCAGGAGAGGTCAGAGACGGATTCAAAGGGTACATCTCGTACCCTTGTGTGTTGGAGGTGTCAAGTCCTGGGTCATATATTAGCCAAATGTCCATTGACCTCGGAGCCAATAGACTGCAGCATAGGCTGGTGCTACCCCTACTTTGCCTACCCTGCCTGCAGCACTGTTTGTCTAGCAACAAGCCTCAGGATTGCAAGGTAATTGTGAATGGTCTCCAACAGACGGGACTTCTTGACTCAGGGTGCTTGATGACCCTGGCAAGGGCCACCCTTCCGCATGTGCTGGTCCCTGGGAAAGGAATGGAAGTAAGGTGTATCCATGGAGATGCCAAGAATCATCCTATGGCCCAGGTTGATGTATGCACAGACTGCGGTTTTGTATCCCACCAAGTGGGAGTGCTCAAAGACATATTGCATGGTATTTGTATCGTTTGAGATTTTCCTTTGCTCTGGGATTTATGGGTTAAAACCATATCACCCAGTAGTCCAGTATGTCCCAGGAATAGGCAATGGTAACAAAGTCACATGATGTAAATGGTCACTTTCCATTCAATGTACTGGCTAGAAAGAAGGATGATGAAGCATCCCCTAAGCCAATATCCCTGACAAAGAGGAGTCCAGAGACAACTATAGGACTGCCCAGCTATGGAACATAACAGTAAAAGGTACTCTGGAAAATGTAAGTGTGTTAAATGGGGTTCCTCGTGAGACATGAGCCGATAATTAGTTTTCGCAAGAGGCATAATGATTTATTGTGTAGTGGGAACAAAATGAAGGGACAGGAAAAAGAGTGCCTTCTTAGGGCCCAACAGAAAAAAATCCAGGGGGTATGACAATAATTGGTTACTTGTGTTAGTGCCCACAGGGTAAAGCAAGTTCCTTACCCAATGGCAGGGATCCCATAGGTTGGTGGAAATGGTGGGAGAGGTTAACTATAAAGTACACCATCCAGGGAAAAGTACGGTCTTTGCCATATATTATGTGAACCTTAAAGGTAGGGACTCGGTTGAAACCCATTGCTGGTTGGCCCGGTCAGAAGCCAACCTTGCGGGTGTCAAACTGGCAGTAACTTTGAGACTAGAAGCTGTCAAAACTCGATCAGCTTTGCTACATAGAACCGATGATCAGTTCGCCTCTATTTAACTGAATTACTGACTTGCTATGAGTGCCGACCACTGGGTGGCGCTCACGGCAAGCCAGCCCTGTCAACCATAGACGTCTCCAAGAAACCTTGGGTTGTCATGCTGACACACCGGTGACCCGCGATCACGTGCGGCGGGTCACCAGTGTGCGTATTTCTGGCACATTGCTTTTTGACAGCAGCATTTAACTAGTTAATAGCCGCTGGTGGATCTCGATTCCACCCTCTTCTATTGCGGGCACATGTCAGCTGTTCGAAACAGCTGACATTTCCAGGGAAAGATGTGGGCTCACCACCAGAGCCCACATCAAAGGGAGGGAGTCCAACATCGGAGTAAATGTACGTCCGATGTCGGTAAGGGGTTAAGTCTCCCTGGTGTCATCAAGCACGAGTCTAACGTTCTGGTCAATTTAAAACCATGTAGGTGTAAAGTGTCTGAGAGTGGTAGTTGCGACCAAGCTGCTGTCCGGTTTCACTCTGGCACTTTACAAACAAGGGGTCTCAGTCCCAGTGTGCTGTAGGGTGTGGGGTGCACCACTCTCACTTATAGGCCGCAGGCCTTCACTGCCTCCAGGCTTCTATCCTCAGGAGATGCCCTACACATTGCATGGGACATGAAGTTCTTTGTAACAGTCAAACTTTTGCTAAACAGTCCAAGTTCATCAGTGAATAATGATACATAACAAAAGAATGACTGTCACTTCCAAACAGAAAACTGGCGTGTACAGGTGCAAATTCGAAAGCAGGCAGAGGGAAGAAAACCCCTCTGCCCTTGGATCCGAGACCCCAAGATGTCATCACGGGGTCCTGATCGTTGCCATAGTGACCCAATGTCAACATGTCATCTTCTTATCTGGGAGCCCAGATAGCTCATGCAACAGCTCAGTTTTTTTTAGTTTCCCAGCCACACTCAGATGGCACAAACATCAGTTTCATAGACTACTATTGGTAGAAAAATGTAAGGAAAGTAACACAGGCAGTTGACTAATCAATTGACCCACAGTAGAACATTTTATAATGGCACAGCAGCAGTCAGCTATAGGCCATGCATGAGGCATCAGGGTCAGGGCCAGCATTAACAACTTTGAATTTAAGTTTAAATTAAGACAAGGGGGCTGAGGATCAGTGTACGCCTGCTTTGCTGGGAGCCCTAATACATCATGCAACATGTTAAATTTTTTTTTTCCAGCCACACTCAGATGGCACAAACATTAGTTTCATACAGCAAAATTGGTAGAAAAATGTAAGGAAAGTAACACAGGTAGTTGACTGAAAGTAAGTGCAGGCCTGCCTGTCTGAGAGACTTACTTACAAGGGCATCTCACCAGATGGAGACCCAACTTGCAGTCTCCACATTTCAAAAAATTGTTTGTAACATCAGCAGCAGTAGCAATAGCAGGCACAGAAGACACCACAAAGATGGCACAGACTGCAATAATACAAGATCAATACATGACATTAACAACGACACCATCGCCTAGCCTGCCCTATCTGTGACTGGAGTGCAAAAGTCATTGGAGATCCATGACTTACTTGTTCATTTTGATGAAAGTTAGGCAGTCTACACTTTGAGGGGACAGCTGGATGTGCTTATCAGTCAGAAAACCACCTGTAGTGATGAACACACCTTCTGAGAGAACGCTGGCTGCCGGGCATGACAAAATCTCCAAGACGTGACAGGTGAGCTCAGGCCACTCTTCCATTTTTGAAGACCAAAATGCAAAAGGTTCCAAACCCCCCCGATGGCATTGATATTGAGCTCTAGATACTCCAGATCCATCCTCTCCAGTCATTCACAATGTGTCAGACTTGTACTACGCTCTGCTGATGCACAGGCAGGTCTAAAAAATGTGTTAAACGACTCACAGAAATTGCTTATGCCAATTACACTGCTGCTGCTAATGTTTTTGCGGTGACGCCTTGATATTCCCGAGGTTGGAAGTAAGTCTAGAACTGAGATGCACACTGTGTGCCACACTGCGGTCTTCTGGAAAACCACTCCTATGATTCTCTACAAGCGTGTTTCGATACTCAAGCATGCTGTGATGATACCCTGGAATGGGAGTTCCATTCCTTGTGCTGTTCTAGAACTTTCCACCAAGAGGACTACGACCCCCATCGTGTTTTGCCAGCACAGAGCAAAACCACCCCCCTCCTTCTCTCTCCCTTTAGCTCACTCTTTGCTTTTGCCCCCACCTCAGGAATTTCTTTGTCTCCAAACCCTGCGGGATGGTCCCATAGCTATCATGGGAATTCATTCTTTTGGTCATAACTCGCAAGGAGCTTATGTTAGAGTCACAAAAGCTACTGTTTTGAATCATGCGTCCATCAGGCTTCGTTCCCGTGGTACTTGTGAACCCGTAACTTCAACAGAACCCGAGAAATAGAATTCTATGGTGCACCATGGACTATCTCACCCGAGTTTGGGCTCATTTGAACAGCCATTTCAGAATAAGATCACTGATAGATCTGCCGTTATTCTGCTGAGTCCCCAAGCTGAGGTATGGGCATTATAAATTTCCAGAGATAAAAACTGTAACTTTGAGCTCTGGGAGGTGGCCAGAAAACCATCCTCTTTTGTGAGGTCACAAGCCAGGGGTATAAGTTTTCCAACTAGCTTCCCCCTCCCAGATCTAGCTGGAGATGACTTGAGTGAAGGATCTAAAAATGAACTATGACGTGTGGCTCCTCCTCCCAGCCTGCAAATGATCAAAGTGCCATGTAAATTTCTCACCTTTAACCCTGTTTTGTTTTAACTGCATTGTACATAATTGTATTGTCTCAGCTTGTTACATCTTTTTATACTGTCTAAACACTGCCTGCAATTTTAGGAATAAACATATAAAATTATTAGTTTGGTTCTCCTGCTCTATAAACAAATTAGCACGTGCCTGAAGTAACTATGCTACTAATTTGGGGTTGCTACGGACCCTCTTGATAAATTGTTCATTAAGAAAATCGTAGCTGGTGGCAGCTAAAAAGAAGGGGTGTAAAGTGTTGACCTATGGGGTGGCGTTTGCAGTGACGGAGCGGGTTTTATAAGTGTATTGCCTGGCTGAGCCCGGAGTAATTATAATTCCCTCACTGCAGCGTGCCCAATAGCCAGCACACATCCAAGCGGCCCGTCTGGCGACTAATTATCCTAGGTGCAGTTCCCTGACTGACCTGAGGGTAAGGGGGCACCAGAGAGCTGCAAGTTCCTAAGTGGAAGTGGGATAATTATAAATCCGTGCAGATTATTCCTGACACATGGGTCGGACGGCAGCAGCCGTCGTGTGTGTGCCGTTTTCATCACATTGGTGGCAGAGGTGGGATCACAAGCCGTGATACCCCGGGCTACTGTGTGGCGGTTTGGCAGCCATTCATCACACACGCGCACATCACTTTCCAGGGGGAGAAGCATCTGGCTAAATTTACTTTTGTACCGTGAATCTAACAGAGTGGTTACCCAGTAGTCCACACTATTTCTAACCCTAAGAATACGGACATTGTGTTGAAGATAGTGCAGCAAGAAGGTGCTCATGTATCAGATGCTTTAATGAGATCCAAGTCCATGGTGTGTTGATGGCGGGGTAACACTCAAGGTTGCTTCCTCCGACCCCTCCCACCAACCACGGACAACAGAGAGGGGATCATTATCTTCTTCATCTCCTGACTGTTGCGGGTCCATAACCTCGTCCTCCTCCATTTGTTCCTCGGTTCCGGCATCTTCAACAGTTTGTCTGGTACCATGAGCCTCACTTTATCGCTGTAAGCCACCGTCCCATGGCACTTGCCTGTGCAACGACAGTGCGGAAATTTGAGATATTATTATCCTTTCCGCATCCTCCTCTGCTTCCAACTCTTCCTCTGGGACCATCACCTACTCACGCAAACTATTGAAAGTGTGCTCCAGCATGTAGATGACTAGAATAGTGATGCTGACCATCTTAGTATCCATTTCAAAACTTTGCAGAAGGGTGCAGAGGTCCTTCACCTGTGCCCACTCGGTAAGTGATATTTGCACCATGTCAGTAGTGTGTTGGCCCAGGCTATGCAAAAGAACATACCGCACCAGGGTTCGTCGTTGCTGCCACAGCCACTGCAACATGTGCAGAGTGGAATTCCAATGTGTCGGAAAATCACTAATCAAATGGTTAACCGGTAGTACGAAAGAGCTCTGCAGCGATGCAAGGCGATGAACTGCGGGATGCGATCGTCAGACATGAGCACACAGTGACCATGCTTTCGGCAGCAGCGCATACAGGCAGGGATAGTGCCAGAGAAATTGCTGTACCACTAGGTTGAGGACGTGAGCCGTGTGAAGCTGCCACAGCATAGGGTCGCCTAATTCGGCCTGCATAGCTGACCACAACTCTTGAATTGTGTGACTGCGATCTCCAATGCATATTTAACCACTGCCTGATTGCAGTGAACCATGGCTGCGCAGTACGGAGGTGGGGGAGATTCTTTCTGCACTGTTGGAACGCGTGTAAGTGTAAGTAGGTTGCGGGATGCAGTGACGGGAAGGAGGCAAAGTACGGGTTAACAAATTTAACAATTTAATTAACAAGGCAGATAAACTCGCAGTGAGATAGATAGTTAAATGGTCAAACAAATGCAGAGTAATAACAGTCCAATTAGCAAAACTTATCGTGTCCTTTATATTCCTCCACCACAGGTGATCCCTTGGGGGTTGTAGCACCGGCAATGGCCGGAGAGATGTCTACAGATGGGGTCCTTTAAATGATGATCTGTCTTCTGGCGGCAATGGGCGGTCTCCGGCTCCCCCTGTTGGGCCCTCAGTCCATGAACCTATGCAGCCAAAGCAAACAGGGCCACAGCAATTCAGGGGTTAGACACAGGGCTCAAGAGAAGCAGCTGACAGAGAGGGCAGCAAATTACCGTCCTTTACTCGGCCCTCGCTTATCTGCATGTACGCGTTACTCACAGTCACTGCCCACACAGCACTCCTAGCTCTCACTGTCCTGGAACCATCACTTGCAGCCTGTTGCAGCGCCGACACTTGGGATCCGGAGCGTGCTGCTCACTCTACTGCGCACACACCGCATCCGGGAAACTGCCCGCCGCTACGCGCTCTTTTTCCTTTTCCATGCCCCCTGCTTTCAGGAGACCAGGTCTGTCTGGTTCCCTATTCCTTCCCCCGGATAACCTGGGACGCAGCCTCAACAGTTCCGGACCTGGCGCAGTTCAGGTGCCTGCAACCCAGTTTTCCTCCTTACACATGATTAAAGGACAGGTTGAGGGCACAGGTGGAGGCCCAAGAGGATGTGGAGGAGGCAGAAGCAGTGGAGGAACTGTTATATATAGAGGTTTGTCACACAAGCCTTGAGGATTCCAAGACTTCTGCAGCAGCCCCTTGACTGTCTGCCCAAACAGCCACCATAGTCACCCAGTGCCCAGTCAGCAAGATGTAATGCCCCTGCCCATGTTTGCTCTTCCAAGTGTCAGTGGTGAAATGCACCCTGGCAGACATAGATTTTTTTTTCAGGGAATGGATGATGTTGCCGGCAACATGTTGGTGTAGTGCAGGCACAGCTTAGAGAAGTAATGGCGACTGTGCAACTGGTAATGGGGTACTTTTACGGCCATCAATTTTCTGAAACCATCTGTATCCACCAGGCGAAATGGCAACATTTGCGTGGCCAACAGATTGGAGATGGTAAAGGTCAAGCTCTTAGCTTTGCTATTTGTACTAGGAAACATTCTTTTATGTGACCACAACTGCGGGAACGAGGGCTGGGTGCTGTGCTTAGAGAGGGCGGAGTACGGAGAACAGGAAAAACTACTGGACTGTGAGTGAGGTGCAGGTGGAGATGTTATGGTGGATTGAGAAAGATGTGTTGTGCTAGGTGATTCAATGGCAGCAGTCATGTCTATTTCTGTAACAGTTGACCACCTCTCCCTCACCTCGACTGTGGTGGGTAAACAATTGTAGTTTTAGCGGCTGTAGACCTGTGTGAGAAGACTTGAAATGGTGACTGAGGAAGAAGAATAGCAGATGGGGTTGATGGGACATTGGGTGGATGGGGAGGCCCGCTATTCTGCATTTTAGCACTATGAGATTGCCACACTAAAGCATGTTGATCACGCATGTGCCGGTTCATGCATGTAATTGTCAAATTATTGCAATTTTTGTCTACTGAGTTTTTTTTGCAAATTTGACAGATATCGTGTGTTGGGTAGAGTTGAGCGATACTTTCCGATATCCAAAAGTATCGGAATCGGAATGGTATCGCCAATACCCAAAAAATATCGGCGATACCCGATACCGATACCGGAAATCCAATGTAAGTCTATGGGAACAAAATATCGGAATTAAAAAAAACCCATTCTTGCCTTGTTGGTTAATTGTACATGAAGGAAAACAACAAAGAGTAATGTAGAATGTATTGGGGAAGGTTGAGGAGACATTAAAGGCATAGATGTTTAACCCAATCAAATGGAATAGCATAAATATTTTTTTTTTTTAAAGATGTTCGGATTGACGAAGAAATTGACAATGTTGTTAACGTTTTTTCTATTTTGGCAAATATGTATATTTCACAACTTCCATGCTCTTCACCTTTTTAACTTTTGACACACTTTCTCCTTCATAATCTTCAGCAGCATCATCTTTTTCATCAAATTATTCTTCATCTTCACCTTCTTTATCTTCTTCTTAAACTTCTTGCTATTCATCTTTTTGTTAACATTACTCATATTCTTCTTATTAAACTATTATTCTTATTCATATTGTACTTCATCTTCTTCATCATATTCTTATTTGTGACAGAGAATCCTGTACATTGTAATCTGTCAAAGTATGAATTTTTCATCCTTCCGTTCTTGCTGTCACAAAAGATTTAAATTACAACAGTATTTGTCCGTGTTCAGTTTAGCCTGCAGCAGCAGCAGGCATTTTCCAGGGGCACCACGAGGAGGAACGGACTCACCCCCATACACTGCTTAGTCTTCTTCTGCTTATAATTTAGAGCATATATTTTGCTCTTCATTTTGGTCTTATACTTCATGTTCTTCTGCTTTTTGATCTTCTGCTGTTTGTTCTTAAGTCTCTTGTTCTGTTCTTGTAGTTTGTCTTAACCTTCTTAGTCCTGTTTGGTAATCTTTTATTTCTTCTTTGTGATGGTGTTTAGGCTGGTTGGCTTGATGCTCGTCGTCCTTGTGGTCAGTCATCTTCTTCGGGGTGGTCATCAGGGTCGTCGTCTTAATTGTTGGAGATCCAGAGTGATTACCCAAAAAAGCATTGAAAAAATCTTCAATTTGTAAATGTAGCAGAAGGTACAAGAGTCAATGCAAGTAACGAGGACCAGCTGACTGTGCTGGAACCCGGAGGGGCAGCAGAAGGAAAAGAGCCAATGGCACAACCGAGGACCAGCTGACGTTACTGGGACACGGTTACTAAGCAGGAGGTACCTGTGCTCCAAAGCACTACCAAGGACCAGCAGACGTTGCTGGAACTCGGATACCGAGATGGAGGCACCTAGGCCAAAGGCACTGCGGAGAACCAGCTGACGGTACTGGAACCCGGACGGGTAGCAGAAGGTACAAGAGCCAATGCAAGTAACGAGGACCAGCTGACTGTGCTGGAACCCGGAGGGGCAGCAGAAGGAAAAGAGCCAATGGCACAACCGAGGACCAGCTGACGTTACTGGGACACGGTTACTAAGCAGGAGGTACCTGTGCTCCAAAGCACTACCAAGGACCAGCAGACGTTGCTGGAACTCGGATACCGAGATGGAGGCACCTAGGCCAAAGGCACTGCGGAGAACCAGCTGACGGTACTGGAACCCGGACGGGTAGCAGAAGGTACCCATGGAAATTTAAGTTGACAGGCCGCGAGCCGGCCGCAGTTACCGAATCCCACAGTACTACAGTGGGTGATTGTCCTATTGTCACAACGGAAACAGCCTTTATTTGCATATCCCGCAGCACACATAGGAAGCACCTAAACTCCAAGCACCATAGAGTCGGCTAACCCGACCGCAACACGACAGGACAACTTATTGGAGGCTAAGTGACGTTTACACTGACAGGAAACAGATGGCGTGCTGTAACCAGTCTGGGCAGGAGTGAGTACCCGTGCCAATGACACTTCCGAGCAACAACTGGTAGTGTTGAAGCCCAGGGATGAGAAGACAACAGGGTGGAGGCAGCATGACTTTTTGCCGTTCACACAGCAGGGGAACAGCTGACATTACTGAACCCCAGTAACACAGGAGCAAGTGTTCACTGTGCTAACAGCACTTCCGAGCAACAACTGGCGGTGTTGTAGCCCAGGGATGAGAAGAGAACATGGTGGAGGCAGCAGGACTTTTTGCCGTTCACACAGCAGGGGAACAGCTGACATTACTGAACCCCAGTAACACAGGAGCAAGTGTTGACTGTGCTAACAGCACTTCCGAGCAACAACTGGCGGTGTTGTAGCCCAGGAATGAGAAGAGAACATGGTGGAGGCAGCAGGACTTTTTGCTGTTCACACAGCAGGGGAACAGCTGACATTACTGAACCCCAGTAACACAGGAGCAAGTGTTGACTGTGCTAACAGCACTTCCGAGCAACAACTGGCGGTGTTGTAGCCCAGGGTCAAGGAGGATGTTTAAATACTATATCAAGTATTTTCCTTGTTACGTGTCAATTAAAAATGTCTATACTCCAAACAAGAGAAATATAACCTTTAGTACCATAAGATGATGATTTTACTTAAAAAAATATATGTAAATTAATAATTTACAAACATA
Source organism: Oophaga sylvatica (assembly GCA_033576555.1). Classification (NCBI taxonomy): domain Eukaryota; kingdom Metazoa; phylum Chordata; class Amphibia; order Anura; family Dendrobatidae; genus Oophaga; species Oophaga sylvatica. The sequence goes on from JARQOD010000008.1 coordinate 152,042,641, forward strand.
AACGCATACATTAACATGTTGAAAAGCAATGCAAACCACAATTAAAATAGGTTAAATAATCTGCTATACGGTTTAAAATAAAAGCATACAAGTACATATCAGAATCCATTAATGATGGCTAAGTAACAGTATGTACACCATTTTTATTGTGTAGACAATGAATGGCTGACTTAAAAACATAATCAGCATTACAAGTTATCTTTGACATTCATAAAACTTTACATTTGGTGAATAATATCACTAAAATTTTTTAAAAAATATCTAAAATTTCCATCATGTAATACTGATAATATGTGCCAATCATTTATATTAACAAACAAAAAATTTAAAAAAGTGCATAGTGCAGAGTGAAAACAGATATTTATGCCTGACTGTGGACTTGCAAGCATGACAACGGATAGATAAGGTATATATAGATGAGACTGCATAGCCACAGATGGTGAATGGCGATGTAATACTGTACCTCAATAAAGTGTGCGTTACTACTACATCCTTTTTTTATATAGCTTTATAAAAGGTTACATGATGTATGGTTGCGCCTTTGTTTGGACGCACAAACTGGCTTCCTGCTGTGACGCGTTGGGTATTGGAGCGTCTGTACGTCTTATGACGCAGACTAAAATTCACGGTGCGCATCGTTCATCATCGCAAGCGTACCGACAACACAAAGGCGTTGTCATGACTGCTTTACTCAGTAAACATGCACCTATGATGAAACATACACGCATGTGCCCTATTACATAACAAGCTACAAGAAAAACGAGTGTGAGGTGTGACACAGCTGTTTTGTTAAGGTACAGTATTATATCGACATTGTACAGGTGTCGCTATTCAGTCTGATAAATAGATATCATTCACCTATTCTATCAGTTGTCGTTCTTTCAGCACCACTTACAGGTATATATTTTGCTATTGTGACTATGCACTATTGACTTTACCAAGGTAATGCATGATTTTTGTTACGATTATCATGTTTACATGAAGGACCTTTATGATATGGGCTGTTAACTTTCTAATTAAATATGTATTTTTTAAAATGACACAAACATAAGTAATGTTGAAGAGGACTATTCCTACATGCATTGTTTGCACAATATTACAGGTGTACATCACGTCCCTTAATCAACATTGGATTATTATATTTACTTGTATGCTTTTATTTAAAAGGCAAGAACACTGAAGTATAACCTTCGCACTGCAGCAGTTGTCAAAGTTCAACCCACATTATGCACTTCCAACATTGCAGAATTTGAGTCATGATGTGAGTTGGATTTGTCTAAGCTATGGAGTGACAAGGTTGACCATCAGTATCCTATAGCATAAGTAGGCTTTTGTGTTTGCATTTGTTTTCGACATGTGCATATCTGTAATAATATGTCACAATTATTTTGTAACAGATTTGTGACAAAGACTAATCATTTTATGGTTTTAAAGTTGACGTTTCAAATGTTTACAGCTTAGAATTCAGGGTGTATCCTCATATCTATGTGTAGCACTAGACACTTTGACATGTCATGTTTTTTTCACCATGATTAGGTAGCTAGCAGTAATTTTTCCCGGACACACAGCAGGGGAACAGCAGGCGTTACTGAACCCCACAAACACATCAGCGATTGTTTTCATCTGTGCATCTAACACTTCTGAGCAGCAACTGGCGGTGTTGAAGCCCAGGGTCAAGGAGGGTGTAGGCAGAGGCCTAGTATGAGATGTTTGAAGTTGAAGTTGTAGTTAGCAGCAGTAATTTTTGCCAGACACACAGCAGGGGAACAGCAGGCGTTACTGAACCCCACAAACACATCAGCGATTGTTTTCATCTGTGCATCTAACACTTCTGAGCAGCAACTGGCGGTGTTGAAGTCCAGGGTCAAGGAGGGTGTAGGCATAAAATATTGAGTTATTGCCTTGTTACGTGGCCATTGCAAATGTATGTACTTCAAACAACAATAAATGAAGTTTTACTAGGACAATAAAATGATGAATTTCAATTCCAAGAATAGAAAAATATTTATACTTGAGAGTCCTCTGTGGTTGATACCGTTTAATGGCTAACTGAAAATATGGTAACAAATTCCAAGCTTTCGAGACTACTCAGGTCTCTTCATCAGGCTAAGACTAAAACAAAAAATGAAGAATCACATATTTCTACACACAACAGGACACAGGAATAGGTAAGACAAGTGAGGGAGGGACAAGTGAGGGGAGACCGGCCAAAAAATGAGAACAAGGATGAATTATCAGCGCCACACAATAAGAGAAAAAATAATGGATTTACCTGTGGCAAAACACTTTTGTATGCCCGGTCATAGCATGATGGATATGGAATTACTGGTATTAAAATATAACTGCAAATATAAGAAAGATACAAAGGTTTCAGAATATAAGCTCATCATGACCTTTGACACTGTTAGTGATGGAATGAATAGATCACACGGATTTATGTCATTCTATATCAATTAAGGAATCTGCGTCTCTGCCCTTCCAGGGGCATGAAAACACAAAACCAGACCCCAGTCAGAGGGCAATAAAACTTTCTATCCTTATCTAGGAACTAGAGTTGAGCGATACTTTCCGATATCCAAAAGTATCGGAATCGGAATGGTATCGCCGATACCCAAAAAATATTGGCGAT
>JARQOD010000008.1:152045369-152153144 GCA_033576555.1 Oophaga sylvatica
CCCCAGCCACTTTCCAACACTTGGTGAATGACATCTTCAGGGATCTCCTAGATACATTCGTGGTAATTTATTTGGATGATATTCTAATTTTTTCTAACTCCACAGAGGAACATCATGGACATGTGAGAATGGTCTTGGAACGTCTAAGACACAATCATCTTTACATCAAACTTGAAAAGTGTGAATTCCATAGGACCGAAATTCAATTTCTGGGGTATGTACTGTCTACACAAGGAATTAGTATGGATGGAAGCAAAACCCAAGCCATCAAGGATTGGCCAAGTCCTAGAAATGTGAAGGAGGTACAGCGCTTCATCGGGTTTGCCAACTTCTATAGACGTTTCATTAGAAATTTCTCTGAGGTAGTGTCACCTATCACTCAACTTACCCGGAAAGAGTCTAGGTTTTCCTGGACTCCCAAGCCCAGGAAGCATTTTCCCGTCTAAAAGATAAATTTACCACTGCACCTATCCTAGTACATCCCAACCCCGAGCTTGCCTTCATAATAGAGGTGGATGCTTCAGACTGTGCCGTTGGAGCTATACTCTCTCAGAGAACAGGTGAGAAGAATGTCTTGCATCCCTGTGCCTTCTTTTCCCAGCAGTTGTCTTCGGCTGAGAGGAACTACGATGTGGGCAATAGAGAGTTGTTGGCCATTATTGCCGCCTTCAAAGAATGGAGACACCTTCTTCAGGGAGCTGCACAGCAAATAGTCGTCCTGACAGACCATCGTAACCTTGAGTTTATCAGGTCGGCTAAGTGCCTGACTCCTCGCCAGGCTCGCTGGAATCTTTTCTTAAACCAATTTAATTTTATCATCTCTTATAGACCAGGATCGCGCAATGGAAAGGCTGATGCACTCTCTAGGATTTACTCAGCAGAGACACGTCCAATTACTCCCCTAAGACTATTCTTCCTGACTCTAGATTCCTAGGAGTAATTCATAATCAAGACCTACTTAAGGACATCAAGGAAGCATACCATGCGGATTCCTTTTTGGCACAACCCCAAGGGACGTAAGTCTTGTCTTTAAGAATGGTGTGTGGATTCAGGGACAACGCCTGTATATTCCTGAAACAGTCAGATTGAGAGTATTGCAACTCATTCACGATTCCAAGATAGCTGGGCATAGAGGAATTCTAAAGACACAGGAATTTCTTTCTCGTTTCTTTTGGTGGCCCACTTGCAGGAAGGATGTTTTGAATTATGTCACTTCATGTGAGGTCTGTGCAAGATGCAAAACACCTCGCTCCTCACCAACTGGTCTGTTACAGCCTCTTCCCACCCCGTCCCGCCCGTGGGGATCCATTTCTATGGACTTCATTGTGGAGTTACCAACCTCTCAGGGGAAGAACACCATTCTAGTGGTGGTTGACCGTCTAACAAAGGCAGCTCATTTTATCCCTTGTGTCGGCTTACCCATGCAAAACAGACATCAGATTTGATGATTAAAGATGTGTTTCGCTTACATGGAGTACCGGATGAGGTTATTTCGGATCGAGGGGTGCAATTCACTTCTAGGTTTTGGCAAAATTTCTGTGCAGCATTGGACATTAAAGTAAACCTTTCTTCTGCTTTTCATCCCCAGACTAATGGACAGACCGAACGAACCAATCAAACCCTGGAGCAGTATCTCCGCTGCTTTATCTGCCACCTACAGGATGATTGGGTGGATCTACTTCCATTAGCTGAGTTCTCGTATAACAACTCTCAGAGTGCCTCCACTAAACAGTCTCCTTTTTACTCTAATCTAGGTTATCATCCTAACATTCTACCACGATTTCCCATAGAAACGCCTTTACCAGCAGTGGCTGAAAGAATCACGTCTTTACAGAAGAATATGGATCTTCTAAAGGAAAATCTGGAATCGGCTCAAGAAAGGTACAAGAAAGCAGCAGATAAATTTCGTAAACCTGCACCAGCTTTCAAGGTAGGAGACTTGGTCTGGCTGTCAACCAGAAATCTTAAGTTAAGGATTCCATCGTCTAAGTTGGGACATAAGTACATTGGACCTATAAAATCAGTAAAATTATAAGTGCCGTTGCTTGTCGTCTTCAACTGCCCAGAACTATGAGAATCCACCCTGTCTTTCATGTATCCCTACTAAACGCTGCGACACCCAATACGTTTCCTGGACGTTCCTCTCCTTGCCCTGATCCAGTGCTAGTCGATGGTCAGGAAGAATTTGTGGTGGAAAGGATTTTAGATTCCAGGTTGTATAGAAATCAGTTACAATATCTGATTAAATGGCAGGGCTACCCAGTGGAGGACAACTCATGGGAACCGGTCAATAACGTTAATGCTCCTCGCTTGCTCCGTCAGTTTCATCAGAGGTACCCACACAAGCCTGATCTGAGGTCATCCGGAGGTTGTCCTTAAGAGGGGAGTAATGTAAGGTTCTATGTATATATTCCTGAAACTCAGTTTGTTTGTCAGCCATTTTACTTTCTGTCTTGCTGCAGCTATCTTGCCCTCAGTCAAAATGGAGTTTCCAGCTTGCATGTTCCCGCCCTGATTCTCTCCTTTGCTTCTTAAGCAGCCACAGCTGAGCAATCAGTGCTTCAGAATCTAGCCTGCAGTGAACCTGTGACTTGACTCCTGTAAGCCTTGGACCTTGTACTCCAGCTATTCCTACTGAGGAACTCTGAAGCACTTGTGGACTCTGAACCCTGCTCTTTGAAAGACCCACGTTTGCATGGACTTACGGTAACAGAGAAGAAGATCCTGAATCTGTATTGGAGAGTGATTGCTGAGCTTGGATTGCTCTGGCCTGCTGTGTCTCCTGTTTCTGTGTCTGCAAACTGTGTGACTATTTCTGCCAACTTGTATGAAGTAATACAGGACTTTTCTATATCAAACCTGTGTCTCATGTATGTTCATCGCACCCAAGCACAAGACGCTATATGAACTGTACTACATACATTACACACAGGCCCCCAGGAGGGGACCCGGCTGACCTCCACAGAAGTGCAGGGAACTATGCAAAAATCAAGCACAAAAATAAAAGCAGAAAATATCTTATCTGAAAGCAGAAGATGCAGGCAAGACTCAGCAAACTTCCAAATGAACCAGGAACCACAATTGAGGCAAGAACAATTGATCAGCGGCGACCATCATGGGAGGGAACCTCCCTTATATCAGTCCAGTCCGTGATCCCAGATTGCCATTCCTCGCTGTGAGGTTCAGTACTGTCTGCAACCACCAGAGGGAGCCTCTGCTCAGAAACAATCTCCAGCACATTCATAACAGAAATGTACCCAAAATAACAGCAGATATATGATACAGTATCAGAAGCGTACAGCGGTCTACGGTGAAGGTGAAAATTTTTAATCTCCGTATATATTTGCGAAGCGTACAGCCGTATACAGTGCTGGGTTAATTTTAAATCTCCGCATATATTTGATGAGTAAGACAGACGGTCACAGCCTCAGTATGGATAACACCAGAAAATGAAAAGCATAAAAGGTGTACTGTATCAGTAGCGTACAGCTGTATACGGTGCTGAGTTAATGTTAAATCTCCGTATATATTTGAGGAGTAACACACACGGTCACAGGCTCAGTAGGGATAACACCAGAATATGAAAAGGAGAAAAAGTGTACTGTATAAGTAGCGTACAGCTGTATACAGTGTTGGGGGAATTTTAAACCTCCGTATATATTTCAGGAGTAACACACACGGTCCCAGGCCCAGTATGGATAACACTAGAATATGAAAATCAGAAAAAGTGTACTCTATCAGTAGCGTACAGCTGTATACAGTGTTGGGGGAATTGTAAATCTTTGTATATATTTCAGGAGTAACACACACGGTCAGAGGCCAGTCTGGATAACACCAGAATATGAAAATCAGAAAAAGTGTACTTTATCAGTAGCGTACAGCTGTATACAGTGTTGGGGGAAGTATAAATCTCCGTATATATTTCAGGAGTAAGACATACTGTCACAGGCCCAGTCTGGATAACACCAGAATATGAAAATCAGAAAAAGTGTACTTTATCAGTAGCGTACAGCTGTATACAGTGTTGGGGGAAGTATAAATCTCCGTATATATTTCAGGAGTAGGAAATATGGTCACAGGCGCAGTATGGATAAAACCAGAATATGAAAATCAGAAAAAGTGTACTTTATCAGTAGCGTACAGCTGTATACAGTGTTGGGGTAATTGTAAATCTCCGTATATATTTCATGAGTAACACACATGGTCAGAGGCCCAGTCTGGATAACACCAGAATCTGAAAATCAGAAAAAGTGTACTCTGTCAGTAGCATACAGCTGTATACAGTGTTGGGGGAAGTATAAATCTCCGTATATATTTCAGGAGTAAGACATACTGTCACAGGCCCAGTCTGGATAACACCAGAATATGAAAATCAGAAAAAGTGTACTTTATCAGTAGCGTACAGCTGTATACAGTGTTGGGGAAGTATAAATCTCCGTATATATTTCAGGAGTAGGAAATATGGTCACAGGCGCAGTATGGATAAAACCAGAATATGAAAATCAGAAAAAGTGTACTTTATCAGTAGCGTACAGCTGTATACAGTGTTGGGGTAATTGTAAATCTCCGTATATATTTCATGAGTAACACACACGGTCAGAGGCCCAGTCTGGATAACACCAGAATCTGAAAATCAGAAAAAGTGTACTCTGTCAGTAGCGTACAGCTGTATACAGTGTTGGGGGTATTTTAAATCTCCGTATATATTTCAGGAGTAAGACACACGGTCACAGGCCCAGTCTGGATAACACCAGAATTTGAAAATCAGAAAAAGTGTACTCTATCAGTAGGCTATAATAACCACATATCCAGATTATACAGTAATGCAGTTGTGAACCCTCTTCACAAAATTACTACATAAATCTCCATTAGATAAGGCGACAAAACAAGAGAAAAAATGGAGTTTTAATTTTCATTGCAAAAATATAAAAAGTTTATTTAAGCCACAATAAGGCGACAAAACATAAGACATGACATGACAATGATGTGTATAAAAAGACACGAAAACATATGGCAAGCAGAAAAACACCATAACACAATATAGCCAATTCAATAACAGGAGGAAAAAATCCCTAGATATAATGAACACTAGAAAACCTGGGGCATACCATAGTCCCATAGCTGATTACCATAGTCAGAGTCAGGAGTGTGTTCAAAGGAAGGTATATCCAGACCCACCGCAATTACATAGCTTAAACACAATAAGAGGTTATATTGTGTCAAAGAGCGGGGTGTAAGGTAAAAAAAAAAAAAGGGGGAGTTAAACCTCACCAGATGCTGCCGGCCATATGGGAATCCCCGACGCACGTTTCGCTGTCGTTCACCTCGCTTTCTCAAGGGGAGTGTGTTGTAGGTCACTAACAGGACCTTTAAGTAGCCATAGAAACCGGTCATGTGACCGCTGAAGGTGCCGCCCACCGTTAATGGCGCATATGCCCGATGCAGTCCCTCCAGCCGCCGCACACCGGACGCGTCACCTGACCGCAGGACCTAGGTTCAAAAATGAACCACGGCGATGCGCCAGCATAACTTTGCCGGTCAGCGGCGGGTGGCAGCAGAGAGCGATCGCGCACATGCGCACCACGGAAGTAAAAATATATATAGAGCACATATTATGCAATTGAACAACAATTCATATAATCAAAATATGGGGTCCATGGATCTTTATCCCAATGGTACAAATCTTCATAGGTCCAATTGCTTTCCATCACCAATCGCAATATAATATAACGGTCCCAACATTAAGGGATATTAGAGCTGAGCCTCCAGCGGATAGCAACATTCCAAAACTTAATGTGAACTGAATAAAAAGAAAAAAAGTGCAATTTAAAAACAACACACATAAAAAATGATGCAAGCTTATAAAGAAAAATAAAAAACCAAATTTGGGAGACTTTCACAGGAAGGGGGCAAAATAAGGGCCTCATTGAGCCCTTTCGGTGTCACTGTGTCAAGAGTCACAATCCACTTTAACTCTTGTTGTGCCAGCATTTTCTTTATATTACCCCCTCTAATTCCGGGATGTATAACATCAATTCCTTTAACCTTTAATAATGAGAGATCACGACCCAGATTTCGTAGTGAGTCACGATCTCGCTCACGATCTACCTCAATCCAATCCATGATGTCTAATGACGAAAAACAGAATTAAAAAAAACATCAAAAAACACCGAATGATGGAGCATCATCCAGTAATAAAAGGATGAATACGAGATTTAACACAAAGAAAGGGACGGCTGGGAAATCTGGGGATGACGGGTCAAAGAGCGAGTTGCAGGTAATCAATCTGTCCGATCATATATTGACCAAGGTCCAAACCCAGTATTAAGGAAGGGTCTATCGTTCTCTCCCACTAATGGTTTCAATTATTTTGTAGCATTGAAAGATCTACATCTGTTTTCAAGAAAATTAATCCTGAAAAAGTTACATAATAAGAGTGGATCTGATGAGGAACTGTGGAGCCCTGCTGAGAGAGAGGCCATTCGAACACTTGAAGAGCTACTGGAGGAGCAATCCCCACAAAATCAAGGTGGGTTTCCAACAGCACTATTACCCAGATCAACAAGGTTTCCCCCCTTGTCCATTTGTCCTGCTGTGGACATATTTACAAGATTAAAATTGTCCACACAAAGGCGTTTTGATAACTCACATATAAAGAGAGGGAAGGCATCCGCCTAATGCAATCATGGGATGATGTTATATTTAAACCTGCGGACAAGGGGGGAAACATTGTGATCTGGCCTGTAGCTAAATACGAACGTGAAGCCTTTCGGCAATTAAGAAACCACCAAGTGTATGATAAACTTACCCATAATCCAATGACCTCTTTCTCGGCACAGTTACACAGGATCCTCATGGGAGCATTTGATTCCGTTGTCATCAATATAAAAAATGTTTGAGGGATTATTTGTACCTTTTCCCAAAATTGCTACATTTTATCTCCTCCCTAAGGTTCATAAGGACCCCGTCAATCCCCCTGGACGTCCGATTGTGTCTGGGTTGGATGGTCTTTGTGACCCCATCTGTAAATTTATTGATTTCTATTTAAAAACAATAGTAGAGACATTACCATCTTACATTAAAGACACAACGGATGTCCTGAGGAGGATTGACGGGGTCTCTGTGGAAGCAGGCACTCTGTTCGTCACAGCTGATGTTGAGACACTCTATACGTGTATTAATCACGAAGATGGTTTACAAGCAGTCCGCCATTTCCTCGAGGCCTCCGACTTGGACGGACCCCCTTTGTGGTTTTCTCCTCTAATTGCTGCACTTTGCATTAACGCATAACTTCTTTACTTTTAAGGATGGCTTTTATCATCAGAAGCGAGGCGCAGCCATGGGTGCGGCCTGCGCGCCCGCCTACGCTAACCTCTTTCTGGGTTACTGGGAGAGTTTCATTTTTTGCGAGGCGGGGGCGGGGGCCGCTGACCATGTGCTGTGCTGGTTACGCTATATTGATGATATTCTACTACTTTGGCGTGGCACGGTGCAGCAGTTGGAGGACTTTATGGCTGAGCTCAATGACAATCAGTTAAATATCAAACTTACATATAGGTATGATTATAATCAGATTGATTTTTTGGACGTCCGTGGTGCGCATGTGCGCGATCGCTCTCTGCTGCCACCCGCCGCTGACCGGCAAAGTTATGCTGGCGCATCGCCGTGGTTCATTTTTGAACCTAGGTCCTGCGGTCAGGTGACGCGTCCGGTGTGCGGCGGCTGGAGGGACAGCATCGGGCATATGCGCCATTAACGGTGGGCGGCACCTTCAGCGGTCACATGACCGGTTTCTATGGCTACTTAAAGGTCCTGTTAGTGACCTACAACACACTCCCCTTAAGAAAGCGAGGTGAACGACAGCGAAACGTGCGTCGGGGATTCCCATATGGCCGGCAGCATCTGGTGAGGTTTAACCCCTTCACCCCCAAGGGTGGTTTGCACGTTAATGACCGGGCCAATTTTTACAATTCTGACCACTGTCTCTTTATGAGGTTATAACTCTGGAACGCTTCAACGGATCTTCGCGATTCTGAGACTGTTTTCTCGTGACATATTGTACTTTACGTTATTGGTAAAATTTCTTCGATATAACTTGCGTTTATTTTTGAAAAAATGCAAATATGGCGAAAATTTTGAAAATTTTGCATTTTCAAACTTTGAATTTTTATTCCCTTAAAACAGAGAAATATGTCGCACAAAATAGTTAAGAAATAACATTTCCCACATGTCTACTTTACATCAGCACAATTTTGGAATCAAATTTTTTTTTCTTAGGAAATTATAAGGGTTAAAAGTTGACCAGCGATTTCTCATTTTTACAACAAAATTTACAAAGCCATTTCTTTTAGGGACCACCTCATATTTGAAGTCACTTTGAGGGGTCTATATGGCAGAAAATACCCAAAAGTGACACTATTCTAAAAACTGCACCCCTCAAGGTACTCAAAACCACATTCAAAAAGTTTATTAACCCTTCAGGTGCTTCACAGGAGCTGAAGCAACGTGGAAGGAAAAAATGAATATTTAACTTTTTAGCCACAAAAATGATCTTTTACAAACTTTTTTTTTATTTTCACAAGGGTAAAAGAAGAAAATGGACAGATAAAGTTGTTGTGCAATTTCTCCTGAGTACGCCAATACCCCATAAGTGGGGGAAAACCACTGTATGTGTGCACAGCAGAGCTCATAAGGGAAGGAGCGCCGTTTGACTTTTTCAAACTAAAATTGGCTGGAATTGAGATTGGACGCCATGTCGCGTTTGGAGAGCCCCTGATGCGCCTAAACAGTGGAAACCCCCACAAGTGACACCATTTTGGAAACTAGACCCCCTAAGGAACTTATCTAGATCTGTTGTGAGCACTTTGAATCCCCAAGTGTTTCACAAAAGTTTATAATGCCTGGGGTGTGAAAAAAAAAAGAAACAATTTTCCACAAAAATGATTTTTTAGTCCCAAATTTTTGATTTTTCCCAAGGAAATTGGACCCCAAAAGTTGTTGGCCAATTTGTCCTGAGTACGTTGATACCCAATATGTGGGGGGGGGGAAACTGTTTGGGCGCACGGCAGGGCTTGGAAAGGAAGTAGTAACGTTTTGGAATGCAGACGTTGATGGGGGTCATGTTCCGTTTGCAGTGCCCCAGATGAGCCTAAACAGTAGAAACCCCCCACAAGTGACCACATTTTGGAAACTAGACCCCCTAAGGAACTTATCTATAGCTTTGGTGAGCACTTTGAACCCCCAAGTGCTTCACACAAGTTTATAATGCCCGGGCATGAAAATAAAAAATCCTATTTTTTTCCCACAAAAATTATTTTTAGTCACTAATTTTTTATTTTCCCAAGGGTAACAGGAGAAATTGGACCACAAAAGTTGTTGTCCAATTTGTCCTGAGTACGCTGATACCCAATATGTGGGGGGGAACCACTGTTTGGGCGCACGGCAGAGCTCGGAATGGAAGGAGCACCATTTGGCTTTTTCCAACCAAAATTGGCTGGAATTGAGATTGGACGCCATGTTGCATTTGGAGAGCCCCTGATGTGCCTAAACAGTGGAAACCCCCACAAGTGACCCCATTTTGCAAACTAGACCCCCTAAGGAACTTATCTAGATCTTTGGTGAGCAATTTGAACCCCAAGTGCTTCACACAAGTTTATAACGTAGAGCCGTAAAATTAAAAAATCATATTTTTTCCACAAAAATGATCTTTTCACCCCAATTTTTATTTTCCCAAGGGTAACAAGACTCCAAAATTTATTATGCAATTTGTCCTGAGTACGCTGATACCCCATATGTGGGGGTAAACCACTGTTTGGGTGCATGGCAGAGTTTGGAAGGGAAGGAGTGCCGTTTGACTTTTTCAACGCAGAATTGGCTGGATGCCATGTCGTGTTTGGAGAGCTCCTGATCTGCCTAAACAGTGGAAACCCCCACAAATGACACCATTTTGGAAACTAGACCCCTCAAGGAACTTATCTAGATGTGTGGTGAGCACTTTGAACCCCAAGTGCTTCACAGAAGTTTATAACGTACAGCCGTAAAATAAAATTTTTTTTTTTTTTTACAAAAATGATTTTTTCGTCCCCAATATTTTATTTTCACAAGGGTAACAGGAGAAATTGGACCAAAAAGTTGTTGTCCAATTTGTCCTGAGTACGCTGATACCCAATATGTGGGAGAAAACTACTGTATGGGAACACGTTGGGGCTCGGAAGGGAAGTAGTGACGTTTTGGATTGTAGACTTTGATGGAATGGCTGGGGGCGTCATGTCGCATTTGGAGAGCCCCTGATGCGCCTAAACAGTGGAAACCCCCCACAAGTGACCCCATTTTGGAAAATAGACACCACAAGGAACTTATCTAGATGTGTGGTGAGCGCTATGAAGCCCCAAGTGCTTCACAGAAGTTTATAACGTACAGCCGTAAAAACAAAAATCTTTTTTTTTTTTTAAAAATATTTTTGCCCCAGTTTTTTATTTTCCCAAGGGTAACAGAAGAAATAGGACAAATTGCACAATAACTCTTAGGGTCCAGAGTACGCTGATACCCCATGTGGGAGTAAACTACTGTTTGGGCGCATGGCAGAGGTCAGAAGAGAAGGAGCACCGTTTGACTTTTTCAACGCAGAATTGGCTGGAATTGAGATCAGACTCATGTCACATTTGGAGAGCCCCTGATGTGCCTAAACAGCGGAAACCCCCCAATTCTAACTCCAACCCTAACCTCTACACACCCCTAACCCTAGTCCCAACCCTAACCACAAACGTAACCCTAACACACCCCTATCCCTAATCCCAACCATAACCCTAATACTAACTTTAGCGCCAACCCTAACCCTAACTTTAGCCGCAACCCTAACCTTAACCATAACCCTAATGGGAAAATGGAAATAAATACATTTTTGTAATTTTATTATTTTTCCCTAACTAAGGGGGTGATAAAGGGGGGTTTGATTTACTATTTATAGAGGGTTTTTATGATTGGCAGCTGTCACGCTAAAGACGCTTTTTATTGCAAAAAATAGTTTTTGCATCACCACATTTTGAGAGCTATAATTTTTGCATATTTTGGCCCACAGAGTCATGTGAGGTCTTATTTTTTGCGGTACGAGTTGACGTTTTTATTGGTACCATTTCTGAGCACGTGACATTTTTTGATCGCTTTTTATTTCGATTTTTGGGAGGTTAGAATGAACAAAAATCAGCAATTCATGAATTTCTTTTGGGGGAGGCGTTTATACCGTTCCGCGTGTGGTAAAATTGATAAAGCAGTTTTATTCTTCGGGTCAGTACGATTACGGCGATACCTCATTTATATCGTTTTTTAATGTTTTGGTGCTTTTATAGAATAAAAACAATTTTATAGAAAAAATAATTATTTTTGCATCGCTTTATTCTGCGAGCTATAACTTTTTTATTTTTTCGCTCATGATGCTGTATGATGGCTCATTTTTTGGGGACAAGATGACGTTTTCAGTGGTACCATGATTATTTATATCCGTCTTTTTGATCGCGTGTTATTCCACTTTTTGTTCAGCAGTATGATGATAAAGCACTGATTTTTTGCTTTGTTTTTATTTTTTTTTTTTAAGGGGTTCACTAAAGGGGTTAACTAGTAGGACAGTTTTATAGGGGGGGTCGTTACGGACGCGGCGATACCAAATATGTGTACTTTTATTGTTTTATATTTTTTATTTACAGGAAAAAATGAATTTATTGGGGAATATTTTTTTTTTTTTAATTTATTTTGGAATTTTTTTTTTACACGTTTATTTTTATTTTTTTTACTTTTTTACATTGTCCCAGGGTGGGACATCACTGTAAAATGTGAGATCGCTGGTCTCACAGTGTGCACAGCACTCTGTGAGACCAGCGATCTCACAGGCAGCGCTGCAGGCTTCTCAGTGCCTGCTCTCGGCAGGCACTGAGGAAGCCGCCTCCCTCCAGGACCCCGGCGCCATCTTGGATCCGGGTCCTGGGAGGGAGGAAGCCCTCAGAATAGCGCGATCACATCGCGCTGTTCTGAGGGTCTCAGGGGGGCGCGCAGGGAGCGCTCTCCCTGCGCGATGCCCCCCTGTGCCCCCAGTACACTGCGATCATGTTTGATCGCGGTGTGCAAGGGGTTAATGTGCCGGGAGCGTCGGATGCTCCTGGCACACAGTCCCGGGTGTCAGCTGTGATAATCAGCTGACACCCGGCGGCGATCAGCTGCGCCCCCCCCAGGAGCGCAGCTGATCGCTATGACGTACTATCCCGTCCATGGTCAGATTGTCACGGGTTTTATGGACGGGATAGTACGTCTAATGTCAGAGAGGGGTTAACTTCCCCTTTTTTTTTTTTTCCTTACACCCCGCTCTTTGACACAATATAACCTCTCATTGTGTTTAAGCTATGTAATTGCGGTGGGTCTGGATATACCTTCCTTTGAACACACTCCTGACTCTGACTATGGTAATCAGCTATGGGACTATGGTATGCCCCAGGTTTTCTAGTGTTCATTATATCTAGGGATTTTTTCCTCCTGTTATTGAATTGGCTATATTGTGTTATGGTGTTTTTCTGCTTGCCATATGTTTTCGTGTCTTTTTATACACATCATTGTCATGTCATGTCTTATGTTTTGTCGCCTTATTGTGGCTTAAATAAACTTTTTATATTTTTGCAATGAAAATGAAAACTCCATTTTTTCTCTTGTTTTGTCGTCTATCAGTAGGCTACAGCTGTATACAGTGTTGGGGGAATTTTAAATCTCCGTATATATTTCAGGAGTGACACATATGGTCACAGGCTCAGTCTGGATAACACCACAATATGAAAATCAGAAAAAGTGTACTCTATCAGTAGGGTACAGCTGTATACAGTGTTGGGGAATTTAAATCTCCGTATATATTTCATGAGTAACACACACGGTCAGAGGCCCAGTCTGGATAACACCAGAATGTGAAAATCAGAAAAAGTGTACTCTGTCAGTAGCGTACAGCTGTATACAGTGTTGGGGGTATTTTAAATCTCCGTACATATTTCAGGAGTAAGACACACGGTCACAGGCCCAGTCTGGACAACACCAGAATTTGAAAATCAGAAAAGGTGTACTCTATCAGTAGGCTACAGCTGTATACAGTGTTGGGGGAATTGTAAATGTCCGTATATATTTCAGGAGTAACACACACGGTCACAGGCCCAGTCTGGATAACACCACAATATCAAAAACAGAAAAAGTGTACTCTATCTCTAGCGTACAGCTGTATACAGTGTTGGGAGAATTGTAAATCTCCGTATATATTTCAGGAGTAACACATCACGGTCAGAGGCCCAGTCTGGATAACACCAGAATATGAAAATCAGAAAAAGTGTATCTATCAGTAGCGTACAGCTGTTTACAGTGTTGGGGATTGTAAATCTCCTATATATTTCAGGGTAAGACACATGGTCACAGGCCCAGTCTGGATAACACCAGAATATGAAAATCAGAAAAAGTGTACTCTATCAGTAGCGTACTGCTGTATACAGTGTTGGGGAATTGTAAATCTCCTATATATTTCAGGAGTAAACACACGATCAAGGCCCAGTCTGGATAACTACCATAATATGAAAATCAGAAAAAGTGTATTCTATCAGTAGCGTACAGCTGTATACAGTGTTGGGGGAAGTGTAAATCTCCGTATATATTTCAGGTGTAAGACATACGATCAGAGGCCCAGTCTGGATAACACCTAAATATGAAAATCAGAAAAGTGACTGTATCAGTAGCGTACAGCTGTATATAGTGTTGGGGAATTGTAAATCTCCGTATATATTTCAGGAGTAAGACAACGGTCACAGGCCCAGTCTGGATAACACTAGAATATGAAAATCAGAAAAAGTGTACTTTATCAGTAGCGTACAGCTTATACAGTGTTGGGGAATTGTAAATTCTCGTAAATATTTCAGGAGTAAACACACGGTCACAGGCCCAGTCTGGATAACACCACAATATGAAAATCAGAAAAAGTGTACTCTATGAGTAGCGTACAGCTATATACAGTGTTGGGGGAATTGTAAATCTCCGCTATATATTTCAAGAGTAACACACACGGTCAGAGGCCAAGACTGGATAACACAGTATATGAAAATCAGAAAAAGTGTACTGTATCAGTAGCGTACAGCTGTATAGAGTGTTGGGGAATTTAAATCTCGTATATATTTCAGGAGTAAACACACGGCCAGAGCCCAGTCTGGATAACACCAGAATATGAAAATCAGAAAAAGTGTATCTATCAGTAGCGTACAGCTGTATACATGTTGGGGGAATTTTAAATCTCGTATATATTTCAGAGTAAACACACGGTCAGAGGCAAGACTGGATAACACTAGAACTGAAAATCAGAAAAAGTGTACTGTATCAGTAGCGTACAGCTGTATACAGTGTTGGGGAATTTAAATCTCTGTATATATTTCAGGAGTAAGACACACGGTCACAGACCAGTCTGGATAACACCAAATTGAAAATCAGAAAAAGTGTACTCTATCAGTAGCGTACAGCTATATACAGTGTTGGGGGAATTGTAAATCTCTGTATATATTTCAGGAGTAAGACACACGGTCACAGGCCCAGTCTGGATAACACCACAATATGAAAATCAGAAAAAGTGCATTCTATCAGTAGCGTACAGCTGTATACAGTGTTGGGGAAAATTTAAATCTGCGTATATATTTCCGGAGTAACACACAGATAGTCAGCATGTATTTGTCTGTGATAGCAGCCGGTCCACGGTAGTGTGAAGAGCGTACAGCTCTATACAGTGTGGGAAAAAATGAACGCTCTATAACTGTGCAGAAAAAAATTCAAGTATTAGTGCTGTGTAGGTGCTGTGTTAAAAAGCAGTCTGCACATCAGGGTACACACAGCAATAGATAGCAGGCAGACTAATAATCAGCTCTGCTGCTGCACACAAGATATTCCTCCCCTGCCACAGGCAGGCAGCCAAATAATCAGCTCTGCTGCTACACACAAAAAAATTCCTCCCCTCTCACTGGCAGGCAGCCTAATAATCAGCTCTGCTGCTCCACACAAGCAATTCCTCCCCTGTCACTGGCAGCTAGCCTAAGAACCAGCGCTGCTGCACACAAGAAATTCATTCACTGTCACTGCACAATAAGTGTACAGCTAATCGCTATGAGCACAAGCACAGAATTAGTGTTGTTTGCCTGCCTAACACTTTCCCTGCTGAGAATCAGAGTGAGCAACCTCTCCCTACACTAAGATCGGCAGAAGTAAAATGGCGGTCGGCGGTGAGGACTTTTATAGGCAGTGTGACGCCACACAAAGCAAGCCAATCACTGCAATGCCCTTCTCTAAGATGGTGCTGGCCGCTGCCCATGTCATTGCGTTGCCCACAGTCTGCTTCCTTGCTTATTGGCTGAGAAAATTCCCTGAAGCATTATGGGAAAACTGACTTTGGCGCTATGGTCGCCGAACACGTGACCGACTTCACGCTATGGTCGGGTTTTGCTCGGCGAAATTGGTATTTTTTGGAATTGACCGACCTGTTTCGCTCAGCTTTATCCCCAATGTTTTATTTTTCCAAGAAATTGGACCCCAATAGTTGTTGTCCAATTTGTTCTGAGTATGCTGATACCCCATATGTGGGGGATGAAATACTGTTTGGGCGCACTGCAGGGCTCGGAAAGGAAGTAATGACGTTTTGGAATACAGACTTTGATGGGTGCCATGTTCAGTTTGCAGAGCCCCTGATGTGCCTAAACAGTGGAAACTCCCGACAAAGTGACCCCATTTTGGAAACTAGACCCCTAAGAAACTTATCTAGACCTGTGGTGAACACATTAAACCCCCAAGTGCTTCACACAAGTTTATAATGCCTGTGCATGAAAATTAAAAATCCTATTTTTTTTCCCACAAAAATGATGTTTTAGTCACCAATTTTTTATTTTCCCAAGGGTAACAGGAGAAATTGGACCACAAAAGTTGTTGTCCAATTTGTCCTGAGTATGCTGATACCCCATATGTGGGAGAAAACTACTGTATGGGCACACGTCGGGGCTTTGAATAGAAGTAGTGACGTTTCATAATGCAGACTTTGATGGAATGGTCTGCGGGTGTCATGTCGCGTTTGGAGACACCAGTGCCTAAACAGTGAAAAACCCCCGCAAGTGACCCCATTTTGGAAACTAGACGCCCAAATGAACTTATCTAGATATAGATATGTGATGAGCACTTTGAACCCACCAAGTGCTTCACAGAAGTTTATAACGCCCAGGTGTGAAAATACAAAAATCATATTTTTTCCACAAAAATGATATTTAGTTCGTTTTTTATTTTCCCAAGGGTAACAGGAGAAATTGGACCCCAAAAGTTGTTGATCAATTTGTCCTGAGTACGCTGATACCCCATATGTGGGAGAAAACTACTGTATGGGCACACGTCGGGGTTCGGAAGGGAAGGAGTGACGTTTTGCATTGCAGATTTTGATGGAATATTCTGCGGGCGTCATGTCCGTTTGGAGAGCCCCTGATGTGCCTAAACAGTGGAAACCCCCACAAGTGACCCCATTTTGGAAACTAGACCCCCCAAGGAACTTATCTAGATGTGTGGTGAGAACTTTGAACCCCCAAGTGCTTTCCACAAGTTTATAATGCCTGGGAATGAAAATTAAAAATCTTATTTTTTTCCCACAAAAATTATCTTTTAGTCACCATTTTTTATTTTTTGCCAAGGGTAACAGAAGAAATTGGACCCCAAGAGTTATTGTGCAATTTGTCCTGAGTACGCTGATACCCCATATGTGGGGGTAAACTACCGTTTGGGCGCACAGCAGAGCTCAGAAGGGAAGGAGTACTGTTTGACTTTTTCAACGCAGAATTGGCTGGTATTGAGATCAGACGCCATGTCACGTTTGGAGAGCCCCTGATGTGCCTAAAGAGTGGAAACCCCCCAATTCTAACTCCAACCCTAACCCCAACACACCTTAACCCTAGTCCCAACCCTAACCATAACCCTAACCACAAAACTAACCCTAACACACCCCTAACCCTAATCCCAATCCTAACCCTAACCCTAACTTTAGCCCCAACTCCAACCCTAACTTTAGTCCCAACCCTAACCATAACCCTAACCCTAATGGGAAAATGGAAATAAATACATTTTTTAAATTGTATTATTTTTCCCTTACTAAGGGGGTGATAAAGGGGGGTTTGATTTACTATTTATAGCGGGTTTTTATGTTTGGCAGCTGTCACGCTAAAAGCCGCTTTTTATTGCAAAAAATAGTTTTTGCATCATCACATTTTGAGAGCTATAATTTTTCCTTATTTTGGCCCACAGAGTCATGTGAGGTCTTATTTTTTGCAGGACAAGCTGACGTTTTTATTGGTACCATTTTTGGCCACATGACATTTTTTGATAGCTTTTTAGTACGATTTTTGGGAGGCAGAATGAACAAAAACAGCAATTCATGAATTTCTTTTGGGGGGGCGTTTATACTGTTCCGCGTGTGATAAAATCAATAAAGCAGTTTTATTCTTTGAGTTAGTACGATTACGATGATACCTTATTTATATCATTTTGTTATGTTTTGGCACTTTTATACAATAAAAACAATTATATATAAAAAATAATTGTTTTTGCATCGCTTTATTCTGCAAGATATAACTTTTTTATTTTTTCGTTGATGATGCTGTAAGGTGGCTTGTTTTTGGCAGGACAAGATGATGTTTTCAGCGGTATCATGTTTATTTATATCCGTCTTTTTGGTCGCGTGTTATTCCACTTTTTGTTCGGCGGTATGATGATAAAGCATTTTTTGTTTTGCCTTGTTTTTTGTTTTTTTAAGGGGTTCACTAAAGGGGTTAACTAATGGGAGAGTTTTATAGGGCGGGTCATTACGGACATGGTGATACTAAATATGTGTACTTTTATTGTTTTTTTTTTTACAATAAAGAAATGAATTTATTGGGGAATATATTTTTTTTTCATTATTTAGGAATTTTTTTTACACATGTTTATTTTTATTTTTTTTACTTTGTCCCAGGGTGGGACATCACTGTATAACATCAGATCGCTGGCTTGACAGAGTGCACAGCACTCTGTCAGAGCAGCGATCTCACTGGCACTGAGAAAGCCACCTCCCTGCAGGACCTGGAAGGACCCCGTGGCCAGCTTGGATCCAGGGTCCTGCAGGAAGGAGGGTCCCTCGGAACAACACGATACATCGCGCTGTTCTGACGGTTTCATGGAAGCATGCAGGGAGCCCCCTCCCTGCGCGATGCTTCCCTGTGCCCTGGAACACTGCGATCATCTTTGATCGCAGTGTGCCAGGGGTTAATGTGCCAGGAGCGGTCCGTGACCGCTCGTGGCACATAGTGCTGGGTGTCAGCTGTGATAATCAGCTGACACCCGGCCGCAGTCATCTGCACTCCCCCCGCGAGCGCAGCTGATCTCCTATGACGTACTATCCCGTCCTTGGAAATTAAGTCCCAGGGCACATGGACGGGATAGTACGTCCGATGACAGAAAGGGGTTAATAAATTTGAAAAAATTTCTACATTTCTGTTTTTTCTAGTCAAGATGGGGTGCAGAGTGTACAATAATGAGAAAAAAAAATAACTTTTTTGAATTTACCAAATGGCTGCAATAAACAAAGAGTGAAAAATTTAAAGGGGTCTAAACACTTTCAGTACCCACAGTATATGGTCAAACCAATCATGTCATTCAAAAGTACAACTTGTCCCGCAAAAAAAGAAGCCCTCACATGGCCATATTGATAGAAAAATAAAAAGTGGGTATATATGATTGGGAAACATCTGTGAGGGGTTGACACACTTGGCTGCTTCTCTCAGGTAGACACAGGAACCGTCCAGTAAAGAATCATCTGCTGGTTTATTGAGGGTTAACATAAATCTTGGCAGGGTACAGCAAAAATAAACAAAGTCTTGCTGGCAAAACAGAAAAACAAACAAAACACTTCACATAAGTCCATTCCCTGCAGGGTTCACTTGCAATTATCCAGCTCCTACTGGAGCTATGTGGGAGTTCCTGCTCTCCCAAGACACAACCAACCACTGACTCACATGGCCAGGTATTTACCATCCATGTGATGGTCACATGATCTTAACCTCACGCAGGTCCTGGCAGGATTCTGCATGTGGGGATATGGTGGACCTCCGCCCACCTGCTCTATGAAGGTCAACTAAAACCAGCCCAAAACATACATTACTATTAACCCTCTCAGCACTTAGTGTGCTGGAGGAAAAAAAAACACTGGTTTTACATCACTGACTGCAGCAGGCGCAGTGACACGTATCTCCATTCACATACTATGCCAATGACTCTGTCACACATCTTTATTTATTATTATGGCAGTATACTTATTGGAAGGGGGAAATCATTCTGCGCTCGCACTGCAGTGCATGGACTGGGCGCCTTTCTCCCGGCTGCATCCCCATACATGCTGTGAGGCTGTTGAGTTCAAGTCAGGACACCCACAGCCCATCCATGAACTGCAGTCCTAGCGCAGACTGATATCCACTGACAGCATCCATAAATGTACAGAAAACAGAATACAATAATCTGCAATCAGAAATACAGATTATAAGAAAAGTCACAATTTCAATTATTTTAAAAAATTTATGTGACACATTCCCTTAAATAAAAATAAAAATATACCTAAAAACAGTACTGGCTATTTTAACTAATGTTTAATAGGTTAGAGTAGAGTAGGGCCGGAAAAAGACTCTACCTTGCCGTGGTGGCGGCTTAACAATTCTTTTGGCCAAAACAAAAGCTGCTGGCTATGTATGTGGTCTGGGAACTTTTAATGTGTGATTGGTGAGGACATGGTGCTGAAGTGGAGTTTTTCCAAGAGAGGGCCGTGGGACTGTGGAAGATTCGAGGGGTGGAGGTGGAGCTGTGGTGGAGCCTGGGCAGAGTCTCAAGGAGGCCCCAAAATGTTGACAGTATGGGGCCCTGAAATTCCTAGTGGCAGCACTGGATGTACCAGAATAAGTTAACCATCTGTATTTTCATGACTATGAAAATTGTACATTCACACTGAAGGCATCAAAACTATGAATTAACACATGTGGAATTATACATTACACTTTACAAAAAAGTGTGAAACAACTGAAAATATGTCTTATATTCTAGGTTCTTCAAAGTAGCCACCTTTTGCTTTGATTACTGCTTTGCACGCAGAAAAGGTGAACGGATGGACTCTACATGCTTGGTTCCCACCGTGACGCATGGAGGAGGTGGTGTGATGGTGTGGGGGTGCTTTGCTGGTGACACTGTTGGGGATTTATTCAAACTTGAAGGCATACTGAACCAGCATGGCTACCACAGCATCTTGCAGCGGCATGCTATTCCATCCGGTTTGCGTTTAGTGAGACCATCATTTATTTTTCAACAGGACAATGACCCCAAACACACCTCCAGGCTGTGTAAGGGCTATTTGACCAAGAAGGAGAGTGTTGGGGTGCTACGCCAGATGACCTGGCCTCCACAGTCACAGACCTGAACTCAGTCGAGATGGTTTGGGGTGAGCTGGACCGCTCACCGCTTCAATTTTGAATAAATCCCCAACAGTGTCACCAGCAAAGCACCCCCACACCATCACACCACCTCCTCCATGCTTCACGGTGGGAACCAGGCATGTAGAGTCCATCCATTCACCTTTTCTGCGTGCAAAGCAGTAATCAAAGCAAAAGGTGGCTACTTTGAAGAACCTAGAATATAAGACATATTTTCAGTTGTTTCACACTTTTTTGTAAAGTGTAATGTATAATTCCACATGTGTTAATTCATAGTTTTGATGCCTTCAGTGTGATTTCTACAATTTTCATAGTCATGAAAATACAGAAAAATCATTGAATGAGAAGGTGTGTCCAAACTTTTGGTCTGTACTGAAATATATTTTATAATATAATATATATATATATATATATATACACTGCTCAAAAAAATAAAGAAAACATTCAAATAACACATCCTAGATCTAAATGAATGAAGTATTCTCATTGAATACTTTGATGTGTACAAAGTTGAATGTGCTGTCAACAGAATCACGCAAAAATCATTAATGGAAATCAAATATTTGAACTAATGGAGGCCTGGATTTCGAGAGACCCCCAAAATGAAAATCCAAACAAGACAAAATTAAAGTGGAAACAAGTCAAAATGATGGTCAGTATTGTGTGGCCTCCACGTGCCTGTATGACCTCACCAAAAAACGCCTGGGCATGCTTCTGATGAGGTTGTGGATGTTCTCCTGAGGGATCTCCTCCCAGACCTGGACTAAAGCATCCGTCAACTCCTGGACAGTTTGTGGTGCAACGCGACGTTAGTGGATGGAGCAAGGCATGCTGTCCCAGATGTGCTCAATCGGATTCAGGTCTGGGGAACGTGCGAGCCAGTCCATAGCTTCAATGCCTTCATCTTGCAGGAACTGCTGACACACTCCAGCCACATGAGGTCTGGCATTGTCCTGCATTAGGAGGAACCCAGAGCCAATTGCACCAGCATATGGTCTCACAAGGGGACTGAGGATCTCATCTTGGTAACTAATGGCAGTCAGGCTACCTCTGACGAGCACATGGAGGGCTGTGTGGCCCTCCAAAGAAATGCCAGCCCACACCATTACTGATCCACTGCCAAACCGGTCATGCTGAAGGATGTTGAAGGCAACAGGTTCACACTAAGCACATGTGACAGACGTGACAAAGTCTGGAGACGCCATGGAGAGCGATCTTCTACCTGCAACATCCTTCAGCATGACGGGTTCCCCAGACCTGAATCCGATTGAGCAATCTTGGACAGCATGTCTTGCTCCATCCACCAACGTCACGTTGCACCACAGACTGTCCAGGAGTTGAGGATGCTTTAGTCCAGGTTTGGGAGGAGATCCCCCAGGAGAACATCCGCAACCTCATCAGGAGCATGCCCAGGCGTTGTAGGGAGGTTATAGAGGTACGTGGAGGCCACAGACAATACTGAGCATCATTTTGACTTGTTTCCACTTTAATTTTGTCTTGTTTTGATTTTCATTTAGACTTGTTTCCACTTTCATTTGGGGGATCTCTCCAAATCCAGGCCTCCATTGGTTCAAAAATTTGATTTCCAGTGATGATTGTGTGATTTTGCTGACAGCACATTCAACTTTGTACACAACAAAGTATTCAATGAGAATATTTCATTCATTTAGATCTAGGATGTGTTATTTGAGTGTTCCCTTTATTTTTTTGAGCAGTGTATATTGTAGCATGACTAATGGCTGCATAATTAATGGGAGGTATGTATCACAGGGATGGCTGCTCCCTGTGATGTAACCCTTTTTTTTTTCAACACCAAAGACACCGAACACAATGAGTGATATCAAAAAAGCAGCAATTTTGATTAAACATGGAATAGTAAAAAGTCAAAAAACTCTATATTTCAGAATTATGTGGCAATATATCAAAAAAATCAAAGCGGTCAGGGTAGAAAGGAGTGTGCGGCTAGATGTATAAAAAGTCCTGACATCTGGCACCGATATAGGTAAATAGGGGCTATACCCAAATAGTAGAAATCAGTACCATGTAAAGCGGGCATAGATGTCTATAGTGACATCCCCTAACTGTTATACCCACAAGTCCATCATGTAACATAGCATTTATCACAATGCAAGTGCAGTGTAATACAGTCAGGGTCCGGACCCATGACTGGAAATAGAAAAGAGGGCAAACAGCAATATTAGTACCATGAGTCATAGGGTTAACTCACCCATATTGGTGTCAGAAGATGCAGGAACGCGCCCCTACGCGCGTTTCGCAGTCGCTTCCTCGGGGGCAGATGTATAACACAAGGCCCGAAATGACGCTCCTAAATACCTCCTTGGGATTAGAGTAATCAAGGACACATGTAGCAGCTGCGTATCAGTATCGCTCGCAGCAACCCGGCGGCGGCGCGCATCGCGGGTGCACCCGACTGGCGTCAGCGGGACGCACCGGTGCCGGGAAGCATCGCGAGAAGACACAGAGACACAGTGGGTGTATGGAGCATGCGCATACCGGGCCGAACGTAGCGGCTATCTTTAGACAGGGAAACAGGAATTTTTTCACCCCTACTCATATCGCAAGGAGGAATATTGGGTGTACGCCGGCATTTACCATATTGGTAACAAAAGACATCACACAGTATGTCCTTGATATTCTCTCTACTGTAAAACAACCCCAAAAACCCTCATCGGAAATATAATAGTGGGGATATAAACTAAAGAGTAATACATAATATCACAGCAATATAATGACATGAAAGATACTTATCACACAACAATAGAGAGAATTGTAACAATATAAAAAACATCGGTATTTTAACCAATAAACACTATACAATCTACAACTGATGATGATCTATACTGAAAGTCACGCATAAACAGATACATATTCTTCAAAAAGGAGGGGGTTAAGTCACAAAAAAGAGACCATAAGATAATATAATATACATATGCAAAAGGTAAGTATGGTAGATAACTAGTCCAAAGAGAGATTTCCTATATATAAACCAGGAGAAAAAAGGAGCGTATAGGTTACTGAAAATACAAAATCTTTTATTCAATAACAATGTGTATCTGTACATAAAAGTCATAAAGGACATATAACACAGGTGGCAGCAGAAATTACATCAAATGCATTGCAAGTCACAGTATATAGGACCCCACATATATCCAGACCCGAGCCAAACCATACCCACAATGAAATTAGTGGGCACAGAAAAAATTGTTCATATGTCCTTTATGACTTTTATGTACAGATACACATTGTTATTGATTAAAAGATTTTGTATTTTTGGTAACCTATACGCTCCTTTTTTCCCCTGGTTTATATGCTTGTTCGGAGCAGGTATTTGCTCTTTGCTTTTCTCATGCTGACTATCATGGGTGGGTAATCACCCTCTGGTCGAATATGCAACTAGGTTGTGTGTTAGCATAGATTTCCTATACGTACAGTACAGACCAAAAGTTTGGACACACCTTCTCATTCAAAGATTTTTCTGTATTTTCATGACTATGAAAATTGTAGAATCACACTGAAGGCATCAAAACTATGAATTAACACATGTGGAATTATACATTACACTTTACAAAAAAGTGTGAAACAACTGAAAATATGTCTTATATTCTAGGTTCTTCAAAGTAGCCCCTTTTGCTTTGATTACTGCTTTGCACGCAGAAAAGGTGAACGGATGGACTCTACATGCCTGGTTCCCACCGTGAAGCATGGAGGAGGTGGTGTGATGTGTGGGGGTGCTTTGCTGGTGACACTGTTGGGGATTTATTCAAAATTGAAGCGGTGAGCGGTCCAGCTCACCCCAAACTATCTTGATTGGGTTCAGGTCTAGTGACTGTGGAGGCCAGGTCATCTGGCGTAGCACCCCAACACTCTCCTTCTTGGTCAAATAGCCCTTACACAGCCTGAAGGTGTGTTTGGGGTCATTGTCCTGTTGAAAAATAAATGATGGTCCAACTAAATGCAAACCGGATGGAATAGCATGCTGCTGCAAGATGCTGTGGTAGCCATGCTGGTTCAGTATGCCTTCAATTTTGAATAAATCCCCAACTGTGTCACCAGCAAAGCACCCCCACACATCACACCACCTCCTCCATGCTTCACGGTGGGAACCAGGATGTAGAGTCCATCCGTTCACTTTTCTGCGTGCAAAGCAGTAATCAAAGCAAAAGGTGGCTATTTTGAAGAACCTAGAATATAAGACATATTTTCAGTTGTTTTATGCTTTTTTGTAAAGTGTAATGTATAATTCCACATGTGTTAATTCATAGTTTTGATGCCTTCAGTGTGATGTACAATTTTCATAGTCATGAAAATACAGAAAATCTTTGAATGAGAAGGTGTGTCCAAACTTTTGGTCTGTACTGTATATATCCACAAGAATAAATCAATACACCAGAAAACCTCACATTAAAACAACAAAGTTTGATGTAACCCGGAGTATTTTTTCTTTAGTGCAGGTAAGCACTAAGTAGTTGTTGTTCACACTTGTGCCATGGTTACGGGTAGCTATGAGAGATGGGAGGGTCTGGCTACCCATATACCTCACACCGAGGTGAGAGGGCTCACTGTACCCGGTTTTATCTAAAGAAGCCTGTGTGTGTGGTTGTGAGTTTGAGAACCTGCAATGATGTCATGATCACGTGACTAGCCATGTGATAGGTAACTGGGAGAGGTTACAGCTATGTAATGAAGGTGTGTTTGGCACATGGGAGTGTTTGGGAGTCTGTCAGTGTGGACAGATTTCCCATGTGTCCTGGCTGGACACTACAGAATGGTCTGTGTGCAGTGAAGGAGAGTGCTCCTGTGTGTGTGTCTCCAGACCAAACCTGCTTGCTGGACATCGCCGAGCCTGGGGAAGCAGTGCTGGCTAGTCTGAGCCAGAGGAAGGAAGTCTGTGAGATACCTCCGGAGTGGACGGTCTTGACAACCGTGAGTGATACTGACCGGGGTCAGTGAGAAATGTTTATGGGATACCTCTGAGGAGAACCTTTGTGGCCGACACCAACAGGTAACGGACTGGGGTCAGAAAAAAGACTGTGTTTATTCTTTGTTTATGGGATACGTCTGAGGATAAAAGGCATCCAGGAACCTGTGTGGCGATGCAACAGGTATCCGTGTTATGCTGACCGGGGTCAGTGAGAGACTGTGTTTATTATATAGAGCTGAATGTGTAACGGACAGTGTGCTGGCTGCTGCATACTATCAAGTTTATGAGAAATGGTTTATGCTGTTCACTAATAAACCGAATGGACTTGTTTTTTTACCCTGAGTATCCCAGCGTATGCCTTAAGGACCACAAAGTGAGTAATCCCCGTCCACAGATAGTGTGGAACGTTACAATATATAATATATATAAAAAAAAGCACAGAAGCACTATGCATAAGTTTAGGCCACATGAAAATACCGAAAAACAGTAAAAACATTGAATCTCAATTTTTTTTTTACTCAAAAAAATGTACTTACAGTAATGAATGAAAAATGAAGGTTCTTAGCGCATAAATTGGCCAATTCATGTATGCCCATTAACCAGGGCAAGGTGACCTCCCTTTGATGGGTCCCTGTTCTACTGTATATGCCTCTCTCTGGCTATCAACCTACAGTTAAATGGACACTCATCTCTCCCGGGTTTAGCCTTACAATTTATGGGCAGGTAGAACTGATTACAGTCACCTGCAGGTCAATGGTAGGATTGCAGCCTGAGGTAGAACTGATTACAGCCACCTGCAGGTCAATGGTAGGATTGCAGGATCAGGCTGGAGGCAGCCAACATCCAATAGTAAACATACAGAAAAACCTGCCCAGCACCTCCTAAGTGTGAACATGTGCAAGCTAAAAGACTGCATTACATAGAAAAAAGAGAGCTTAGCAGCACTATGCATAAGTTTAAGCCACGTGAAAATACCGAAAAACAGTAAAAACATTGAATCTCGATTTTTTTTTTACTCAATAAAAGTACTTACAGTAATGAATGAAAAATGAGGGTTCTTAGTGCATAAATTGGCCAATTCATGTATGCCCATCAACCAGGGCAAGGTGACCTCCCTCTGATGGGTCCCTGTTCTAGTGTATATGCCTCTCTCTGGCTATCAACCTACAGTTAAATGGACACTCATCTCTCCCGGGTTTAGCCTTACAATTTATGGGCAGGTAGAACTGATTACAGCCACCTGCAGGTCAATGGTAGGAGTGCAGGTGGAGGCAGCCAACATCCAATAGTAATAGTGAGGCATATACATTAGAACAGGGACCCATCAAAGGGAGGTCACCTTGCCATGGTTGATAGACATTCATGAATTGGCCAATCTATGTTCTAAGAACCTTCATTTTTTATTCATTACTGTAAGTACATTTTTTTTGAGTAAAAAAAAATCTAGATTCAATGTTTTAAATGTGCTTCATTGTTTTCACATGGCCTAAACTTATGCAAGGTGCTGCTGTGTTTTCTTTTTTCTATATAATGCAGTCTTGCAGCTTGCACTTATTCACACTTAGGAGATGCTGGTCAATTGACAAATGTATATGTCATAGTATATAAAGATATTTAATAAATTATATGATAAAAACCTCAATTTCGATAGAATTTGACAGGATGCATGGAGAAAAACTGAGAGGCAGAGAAGGACCGAAAACATTAAAGGGGGAGTAGACAAACTAATACTCCTGCCGTGGAAACCTTATAATATTGGGGAATAATCATCAAGTTTGAGATAGTTTGATGACGTGTTCCTGGGCCGAGACGTGGTGAATGGTTGTCACCGCTGGCTGTCCGAGTGTGAGCCGACAAACGGACTGCAAACAATATCCGCCATTCAGTGCTCATTGATTGATCAGATATATCATGGAAAGCCAATAAAGTGAACAAATGGGTTCTTACAAAAAGCGACCCAGTGGAGATGAAGTCTGCAGAAGACAGGGAGAGCACCTATAGTCGGGTTTACGTAAGTGAATCTGTGTTTCTTATGAAAAAATGGAATGGAAAAACTGATAAGGGAAGGAAAGAAAAACCTTTTCTTTTGATAATGATAACTGGGTGAGAGGAACGATCTACCTAGTGAATGTAAAGTGAGTGGGCACAAAACACGTGGAAGGAATGTGATAAACATACAATATAAAAGAGAAGTATAAGTGGTGCGGAAAGGAAATGACATGCAATTGATGTACAGTATTTAACAAAAGGCAGTGTAAACTAAGATCTTATTGTAAAAGAACGAGAAGGGTTATAAGAAAGTGTCTGTGTTTTCGTTAAGACCATTCAGAGTGAGAGGGTTCAATTTATAAATCCAATAAAGTTCCTTACGGTTTAGTTGTGGGATTTCTTCTATGGGAAATATTCTCTATTGTTTGAACTGTTTATTGTATAAAGTGGCAAATTGTTGCGATAAACCAGTGTGACGACTCCTGGAGTGGACCCCCTGCGTCGTGATACCAACCCACCCTGGGAGAGCTGACCTAGTGAAAACCACCCCCTATACAGGGAGTGTTAAGGGCAGACCCAGAGGAGTGAAGTACCACGACTGCTGGAACCAGGTGGCCGGCTTACAGAAGACGGGAGTACGCAGGAAGTGGAAGTGTGCAAAGCGTGGACACGGGAACAAGCAGAGTACAGGATAGTGCAAGGCATCTGCACGAGGGCGCACAGAGTACAGGACAGTGCAAGACGTGTGCACGAGGGTACGCAGAGTACAGTACCGTGCAAGGCGTGTGTGTGGCGCCCCTGAGGGTTCAGTCGCCACAGAGGTGTTGCATCTCACCCAGAGGTGTGAAACCCCACTCCCAGGTAAGGAGGGAGCACCCCTAGGACTCCAACACCTGCATCCAACACACACCATATCAGCTGAGCATACAGACGTACCCTATGGGAGGATGGTCTGACTCACATTGGTTAGCAAGGGGTGTATGGGTGGGTGGAGCTTAGGCAGCAGTAAGAGGAGTAGAGAAGCTTAGAGAGCAGAGCACTCTTAGGAGTGGAGGTGGAGAAGAGAGCTAGCCTTGAGGAGCTTCAGAACGCATGAGAAAGGGTCCAAAAGCACGGACAGTGATTATTCCATCCGTGGCCCTATCCGAGATAGGAAGGACCAGGCCATCAGGTAACGGCCCCTAGACTAGTGAGAAAGCTTCAGGCACTGCTAGTAAGCCGACAGCGGTGATCACTTTATGGGTCATTGCTACTACCACCAGCAGCATCCCCCGAAGGAAGCTATATAGGCCAAGGACGTACAGAACTAATCTGTTTCCCGACAGGACCGCAGCTTCGGGTCTGAAGGACTGCATGGTGAGGTGCTAGGAAGAAAGGAGTGAAAAGCACAGAGAGAGAAGGCCAGGAAAGGAACACACTGAAAGGGAGTCTTGGGCAAGTGCTACCGCTCTATCTGGGAGTTGCTGGACCCCTCGCCCGGAGGACACAGTACTAAGCAGGCATCTGTATTACTGGTGACAGAACTGTGAGTAAAAACCCTGAAACTGCATCTGGACTGTCTCCCTGATTATTCCAGCGACGCACATATCTCTTCTACATTCCTCCGCACCATTCTTCAAACACATAACTTCTACCTGCCCTGGAAGGACACAGTCTCACCTGTAGGAGGTTTACCAACTAGCTGCACAACACCATCCCTTCCAGAGGACCTGCACAGCAGCGCTGGTCACCCTGACCAGACATTACAGGTGGCGTCACGAATCACTAACATTATCTCCTGTAAATAATCCCCTTTTTGGTGAACGCCCAGGGCCACGGACAGAGTCGTGGCTGACGTGACATCCCTCATAGGAGACAACAGCCTCGGTGCCGAGTACCCCACGGCCATGGCGGGCGACTCAATCCTGGCATCACGAACAGGATAGCGAAGCCCGGTGTCACCGGGTCTTGTGTGCCTATACTGAACTGTTTGCGTGCAAGAGATTTTATTGCCAAATTTGAAACTATCATCGCCATATTCGCACCACGAGATGCTGGTGAAGAAGAGGGGCGTATCTTTGTGGGCGTGAGTCACCCTGAGGCGCGAAAATAATGACCGCCCAGTCCAAATGCTTCTGCAATGTAAGAACATGCCCCACGGTAAAAGAGTTCCGCCTCCTGATCCTCTCTGGCGGGAGAAAGAGGACAAGGAAACCCCGCCCCTCTACAAAAGAACGGGAACTCCTCCATGAAGAAACACTGGCCATCCCGGGACCAGAGCTGGAGGGAGCTGAGCCTGCGGAGCTGACCCAGCAATGGGAAGAGGCGGCTCATATGGAGCAGAGCTGGAGGGAACTTACCCTCGGCTCAGACCAGCAGTCGGAGACGCAGCACCCGCAGGAGCTTCCTCTCGGCCCGGACCAGCAGACGGAGTAACCACGCTTACCTCTGCGTCCCCTACGACAACAGGCTCGGTGCCGAGTACCAAACGGCCCTGGAGCGCAACTCATGTGCACGAGGGTACGCAGAGTACAGGACAGTGTAAGGCGCGCGCTGGGAAGCACGCTTGGGTAAAAGGCAATGCAGAGGACTGCAGGGAAGCACATTAGAGAACAAGGCAGGGGAGGAGGTGTGCTAAGAAGCACAACCGAGTGCAGCGCAAAGCGTGTGCCAAGAAGCATGACAGAGTACAGAACAGAGCGTGTGCTAAGAATCACGACAGAGCACAGAGCAGAACTTGTGCTAAGAAGAACGACAGAGCAGAGTGTGTGCTAAGAAGCACGACGGAGCACAGAGTAGAGCGTGTGCTAAGAAGCATGACAGAGCACAGAGCTCAGGAGAACTGAATACTGGGAGCAATCAAGTAGGAGCCAGCGGCTTAGCAGGGTAGCACAACAATAATCAGGCGCCTCCCATAGGAAGAGGCGGCTGATATAGGGCAAGAGCACAGGTACTTCCGGGTTAGGTCCTCCAGGACCATAGAGATGACGTGACTGGAGTCATAGCAGAGGAGCGCGCATGTGCACTGGACATAGCCGTGCAATCATAGGATCAAGTGTGAGAGGTGCGCGTGCGCACCCAACGGGATCCCTAGCGCGGCCGCGGCACCGGAAGTGATGACATCGGATGAGGAGTCCCGGCACTGTGTGAGCGCAGCTTAACAGTACCCCCCCTCTTTACGCCCCCTTTTTTCCAAGGCTGGAAAGAAACTTAGACAAAATCTGGGGTGCGTGGATATTCTCCCGGGGCTCCCAAAATCTCTCTTTAGAGACAAAGCCCTTCCAATCAATCAAAAAGAGAGTCCTCCCTCTTACCTTCTTCCTGACCAGGATATCTTTCACCTCAAATTCATCCCCACGCCAACAGGCTGGGGTGTGTGGCCCAGAGAAGGATGAAACCGATTGAGTACCATGGGCTTGAGGAGAGACACATGGAAGGAATTGGGAATGCAGAGCGAAAGCGGGTAACTTCAATTTGTACGCAACTTCATTAATGCATCTGAGGACCTCAAAAGGACCAATGGATCGGGGACAAAGTTTGTATGAAGGTACCTTAAGGCGAATATATTTGGAGGAAAGCCACACTTTGTCACCAGGGAGATAAGGAGGAGAGTCCATGCGCCTTTTATCTGCATGTAATTTCATTGTGTTTTGTGCTTTCTCAAGAGTGGTTTTGGTATCCAGCCATACCCTGGAGAACTCCACGGACAGAGAGTCGGCCGCAGGCACTCCCGAGACAAGAAGTACCGTAAAGGCACACTGGGATGTTTTCCGAATGCAATGAAGAAAGGAGATTTGGATGAAGATTTGCTGGTGTGGTTATTGTATGCAAACTCAGCCCAAGGAAGTAAACTGACCCAATCGCTCTGATGAGCATTTGAAAAGTGACGGAGATAAGATATAAGAATTTGGTTTGTTCGTTCCACCTGCCCATTGCTTTGGGGGTGATAGGCAGAAAAAAAGTCCAGTGTCACTTTCATGAGTCCACAAAGAGCTCTCCAGAAGCAGGAGGTGAATTGGACCCCTCTGTCCGACACGATGTGCAGAGGGAAACTGTTATGTTTAGGTAGCTGAGGAGAAAAAAAATGGCAATACACCAGAGAGGCTGGAACCTATTGGATTGCAGTAACCTGAACTAACCACACAACTAGAGGTAGCAGTGGAGCATTCCTACGTTGATCCTAGACGCCTCGTCACAGCCTGAGAGATAACTACACCTAAAGGTAGAAAGAGGAAAGCTATCTGCCCCGGAGCAGATCCCCAAATAAAATAGGAAGCCCCCAAACATGTAATGGCGGCTAGACAAGAAGAAGCACGGACACAGACAGAAAATAGAATGAGCAAACGCTGGGGCAAAATCTGTCTAGACAGAAAAGTACAGGAAAGGATTCTTACTGCAATCCAAAAAAACCCTAAAAAATACCAACTCTTCTGATTGCAAAACCACCTGAGATCACACGATCTCCACCACCTAAATCAGATCTCTGGTGTAACAAAACTAAGCCGCAGCCACTGAAAAAACAGGAAAAAGCAAATGAACAAATAACAGTGGCTACAGATAAACTGAGAGGAGCACAGGCCCCAGAAGGGGACCTGGCTGACCTCCAAAAAGTGCAGAGAACTATACAAAAAGCAAGCACAAAAATAAAAGCAGAAAATATCTTATCTGAAAGCAGAAGATGCAGGCAAGACTCAGCAAATGAACCAGGAACCACAACTGAGACAAGAACAATTGATCACCGGCAACCATCATTGGAGGGAACCTCCCTTATATCAGACCAGTCAGCGATCCCAGATTGCCGTTCCTCGCTGAAAGGTTCAGTACAGTCTGTAACCACCAGAGGGAGCCTCTGCTCAGAAACCATCTCTAGCACATTCATAACAGGAAACCATGAATTCTGATGATGTGGGTGTCCCAACGTATGCCTTAAGGACCAGCAAAGTGAGTAATCCCGTCCAAAGATAGTGTGGAACGTTACAATATATATATATAAAAAAAAAGCACAGAAGCACTATGCATAAGTTTAGGCCACATGAAAATACCGAAAAACAGTAAAAACATTGAATCTCAATTTTTTTTTTACTTAAAAAAATGTACTTACAGTAATGAATGAAAAATGAAGGTTCTTAGCGCATAAATTGGCCAATTCATGTATGCCCGTTAACCAGGGCAAGGTGACCTCCCTTTGATGGGTCCCTGTTCTACTGTATATGCCTCTCTCTGGCTATCAACCTACAGTTAAATGGACACTCATCTCTCCCGGGTTTAGCCTTACAATTTATGGGCAGGTAGAACTGATTACAGCCACCTGCAGGTCAATGGTAGGATTGCAGCCTGAGGTAGAACTGATTACAGCCACCTGCAGGTCAATGGTAGGATTGCAGGATCAGGCTGGAGGCAGCCAACATCCAATAGTAAACATACAGAAAAACCTGCCCAGCACCTCCTAAGTGTGAACATGTGCAAGCTAAAAGACTGCATTACATAGAAAAAAGAGAGCTTAGCAGCACTATGCATAAGTTTAACCCCTTAGTGACAGAGCCATTTTGCAGCTTAATGACCGGGCCAATTTTTACAATTCTGACCACTGTCACTTTATGAGGTTATAACTCTGGAACGCTTTAACGAATCCAGCTGATTCTGAGATTGTTTTTTCGTGACATATTGTACTTCACGTTAGTGGTAAAATTTCTTTGATATGACTTGTGTTTATTTATGAAAAAAACGGAAATATGGCGAAAATTTTGAAAATTTAACAATTTTCAAACTTTAAATTTTTATGCCCTTAAATCAGAGAGATATGTCACACAAATTTCTTAATAAATAACATTTCCCACATGTCTACTTTACATCAG
Source organism: Oophaga sylvatica (assembly GCA_033576555.1). Taxonomy (NCBI): domain Eukaryota; kingdom Metazoa; phylum Chordata; class Amphibia; order Anura; family Dendrobatidae; genus Oophaga; species Oophaga sylvatica. Next base: position 152,078,657 of record JARQOD010000008.1, read on the forward strand.
CACAATTTTGGGACCAAAATTTTTTTTTGTTACGAAGTTATAAGGGTTAAAAGTTGACCAGCGATTTCTCATTTTTACAACACCATTTTTATTTTAGGGACCACCTCACATTTGAAGTCACTTTGAGGGGTCTATATGATAGAAAATAGCCAAAAGTGACACCATTCTAAAAACTGCACCCCTCAAGGTGCTCAAAACCACATTCAAGAAGTTTATTAACCCTTTACGTGCTTCACAGGAACTGAAGCAATGTGGAAGGAAAAAATTAACATTTAACTTTTTTTGCAAAAACTTTACTTCGGAACCTATTTTTTTTATTTTCACAACTGTTAAAAGAAAAAATGAACCACAAAATTTGTTGTGCAATTTCTCCTGATTAAGCCGATACCCCATATGTGGGGGTAAACCACTTTTTGGGCGCACGGCAGAGGTTGCAAGGGAAGGAGCGACATTTGACTTTTTCAACGCAGAATTGGCTGGACGCCATGTCGCGTTTGTAGAGGCCCTGATGTGTCTAAACAGTGGAAACCCATCACAAGTGACCCCATTTTGGAAACTAGACCCCTAAGGAACTTATATAGATGTGTGGTGAGCACTTTGAACCTCCAAGTGCTTCACAGAAGTTTATAACATAGAACAGTTAAAATAAAAAATCATATTTTTTCCACAAAAACAATCTTTTCACCCCAATTTTTATTTTCCCAAGGGTAACAAGACCCCAAAAGTTTTTGTGCAATTTGTCCTGAGCATTCTGATACCCCATATGTGGGGGTAAACCACTGTTTGGGTGCAAGGCAGAGCTTGGAAGGGAAGGAGCGCCGTTTGACTTTTTCAGCGCAGAATTGTCTGGACGTCATGTCGTGTTTGTAGAGGTCCTGATGTGTCTAAACAGTGGAAACCCCCCACAAGTGACCCCATTTTGGAAATTAGACCCCCTAAGGAACTTATCTAGATGTGTGGTGAGCACTTTGAACTCCAAGTGCTTCACAGAAGTTTATAACATAGAACCGTGAAAATAAAAAATCATATTTTTTCCCCAAAAACGATCTGTTCACCCCAATTTTTATTTTCCCAAGGGTAACAAGACCCCAAAAGTTTTTGTGCAATTTGTCCTGAGCATGCCGATACCCCATATGTGGGGGTAAACCACTGTTTGGGCGCACGGCAGGGCTTGGAAGTGAAGGAGCGCCGTTTGACTGTTTCAAACCAAAATTGGCTGGAATTGAAATTGGACGCCATGTCGCGTTTGGAGAGCCCCTGATACGCCTAAACAGTCGAAAAACCCCCACAAATCACACCATTTTGGAAACTAGACCCCTTAAGGAACTTATCTAGATGTGTGGTGAGCACTTTGAACCCCCAAGTGCTTCACAGAAATTAATAAACGTAGAGCCGTGAAAATAAAAAATCATTTTTTTCCTCAAAAATGATTCTTTAGCCCGCTATTTTTTTTATTTTCCCAAGGGTAACAGGAGAAATTGGACCCAAAAAGTTGTTGTGCAATTTTTCCTGAGTACGCTGATACCCCATATGTGGGGTGAAACCACTGTTTGGGCGCATGGGAGTGCTTGGAAGGGAAAGAGCGCCATTTTGTAATGCAGACTTTGATGGAATGTTCTGCGGGCGTCATGTTGTGTTTGCAGAGCCCTTGATGTACCTAAACAGTAGAAACCCCCTGCAAGTGACACCATTTTGGAAACTAGACCCCCCAAGGAGCTTATATAGATGTGTGGTGAGCACTTTGAACCCCCAAGTGCTTCACAGAAATTTATAAACGCAGAGCCGTGAAAATGAAAAATCATTTTTTTTTCTCAAAAATGTTTTTTTTAGCAAGCTATTTTTTATTTTCCCAAGGGTAACAGAAGAAATTAGAATCCCAAAATTGGTGTGCAATTTGTCCTGAGTGCGCTGATACCCCATATGTTGGGGTAAACCACTGTTTGGGCGCACGACAGGGCTCGGAAGGGAGGGAGCGACATTTGACTTTTTGAAAGCCACGTCGTGTTTGGAGACCCCCTGATGTGTCTAAACAGTGGAAACCCCCCACAAGTGACCCCATTTTGGAAACTAGACCCCCCAAGGAGCTTATCTAGATGTGTGGTGAGCACTTTGAACCCCCAAGTGCTTCACAGAAATTTATAAACGCAGAGCCGTGAAAATGAAAAATCATTTTTTTTCTCAAAAATGTTTTTTTTTAGCCAGCTATTTTTTATTTTCCCAAGGGTAACAGAAGAAATTAGAACCCCAAAATTGGTGTGCAATTTGTCCTGAGTACGCTGATACCGCATATGTTGGGGTAAACCACTGTTTGGGCGCACGGCAGGGCTCGGAAGGGAGGGAGCGCCATTTGACTTTTTGAACGCCACGTCGTGTTTGGAGACCCCCTGATGTGCCTAAATAGTGCAAATCCCTCAATTCTAGCTCCAACCCTAACCCCAACACACCCCTAACCCTAATCCCAACCCTAAACCTAACCTAAATCCCAACCCTAATTGTAACCCTAACCTTAATTGTAACCCTAACTCTAATTGTAACCCTAACCCTAATTTTAACCCTAACCCTAATTGTAACCTTAACCCTAATTATAACCCTAATTATAACCCTAACCCTAAGGCTAGGTTCATTTTGCATTTTACCAGCCCATTCAACACATAGCGTTGACGGGCTGGTAACGGTATAGCATAACACGATCGCGTTATGCTATACCCGCTAGCGCAGAGGAATCAGCAGATGATTCATCTGCGCTAGCGGTGACGGAGCCCAGACGCTGCAGCCCGCGTCCGAGGCTCCGTCACTGAATGATGGCACGTCGCAAACGCATCCCGCTTTATGGTATGCGTCGCGATGCGCCCTCAAATGGGGGTGAATGGCAGCGTTAACGGACTGCGTTACACCGCGCTATACCGCGGTGTAACGCAGTCCGTCTAACGGACTGCCATAACGCAGTATGAACCCAGCTTAACCCTAACGCTAATTATAACCCTAACCCTAATGCTAACCCTAACCCTAATTATAACCCTAACCCTAATTATAACCCTAACCCTAATTATAACCCTAACCCTAACAGTAAAATGAAAATAAATATAATTTCTATATTTTATTATATGTCCCTAACTAAGGGGGTGATAAATGGGGGGGTTATGTACTGTTTTTTTTATTTTGATCACTGTGATAGTTTATCACAGTGATCAAAATGCACTTTCTGGAGAATGAATGAAATCATTTTTGAATCTGCCGCCAAGCAGATCGGCGGGCGCACTGCGTATGCGCCCGGCATTTTTTTTTGCAGGAAGAAGACGCCGGGATCCTGGGGCCTGCGGGAGGACGGAGGACACCGGTAAGTATACGGGGGGGCGATCGGGGGACCGGGGGACCTCATTTTCTCCCTCTGATGTTGCGATCACATCAGAGGGGAGAGAAATCATTTTTTTTTTTTTTTTGCGATCGCATCTATGCTTGCATAGATGCGATCGCAATACCGGGATCGGTGAATACCGACCCGGATCATGTTCTCTGGGGTCGAGACCCCAGAGGATATTTGCCCATCCCCCCAGGACACAGCGGCACATAGCGGCGGGCGCACTGAGCATGCGCCCGCCATTTTCTTCATCGCGCCGGCCCCGGGGGACACCGGAGGGCCCTGGGGCCACATACAGGACATCAGGGGCCACATGGGGGTCCCGGGGACCCTTTTTCTCTGTCCTCTGATGTCCGATGACATCAGAGGACAGAGAAATTAAATGGCACAACTTTTTTTTTTTTTTTTGTTGCGGTCGCCGTTATAGGGTTAATAACGGCGATCACAACATCGGTGTCGGTAAAAACCGACCCGATTCATGTTCTCTGGGGTCTCGGCTACCCCCGGTAGCCGAGACCCCGGAGAAAATGCGCCTCTGGGGGGCGCTATTCACTTTTTCCACAGCGCCGTTAATTAACGGCGCTGTGGTTTAAGTACCCTTAATGACCGCCGTTAAAAGGCGTATCGGCGGTCGTTAAGGGGTTAAGCCACGTGAAAATACCGAAAAACAGTAAAAACATTGAATCTCGATTTTTTTTTTTACTCAATAAAAGTACTTACAGTAATGAATGAAAAATGAAGGTTCTTAGTGCATAAATTGGCCAATTCATGTATGCCCATCAACCAGGGCAAGGTGACCTCCCTCTGATGGGTCCCTGTTCTAGTGTATATGCCTCTCTCTGGCTATCAACCTACAGTTAAATGGACACTCATCTCTCCCGGGTTTAGCCTTACAATTTATGGGCAGGTAGAACTGATTACAGCCACCTGCAGGTCAATGGTAGGAGTGCAGGTGGAGGCAGCCAACATCCAATAGTAATAGTGAGGCATATACAGTAGAACAGGGACCCATCAAAGGGAGGTCACCTTGCCATGGTTGATAGACATTCATGAATTGGCCAATCTATGTTCTAAGAACCTTCATTTTTTATTCATTACTGTAAGTACTTTTTTTTTGAGTAAAAAAAAATCTAGATTCAATGTTTTAAATGTGCTTCATTGTTTTCACATGGCCTAAACTTATGCAAGGTGCTGCTGTGTTTTCTTTTTTCTATATAATGCAGTCTTGCAGCTTGCACTTATTCACACTTAGGAGATGCTGGTCAATTGACAAATGTATATGTCATAGTATATAAAGATATTTAATAAATTATATGATAAAAACCTCAATTTCGATAGAATTTGACAGGATGCATGGAGAAAAACTGAGAGGCAGAGAAGGACCGAAAACATTAAAGGGGGAGTAGACAAACTAATACTCCTGCCGTGGAAACCTTATAATATTGGGGAATAATCATCAAGTTTGAGATAGTTTGATGACGTGTTCCTGGGCCGAGACGTGGTGAATGGTTGTCACCGCTGGCTGTCCGAGTGTGAGCCGACAAACGGACTGCAAACAATATCCACCATTCAGTGCTCATTGATTGATCAGATATATCATGGAAAGCCAATAAAGTGAACAAATGGGTTCTTACAAAAAGCGACCCAGTGGAGATGAAGTCTGCAGAAGACAGGGAGAGCACCTATAGTCGGGTTTACGTAAGTGAATCTGTGTTTCTTATGAAAAAATGGAATGGAAAAACTGATAAGGGAAGGAAAGAAAAACCTTTTCTTTTGATAATGATAACTGGGTGAGAGGAACGATCTACCTAGTGAATGTAAAGTGAGTGGGCACAAAACACGTGGAAGGAATGTGATAAACATACAATATAAAAGAGAAGTATAAGTGGTGCGGAAAGGAAATGACATGCAATTGATGTACAGTATTTAACAAAAGGCAGTGTAAACTAAGATCTTATTGTAAAAGAACGAGAAGGGTTATAAGAAAGTGTCTGTGTTTTCGTTAAGACCATTCAGAGTGAGAGGGTTCAATTTATAAATCCAATAAAGTTCCTTACTGTTTAGTTGTGGGATTTCTTCTATGGGAAATATTCTCTATTGTTTGAACTGTTTATTGTATAAAGTGGCAAATTGTTGCGATAAACCAGTGTGACGACTCCTGGAGTGGACCCCCTGCGTCGTGATACCAACCCACCCTGGGAGAGCTGACCTAGTGAAAACCACCCCCTATACAGGGAGTGTTAAGGGCAGACCCAGAGGAGTGAAGTACCACGACTGCTGGAACCAGGTGGCTGGCTTACAGAAGACGGGAGTACGCAGGAAGTGGAAGTGTGCAAAGCGTGGACACGGGAACAAGCAGAGTACAGGATAGTGCAAGGCATCTGCACGAGGGCGCACAGAGTACAGGACAGTGCAAGACGTGTGCACGAGGGTACGCAGAGTACAGTACCGTGCAAGGCGTGTGTGTGGCGCCCCTGAGGGTTCAGTCGCCACAGAGGTGTTGCATCTCACCCAGAGGTGTGAAACCCCACTCCCAGGTAAGGAGGGAGCACCCCTAGGACTCCAACACCTGCATCCAACACACACCATATCAGCTGAGCATACAGACGTACCCTATGGGAGGATGGTCTGACTCACATTGGTTAGCAAGGGGTGTATGGGTGGGTGGAGCTTAGGCAGCAGTAAGAGGAGTAGAGAAGCTTAGAGAGCAGAGCACTCTTAGGAGTGGAGGTGGAGAAGAGAGCTAGCCTTGAGGAGCTTCAGAACGCATGAGAAAGGGTCCAAAAGCACGGACAGTGATTATTCCATCCGTGGCCCTATCCGAGATAGGAAGGACCAGGCCATCAGGTAACGGCCCCTAGACTAGTGAGAAAGCTTCAGGCACTGCTAGTAAGCCGACGGCGGTGATCACTTTATGGGTCATTGCTACTACCACCAGCAGCATCCCCCGGAAGGAAGCTATATAGGCCAAGGACGTACAGAACTAATCTGTTTCCCGACAGGACCGCAGCTTCTGGTCTGAAGGACTGCATGGTGAGGTGCTAGGAAGAAAGGAGTGAAAAGCACAGAGAGAGAAGGCCAGGAAAGGAACACACTGAAAGGGAGTCTTGGGCAAGTGCTACCGCTCTATCTGGGAGTTGCTGGACCCCTCGCCCGGAGGACACAGTACTAAGCAGGCATCTGTATTACCGGTGACAGAACTGTGAGTAAAAACCCTGGAACTGCATCTGGACTGTCTCCCTGATTATTCCAGCGACGCACATATCTCTTCTACATTCCTCCGCACCATTCTTCAAACACATAACTTCTACCTGCCCTGGAAGGACACAGTCTCACCTGTAGGAGGTTTACCAACTAGCTGCACAACACCATCCCTTCCAGAGGACCTGCACAGCAGCGCTGGTCACCCTGACCAGACATTACAGGTGGCATCACGAATCACTAACATTATCTCCTGTAAATAATCCCCTTTTTGGTGAGCGCCCAGGGCCATGGACAGAGTCGTGGCTGACGTGACATCCCTCATAGGAGACAACAGCCTCGGTGCCGAGTACCCCACGGCCATGGCGGGCGACTCAATCCTGGCATCACGAACAGGATAGCGAAGCCCGGTGTCACCGGGTCTTGTGTGCCTATACTGAACTGTTTGCGTGCAAGAGATTTTATTGCCAAATTTGAAACTATCATCGCCATATTCGCACCACGAGATGCTGGTGAAGAAGAGGGGCGCATCTTTGTGGGCGTGAGTCACCCTGAGGCGCGAAAATAATGACCGCCCAGTCCAAATGCTTCTGCAATGTAAGAACATGCCCCACGGTAAAAGAGTTCCGCCTCCTGATCCTCTCTGGCGGGAGAAAGAGGACAAGGAAACCCCGCCCCTCTACAAAAGAACGGGAACTCCTCCATGAAGAAACACTGGCCATCCCGGGACCAGAGCTGGAGGGAGCTGAGCCTGCGGAGCTGACCCAGCAATGGGAAGAGGCGGCTCATATGGAGCAGAGCTGGAGGGAACTTACCCTCGGCTCAGACCAGCAGTCGGAGACGCAGCACCCGCTGGAGCTTCCCCTCGGCCCTGACCAGCAGACGGAGTCATCACGCTTACCTCTGCGTCCCCTACGACAACAGGCTCGGTGCCGAGTACCAAACGGCCCTGGAGCGCAACTCATGTGCACGAGGGTACGCAGAGTACAGGACAGTGTAAGGCGCGCGCTGGGAAGCACGCTTGGGTAAAAGGCAATGCAGAGGACTGCAGGGAAGCACATTAGAGAACAAGGCAGGGGAGGAGGTGTGCTAAGAAGCACAACCGAGTGCAGCGCAAAGCGTGTGCCAAGAAGCATGACAGAGTACAGAACAGAGCGTGTGCTAAGAATCACGACAGAGCACAGAGCAGAACTTGTGCTAAGAAGAACGACAGAGCAGAGTGTGTGCTAAGAAGCACGACGGAGCACAGAGTAGAGCGTGTGCTAAGAAGCATGACAGAGCACAGAGCTCAGGAGAACTGAATACAGGGAGCAATCAAGTAGGAGCCAGCGGCTTAGCAGGGTAGCACAACAATAATCAGGCGCCTCCCATAGGAAGAGGCGACTGATATAGGGCAAGAGCACAGGTACTTCCGGGTTAGGTCCTCCAGGACCATAGAGATGACGTGACTGGAGTCATAGCAGAGGAGCGCGCATGTGCACTGGACATAGCCGTGCAATCATAGGATCAAGTGTGAGAGGTGCGCGTGCGCACCCGACGGGATCCCTAGCGCGGCCGCGGCACCGGAAGTGATGACATCGGGTGAGGAGTCCCGGCACCGTGTGAGCGCAGCTTAACAGTACCCCCCTCTGTACGCCCCCTTTTTCCAAGGCTGGAAAGAAACTTAGACAAAATCTGGGTGCGTGGATATTCTCCCGGGGCTCCCAAAATCTCTCTTTAGAGACAAAGCCCTTCCAATCAATCAATCAAAAAGAGAGTCCTCCCTCTTACCTTCTTCCTGACCAGGATATCTTTCACCTCAAATTCATCCCCCACGCCAACAGGCTGGGGTGTGTGGCCCAGAGAAGGATGAAACCGATTGAGTACCATGGGCTTGAGGAGAGACACATGGAAGGAATTGGGAATGCAGAGCGAAAGCGGGTAACTTCAATTTTTACGCAACTTCATTAATGCATCTGAGGACCTCAAAAGGACCAATGGATCGGGACAAAGGTTGTACGAAGGTACCTTAAGGCGAATATATTTGGAGGAAAGCCACACTTTGTCACCAGGGAGATAAGGAGGAGAGTCCATGCGCCTTTTATCTGCATGTAATTTCATCGTGTTTTGTGCTTTCTCAAGAGTGGTTTTGGTCTCCAGCCATACCCTGGAGAACTCCACGGACAGAGAGTCGGCCGCAGGCACTCCCGAGACAAGAAGTACCGGTAAAGGCACACTGGGATGTTTTCCGAATGCAATGAAGAAAGGAGATTTGGATGAAGATTCGCTGGTGTGGTTATTGTATGCAAACTCAGCCCAAGGAAGTAAACTGACGCAATCGCTCTGATGAGCATTTGAAAAGTGACGGAGATAAGATATAAGAATTTGGTTTGTTCGTTCCACCTGCCCATTGCTTTGGGGGTGATAGGCAGAAAAAAAGTCCAGTGTCACTTTCATGAGTCCACAAAGAGCTCTCCAGAAGCAGGAGGTGAATTGGACCCCTCTGTCCGACACGATGTGCAGAGGGAAACTGTTATGTTTAGGTAGCTGAGGAGAAAAAAAATGGCAATACACCAGAGAGGCTGGAACCTATTGGATTGCAGTAACCTGAACTAACCACACAACTAGAGGTAGCAGTGGAGCGTTCCTACGTTGATCCTAGACGCCTCGTCACAGCCTGAGAGATAACTACACCTAAAGGTAGAAAGAGGAAAGCTATCTGCCCCGGAGCAGATCCCCAAATAAAATAGGAAGCCCCCAAACATGTAATGGCGGCTAGACAAGAAGAAGCACGGACACAGACAGAAAATAGAATGAGCAAACGCTGGGGCAAAATCTGTCTAGACAGAAAAGTACAGGAAAGGATTCTTACTGCAATCCAAAATAACCCTAAAAAATACCAACTCTTCTGATTGCAAAAAACACCTGAGATCACACGATCTCCACCACCTAAATCAGATCTCTGGTGTAACAAAACTAAGCCGCAGCCACTGAAAAAACAGGAAAAAGCAAATGAACAAATAACAGTGGCTACAGATAAACTGAGAGGAGCACAGGCCCCAGAAGGGGACCTGGCTGACCTCCAAAAAGTGCAGAGAACTATACAAAAAGCAAGCACAAAAATAAAAGCAGAAAATATCTTATCTGAAAGCAGAAGATGCAGGCAAGACTCAGCAAATGAACCAGGAACCACAACTGAGACAAGAACAATTGATCACCGGCAACCATCATTGGAGGGAACCTCCCTTATATCAGACCAGTCAGCGATCCCAGATTGCCGTTCCTCGCTGAAAGGTTCAGTACAGTCTGTAACCACCAGAGGGAGCCTCTGCTCAGAAACCATCTCTAGCACATTCATAACAGGAAACCATGAATTCTGATGATGTGGGTGATGAAAATCTTCGCCAATTCAGAAGCAGAAGGTAGACTGGGGAGAGAAACAAAATGGGCCATCTTTGAGAATCGATCCACAACCACCAGGACCACAGTACAACCAGAGGAACGAGGCAAATCAGTAATTAAATCCATGGCTATGTGCTGCCATGGAGCCAAATGTTCTGGAAGCGGATGCAGAAGACTGGAGGGTGGTTGCCTAGGTAAGTAGAAATGAAAGTCCAGCTCATCAGTGCAGCTTACCAGGAATCGGAGCAAGGAACCGCTGTGTCAGACGTGGAACATTGCAAAAAGAGAAAATCCAGCTCAACGATGAAGTGAAGATAAAAAAATCTTTATTCACTTGTCATTCCAAATACAGAGGAGTATCAGCATAGATGGCAGCAGATGAATGCATTATCAACGCGTTTCAGGTGACGCAGCACCCTTAGTCATGAAGTCATGGTTGCCTAGGTACCTTGTTCTGGGCACAGGATGGACAGGAAGCCACAACGTCTTTGACATCTTTAGAAAGAGATGGCCACCAGTAGTAGAGATCAGGGAAAGAGTCTTTTTGACACCAACGTGGTCGGCAATCTTGGATGAATGTTCCCAGCTTAACACTCGTCTCCTGTTGTTCTCGGCCACGAAGGTTCTTCCGGAGGTAACGTGGTCAACTTGACAGGAGCCACGTTAATTATCTTGGACGGGTCGATGATATGAGAAGGTTCCTCTTCAGTATCAGTCAACTGGAAGGATCTCGGTAACGCATCAGCTTTAATGTTTTATCGCCAGGCCGAAAATGAAGTTCAAAGTCAAAGCGGGCAAAGAACAAGGACCACCTGGCTTGCCGGGGGTTGAGCCTTTGTGCAGACTGGATGTACGCCAGGTTTTTATGGTCAGTGAAGATCTTAAGCGGATGTATGGCACCTTCTAGTAAGTATCTCCATTCCTCCAAGGCCAACTTTATGGCCAATAGCTCTTTGTCGCCAATGGAGTAATTTCGCTCTGTCGGGGAGAATACTTTAGAAAAGAAGCCACGAGTGACCAAGCTTCCTGAAGAAGACTTCTGCAAAAGGACTGCGCCAGGCCCAGTAGAGGATGCGTCCACTTCGAGAGTGAAGGGTTTACTAACCTCAGGACAATGAAGCGCTGGAGCCAAGGCGAAGGCTTGCTTCAAGGATTGGAAGGCGTCCTCTGCCTCCGGGGTCAAAGCATTTGGGTTAACTCCTTTGCGCATAAGGGATGAAATAGGGCGGACCAACGAGGAGAAATGGGGGACAAACTGCCGATAGTAGTTCGCAAAGCCAAGGAAGCGTTGGATTGCCTTCACCCCATGGGGCCGTGGCCAATCGAGAACAGCGGACACTTTGTCCTGATCCATGCATACACCAGAGTCTGAGATAATGTACCCCAAGATTGGCAAGGATGTCTGTTCGAAGACACATTTCTCGAGCTTGGCGTAAAGGCGGTTCTCCTCAAGCGCAAGAGGACTTGATGCAAGTTTCATCTGTGGGCAGACAGATCTGGAGAAAAAACGAGGATGTCGTCCAGGTAGACTACCACGCAAGAGTACAGCATGTCCCGGAAGATGTCATTCACGAACTCCTGGAATACCGCTGGGGCGTTGCAGAGGCCAAAGGGCACGACCAAGTACTCGTAGAGACCATCCCAGGTGTTAAAGGCAGTCTTCCATTCGTCACAGGAACATATACGGATAAAGTTGTAGACCCCACGAAGATCCAACTTGGTGAAAATTCGAGCTCCTCTAAGCCGGTCAAAGAGCTCCGGGATCAATGGTAGTGGGTACTTGTTCTTGACCGTGATATCATTCAGCCCTCGATAGTCTATGGAGGGATGGAGGGAGCTGTCCTTCTTTTTGACAAAGAAAATCCCGCTCCTGCGGGTGAGGAGGACTTACGGATGAAACCTCGGGCAAGGTTCTCCTGGATATACTCAGACATAGCTTGGGTTTCAGCAGGAGATAGCGGATATATTCTACCCCTGGGGGGGTAGAGCCGGGAACGAGGTTAATCGGGCAGTCATATGGTCGATGAGGGGCAGAGTCTTGGCCTCCTTTTTGTCGAAGACATCTGCAAAAGACCAGTAAGCCGACGGCAGACCAGTAGGTGCCGAGGACAGACAGGCAGATTTCATCGGATGGACGGGAAGCAGGCACTTCGTCTGACAGGAGGATCCCCAACTGAGTACATCGCCGGATCGCCAGTCCAGAGTTGGCTCATGAGTCCGTAACCAGGGGAGACCAAGAAGAAGCGCATGAGACATAGTCGACAAGACGTGGAGGGAGATCTTCTCTCGGTGCAAAGCTCCAATCTGCAGCTCGATTTCTTCGGTGACCTGGGTAACGGTCTCCTGCAAGAGTTTACCGTCTGTAAGGTTCTTTGTCTCTTTTGACATGTTCCTTGAAACTCAGTTTTCCGTCGGCCATTTTGCTTTCTGTCTTTCTGCAGCTCTTGCCCTCAGTTAATATGGAGTTTCCAGTTTTCATGTTCCCGCCCTGATTCTCTCCCTCTTGCTTCTTAAGCAGCCTCAGCTGAACAATCAGTGCTCCTGAATCAAGCCTCAGTCAGCCTGTGACCTGACTCCTGGAAACCTTGGACTTTGTACTCCAGCTATTTCCTACTGAGGAACCTTGGAACACTTTTGGACTCTGGAAACCTGCTGTTTGGTGAATCCATGTTTGCAGAGGAATTACGGTACAGAGAAGAGATCCTGAACCTGCTTTGGAGAGTTTTTGTAGAGCTTGAAGTTACTCTGGCCTGCTGTGTCTCTTGCCTCTGTTCCTGCAAACTGTGTGACCTTTTCCGCATGCTTGTATGAAGTAATACAAGTCATTTCATATCAACCTGTGTCCCATGTGTTTTCCTCGCACCCAAGCACAAGACGCTATAGGAACTGTACACTATACATGACACCGTCGACCGAAACTATCAACCAAGGAATCTCCAGGGATCTGACAGGAATCCGGTATTTTTAACTGCCTCGAGTCTGATAAAGTTCCCTGCCGCGCCTGAATCTATATATGCCTCATCAGAGTAATTCTTGGGACCAACATTCAGCAAGACAGACACGGTCAGTGATGGAGATTAATCACGTATACCTAGGGAGTCCTGTCCCACCAAACGTAGGCAGAGAAATTCACCCGGCCTCTGGGGGCAGGAACGAAGGAGATGAGAAGCACTCCCACAGTAGAAGCAGAGCCCTAGTGCAAGTCTCTCCCTACAATGCTGTACAGCCATCTTGAGATGGTCCACCTGCATAGACTCAGATACAGGGCCCGGAGAGGATAGCACGGATCGTAAGTGGGCAAGACTGTGAGGAGACGAAGAGAGACGAGGAGGCAATCTCTCCCTGGCTACCTCACGGGTGCGTTCTTGGAAACGCAGATTAATGCATGTCGCAAGAGAGATTAAGTCCTCAAAAGAGGTCGAGGTATTCCGACCCGCCAGTTCGTCTTTAATCTGACTGGACAGGCAACGCCAAAAGGTCCCTATGAGGGCCTCATTGTTCCACCCGAGTTCGGAGGATAATGTACGAAAACGGATGGCATATTGTCCAATGGATAGAGTACTCTGATGGATGTTGAAGAGGGACTCGGTGGTGGAAGCCAGACGACTCGGCTCGTCGAACACCTTGGGAATGTGTCCAAAAAGATGGAGAGCTGGGAGACGAGTGGATCATCATAATCCCAGAGGGGATTCACCCATGCTAATGCCTCCCCCTCTAAGTGAGAAACTCTAAAGGCTATTTTAGCATGATCGGTGGGGTATTGCTGCGGCAAGAGCTGAAAATGTAAACAGCATTGGTTAAAAAAAAAACGCACAGCTTGGGATCACCACTACACCGCGGTGTATTACCCAAAAGGGGCTGCGGATGCGAGACCGAGGCTTGGGCAGACACAGAGGCTATGGATTGCAGGGAAAGGAGCTGGTTATCTACCGACCCCATGCAGCAGAGAATATGGGCCTGGGTGTCACGTTGCTGCGTGAGCTCCTGCTGGAGGCTGGGCAACTGGCAGGCATTCCCAGGGCCAGAAAACTGCAAGACAGACAGCCGGGTATCCATAGATTTCATCACGGACATAATCCGTATCTGATTTTCCCGCAGAAAGAGCAACTCCTTTTGAGTTGTGGCCGACGTACCAGCGGGGTCCATGGCCTGATTATACTGTGATGACTCCTGGAGTGGACCCTCTGGGTCACGATACCAACCCACCCTGAGCGAGCTGACCTAGTGAAGAACCACCCCCAATACAGGGAGCGTCAGGGGCAGACCCAGGGGAGTGAAGTACCGTGACTGCTGGAACCAGGTGGCCGCCTCACAAAAGACGGGAGTATGCAGGAAGTGGAAGTGTGCAAATCATGGACACGGGAACACGCAGAGTACGAAACAGTGCAAGGTGTGTACACAAGGGTACGCAGAGTACAGGACAGTGCAAGGCATGTGCACGAGGGTACGCAGAGTACAGGACTGTGCAAGGCGTGTGCACGAGGGCACACAGAGTACAGGACACTGCAAGATGTGTGCATGAGGGTACGCAGAGTACTGGACCCGGTAAGGCGTGTTCACGAGGGTACATAGAGTACAGGACAGTGTAAGGCGTGCGCTGGGAAGCACGCTTGGGTATAAGGCAATGCAGAGGACATGCAGGGAAGCATGTTAGAGCACAAGGCAGGGGAGGAGGTGTGCTAAGAAGCACGACCGAGCGCAGAGCAGAGCGTGTGAAAAGAAGCATGACAAAACACAGAGCACAGCGTGTGCTATGAAGCAAGACAGAGCATAGAGCAGAGCAGCTTAGCAGGGTAGCACAACAATAATCAGGCACCTCCCATAGGAAGAGGCATCCTGATATAGGGCAAGAGCACAGGGACTTCCGGGTTAGGTCCTCCAGGACATAGAGGTGACGTGGCTGGAGTCAGAGCAGAGGATCGCACATGCGCACTGGACATAGCTGTGCAACCACAGGATCAAGTGCGAGAGGTGCGCGAGCGTACCCAACTGGATCCCCAGTGCGGCCGCTGCACCAGAAGTGGTGATGTCGGGCAAGGAGTCCCGGCATCGGTGAGCGTAGCGTAACAACCATGTTTGAGAAAAACTTTCTGAGTATTGGAACACTGTCAATTCAAATGTTAGTGGAAAGGTTGGGTGGTCCTGCCGACATATAGCTTTTGACATGAACAAATGACATATTGTTATGGTCTGCGGAACTCACCAAATATAAGATGTAAAGAGGTGTGTTCGCAGCCCGGGGTCCACCGTGCAGGCGGAGCTTGCTGCTAGTAAGATGGGGCAAGAAGCGAACTCTGTTATCCCGCAGAGTCGCCAAATAAACGCCGTAACGCGCTGTGGCAATATGTGCGAACTCTGATATTCCACAGAGCCGCAAGAAGGAGTGCCGCAGCGCTATATGGCGATGTGTGCGAACTCAGCTAACACCACTGAGTCACAAAGTAAACACGCTAGGGCGCTGTCTAGCATTGAAAGCGAACCCTGTTGTGCCACAGAGCCGCTGAGACAAACTTCTGTGTCCTGTTAGGCACCCAGGTGCACAGTTGACTGCTAAGCTACCATAGAGCGTGATCATGCGCTAATGTCCTCGCGGGAGTCACCCGCAATCTATGGCGTCTGAACGCCAGGCCCTGATTACGGCAATCAAACTCCTCACCGGTTATTCCGGTAATCTAAGGCCGACCCTGACACAGCTAGCATACCAAGCTCCTCACCGATTAGGTCGATATTGTAATGGCGTATTTCAGCCGCCCTAACCACACACACGCATGACCATACTGGCGCAAAGCAAATAACGGTTGATACTAGCGCACGGCCGTGCGGTAAGGACAGCCTTTTATAGCAGCCACGAGAAAAAGACCTTCCAGTAAGGACCAATGGGAAGCTGCTTCAGAACATCAACAGCCACAGGACCTTCCTAAAAGACCAATAGGAGTGGCTGCTGTATCTGAGCATGTGACCCCTGATCTCCAATGGGAGATCTTGCCCTGGGCATGCTCAGATGAAGCAACAAAGGACTTAGTCCTAAAGACGTCTGCTCGCCGCTGACCAGTACTGGCTACAATAGCAGAACCTGGAGAGGCAGCAGAAAGACTCTGCACAGTATTAGACCGGGTGAGACGCTGGGACCAACGTCTTTGCTGAGCAGTCTCCACTATGGCCGGAGATGGATCGAGACTCCCCTTGTGCAGCAGCGGGAACTCAAACCCTAACATTACCCCTCCTCCTAGGGCCCCCCCTTCTTTGGGCCTCGCTGCGCTCAAAGGCAGCAATGAGCTGCGGAGTGTGAACATGCTCGGCAGGCTCCCAGGACCTATTCTCAGGCCCATAACCCCTCCAATCCACCAAATAAAATTTTTTGCCTCATACCACCTTGCACCCAACAATGGCGTTCACCTCATGATCATCGGTAGATGAACCCGACGTCCCGGCAGATGACTCGGAAAACCGGGAAATGGCCACGGGTTTCAGGAGGGACACGAGAAAGGTGTCGGTGATACCAAGGCGAGGCGGAAGGGCTAGGCGGTAAACCACCGGGTTCACCTGCTCAAGAACTTTAAAGGGACCCAAAAAGCGAGGTGCTAACTTGGTGGGCTCTACACGTAGCCTGATGTTTCGGGCAGAGAGCCACACTAGGTCACCCGGAGCAAATGTAGGAGCGGGGCGCCGATGGGCATCGGCCGAAGACCTCATCCTCTCATTGGAGGCCTGAATGGCATCCTGGGTTCGGTCCCAAATGTCCCGTGCCTCCACAGCCCAGTCTGCCACCCTGGAATCGGCGGAAGACACGGGCATGGGCACTGGTACCCGCTGATGCTGACCGTAGTTCAGGAGGAATGGGGTCTGTCCGGTGGAGTCAGCCACAGCATTATTTAGAGCGAACTCAGCCCACGGTAGCAAGGATGCCCAGTCATCCTGCCTGGCAGAGACAAAATGTCGCAAGTATGTGACCAAGGTCTGGTTGGCCCTCTCTACCAACCCATTCTCGGGATGGTATGCAGAGGAGAGATTCAACTCAATGCTGAGTAAACGACACAGCTCTCTCCAGAACCGAGACGCAAACTGGGGACATCGATCACTGACAATTTTGTCTGGCATACCGTTTAGGCGGAAAATATGCCTAATGAATAATGCTGCCAAGGCCCGTGCAGACGGTAACTGTGGTAAAGGCACCAAGTGCACCATTTTAGAGAAGTGGTCGGTTATCACCCAGATGATGGTGCAGCCCCGAGACTTGGGTAAGCCCACCACAAAATCCATCCCGACCATCTCCCAGGGCCTGTCTGCCACCGGCAAAGGGAAAAGTAACCCATCTGGCCGTTGTCGAGGGGATTTATTTTTGGCGCAGGAGACGCACGCCTGAACATACTCCCTGACATCACAGGCCATCTGGGGCCACCAGTATGTCCTGGCTAGCAACTCAGAAGTCCTTTTTGTCCCAAAATGTCCACCCACCCTGGACGAATGTGCCCAAGAGAGTACTTCCGGTCACAAATTGGTGGGCACAAAAGTCTTGCCCGGAGGTACAGACTCAAGCGAATCCGGAGCCACCGTTCTTAGGCTCTCTGTAGGGACAATATGCCGAGGCTCCTCCTCCACCTCCTCAGAGGACACCACGGAGCGAGATAGAGCGTCGGCGCGAATGTTCTTCTCACTGGAGAGGAAATGGAGGGTGAAATGGAACCGGGAGAAGAACAAGGACTATCTGGCCTGACGGGAATTTAGCCGCTGGGCTGTCTGCAAATACACCAAGTTCTTGTGGTCCGTGAATACTTGGAAGGGGAAGCGAGCCCCCTCCAGAAGATGTCTCCACTCGGAGAAGGCCAGCTTCATAGCCAGTAACTCCCTGTCCCCGATGGAATAATTCCTCTCTGCTGGTTTAAAGGTCTTGGAAAAGAAGCAGGGATGCTTCCGACCCTGGGCATCCTTTTGAAAAAGGACTGCTCCAGCACCAACAGAAGAGGCATCCACCTCTAAAATAAACGGTTTATCGACATCGGGGCGATGTAAGATGGGAGCACTGGCGAAATGCGACTTGATGGAGGAGAACGCCTTGGTGACCTCCTCTGACCACAACTTGGGATTAGCTCCCTTCTTGGTGAGGGCTACCAAGGGAGCTACCAAAGTAGAGAAGTGGGGAATGAATTGGCGATAGTAGTTAATGAACCCCATAAAGCACTGCACCACTTTAAGGGAGTGGGGTTCTTGCCAATCCATTACAGCCTGTAGTTTGGCAGGATCCATAGCCAATCCCTTGGCGAAGATGATATAGCCCAGGAAAGATAGAGACTCCTGCTCAAACATGCACTTCTCCAACTTCGCATATAGGGAATTTGCTTGCAAGAGGTCGAAGACCTTGCAGACATCTCTCCGGTGGGAGGCCATACCTGGGGAAAAGATGAGAATGTCATCCAGATAGACTACCACCGAGGTGGTCAACATATCCCGGAAGATGTCGTTCACAAAGTCTTGGAAGATAGCTGGGGCATTACAGAGCCCAAAGGGCATTACAAGATAGTCGTAATGCCCATCCCTGGTGTTAAATGCCGTCTTCCATTCGTCCCCTCACGGATGCGAATCAGGTTATACGCACCCCGCAGGTCTAGCTTAGTAAATACCCTAGCTCCCCGAAGCCTGTCAAAGAGCTCAGAGATAATGTCACGCGGTCTTATGATATGTGTACGATGTCAGTAAACTATTCTTAAAAGAACAACACTCTATACAACATATAGATTAGCAACATCAGCATGTAAATATAGAATAGATTTACCTGACACGATATCCGTTGAACTCAGGGTTAATCTTGAGGACTTGATACACTGTCACAGGAAAGAGGAGGACCGGGGGTCTAACCTGACCCTAAACTGGGGTCCTAACTAATCCCTCACCTTGGAGGTACTGATAATGGTTCAGAGGTCCAAGTCTCCAGCCTAACCCTGTCTCCTATCAGTCCCTGAACCCTGTAATCAGTCCTAAGAAGGATTCTGATTACCACCAAAGGGATATGGGCTGATCTCTGCTAAATACACAGATTAGACATATAAGACAGACTGGAGAAAACACAGACTTGCATACACACTCAAACACAGAAGGAACATAAATGATCTGGGATATTAAACTCTAAGCAAGGTGAGCTTAAAACAACTAAGGAGCTCTTTAACTTAAGTCTATACAGATACAATCCTATCTGTGGTCTGCATGAAGAATTTCACTGGCAACTCCCAACACAGACAACCAGAGATTTAAAGGAAACCAATCAACAAATAATTAATTGCAGCCGGGAGAAAACTGCACCCAGTCCCAGAACTGAGCACAGACAGAATTAACTCCCTAACTGCCAAACACAAAGAAACAGCAACTCAGCTGTGAGAAGTCAGAATGTGCAACCGCGACGATCTTCGTGGCGATGCACACATGACAGATAAGCGGCAAAGGATACTTATTTTTCACGGTGATAGCGTTGAGACCCCTATAATCAACGCACGGACGTAATTCTCCGTTCTTCTTCTGCACAAAGAAGAACCCCGCTCCTGCTGGTGACACCGACTTCCTAATATAACAAATCGGGGATGGGCGACTGACCCGAGATTTAGATCCCGCAAGAGCAACCTCCTGAAGGTCGGGCGCCTGTACGGGCGACTCCAGAGGGGTGGCGAAGGTAGGAGCCAACCGAACCCTCTGCCTACACTGGGCACGTTCCAGCCTCCGCTCATGGAAACGGAGGTCGACACGAGTGGAAATAGCGATAAGCTTCTCCAGTGTGGCAGGAATCTCCCTGGTAGCCAAGGCGTCTTTCACATGACCCGCCAGTCCTCTCCAGAACACGGGAATGAGGACTTTATCTGGCCACTCTAATTCCGAGACCAGAGTTCAAAATTGGACAGCAAAATGGCTGACCAAAGCCAAACCCTGGGTACTTGCCAGCAGTTGGAGCGTCGTATCATGGGTGACCTGAGGTCCTAGAAAAACCTCTTTCAGAGCCTCCAGAAAATAGAAGCGCTCTGCACCACACGGTCGTCGTGCTCCCACAGCGACGTTGCCCACTCCAACGCTCTGCCCGACAGAAGAGCTATCACAAAGCCCACTTGTGCCCGATCCGTGGGGAAACGTGCAGCCAGAAGCTCGAGGTGTATGGAGCACTTACTCACGAATCCCCGACATTGCTTGCTGTCACCAGCAAACTTGTCTGGAAGCGGGAGGTGGGACAATGTAGGGACAGAGGTGGCAGAGGACAAACTGGCTGCAGCTACGCTAGCAGCCTGAACAGTGACTGCGGTAACATCCGCAGCTGAGGTTGTGAGTTCAAGAGCTGCCAACCTACCCTCCAGCTTCTGGATGTACAGCTGTAAACACTGTTCATCCGCCATTTTACTAGCCAGACCCTGGCGCTAGTATTATGTTAGGGTCTTTGGAAACGCACCAAATATAAGATGTAGAGAGGTGCGTTCGCAGCCCGGGGTCCACCGTGCAGGCGGAGCCTGCTGCTAGTAAGATGGCGCATGAAGCGAACTCTGTTATCCCGCAGAGTCGCCAAAATAAACGTCGTAACGCGCTGTGGCAATAAGTGCGAACTCTGTTATTCCACAGAGCCGCAAGAAGGAGTGCGGCAGCGCTATATGGCGATGTGTGCGAACTCAGTTAACACCACTGAGTTGCAAAGTAAACACGCTAGGGCGCTGTCTAGCGTTGAAAGCGAACCCTGTTGCGTCACAGAGCCCCTGAGACAAAAGCGAACATAGAACGTGATCATGCGCTAATGTCCACGCGGGAGTCACCCGCAATCTATGGCGTCTGAACGCCAGGCCCTGAATACGGCAATCAAACTCCTCACCGGTTATGCCGGTAATCTAAGGCATCTAAGACACCGACCCTGACCAGCTAGCATACCAAGCTCCTCACCGATAAGGTCGGTATTGTAATGGCGTATTTCAGCCACCCTAACCACACACACGCATGACCATACTGGCGAAAAGCAAATAACGGTTGATACTAGCGCACGGCCGTGCGGTAAGGACAACCTTTTATAGCAGCCACGAGAAAAAAACCTTCCAGTAAGGACCAATGGGAAGCTGCTTCAGAACATCAACAGCCACAGGACCTTCCTGAAGGACCAATAGGAGTGGCTGCTGTATCTGAGCATGTGACCCCTGATCTCCAATGGGAGATCTTGCCCTGGGCATGCTCAGGTGAAGCAGCAAAGGACTTAGTCCTAAAGACGTCTGCTCGCCGCTGACCAGTACTGGCTACAATAGCAGAACCTGAAGAGGCAGCAGCAAGTCTCTGCACAGTATTATCCCAAAACAATTTGATACTCATAAAAAATTCTTTTTTAAAAATTATTAAAATTAATACCAGTATTTTATTATAAAAAATGGATGAACACAACCAAATTTAATAAAATATAAAGCTTTATTGAAGACAAATAATAAAATTAAACATATACAATATATATAAAATTATTATTACAATTACTGTGTGTGGGGCTTCATGTGTCCAAAATTATTGGTATTTAATTAATTAATTTGAATAATAACCTCCTCAAGTGCTAAAGAAAATTGTGCATATATACCAAAAATTGGTGAAAAAATAAAAAAATAAAAAAATTAAAAAATACACATAATGACTATTGAGTAATGATTCAAGTGCAACTAAAAAAATGTATATATATATATATATATATATATATATATATATATATATATATATGCACCAAATTTAATTAATATACAAAAATTATAAGTGTAACAATAGAAAGCATATAAATAAATCACAAAATGTGATAAAAAATATAACAGTGAAAATCAGAAAAATGCATCTGGTGCACAAACCATCAAATGAAAATATCAGTGCACATAAAGTGTATTATTAATGAAAAAAATATATAACACTGAATAACGCTGAATTAATCACACAACAATATGTGCTATAATAGCAGTGAACTCCAGAGAAAAAAAACAATAGTGCACAAAATGAATAAAAGCAGGAGATACCAACCAGTTAAGACACACTACTGCCCCAGCACACACCACTCCAAATGAAAATATCAATGCACATAAGGTGTGTTATTTTTAAATGAAAATATCAATGCACATAAGTAGTGTGTCATAACTGGTTGGTATCTCCTGCTTTTATATTGTATATGTTTAATTTTATTTTTTGTCTTCAATAAAGCTTTATATTTTATTAAATTTGGTTGTGATCATCCATTTTTTATAATAAAATACTGGTATTAATTTTAATAATTTTTTAAAAATAATTTTTTATGAGTATCAAATTGTTTTGGGATTATACATTTGTTTATTGATATTCATTAAAATATTGAATAGTGTCATTTCTGGTATTTCTTTTCTGTGTAGGATTCTGCACAGTATTAGACTGGGCAAGACCCTGGGCCCAACGTCTTTGCTGAGCAGGCTCCACTGTGGTTGGAGATGGATGGGGGACCGCAGCGGACTGGTTCGAGACTCCCTTGTGCAGCAGCAGGAACTCAAACCCTAACACATATATAACAAAACTAGAGCGACAGATCATAGAATGGTAGAGTTGGAAGGGACCTCCTGGGCCTTCTGGTCCCAACCCCCTGCGCAAAGCAGGATTCTCTAAATCATCCAAGACAGATGTCTGTCCAGCCTCTGTTTGAAAACTTCCATTGAAGAAGAACTCACCACCTCTCGTGGCAGCCTGTTCCACTCATTGATCACCTAAATGTCAAAAAGTTTTTTCTAATATCTAATCTGTGTCTCCTCCCATTCAGTTTCATCCCATTGCTTCTAGTCTTTCCTTGTGCAAATGAGAATAAAGATGATCCTTCTACAATGTGACTGCCCTTGAGATATTTGTAGACAGCTATTAAGTCTCCTCTCAGTCCTCTCTTTTGCAAGCTAAACATTCCCAAATCCTGCAACCGTTCCTCATAGGACATGGTTTGCAGACCGGTAACCATTCTGGTGGCTCTTCTCTGAACTTGCTCCAGTTCGTTGATGTCTTTTTTAAAATGTAGTGCCAAAAACTGGACACAGTATTCCAGATGAGGTCTGACCAAAGACGAGTAGAGGGCAATAATGACCTCACGTGATCTAGAATGTATGCTTCTGTTGATACATCCTAGAATTGCATTTGCCTTTTTTGCTGCTGCATCACACTGTTGACTCATGTTAAGTCTGTGATCTATTAGTATACCCAAGTCTTTTTCACATGTGCTGTTACTTAGCCCTATTCCTCCCATTTTGTATATGCTTTTTTCATTTTTATTGCCCAGATGTAGTACTTTGCATTTTTCCCTGTTAAAATCCATTCTGTTAGTTGCTGCCCACTGCTCCAGTTTATGTATATCTTTTTGAATCCTCTCTCTCTCTCTCTTCTCTAGTATTAGCTACCCCTCCTAGCTTTGTGTCATCAGCAAATTTGATCAGTTTACCCTCAATTCCTTCATCTAAATCATTGATAAAGATGTTGAACAATACAGGGCCCAAAACAGAGCCTTGTGGTACCCCACTTGAGACATTCTTCCAACTGGCTGTGCAGCCATTTACGACCACTCTTTGGGTCCGATCACTAAGCCAGTTATGAATCCACCTAACAGTTGCCTTGTCCATTCCATACTTAGTCATTTTTTCAATAAGGATTGTGTGAGATACTTTGTCAAATGCTTTGCTGAAGTCAAGATATACTATATCTACAGCATTTCCCTGATCCACCCAGTCAGTGATTCTGTCATAGAAGGAAATTAAGTTAGTCTGACATGACTTATTAGTTACAAACCCATGCTGACTTAATCACTTCATTCTTATCCAGGTACTTGCATACATGTTCTTTAACCCCTTACTGCCATCGGACGTACTATCCCGTCCATGGTACCTGGGCCCGTATGACCGGGGACGGGATAGTACGTCATAGGCGATCAGCTGCGCTCCTGAGGGGAGCGCAGCTAATCGCCGCCGGGTGTCAGCTGATTATCACAGCTGACACCCATGACTGTGTGTCAGGAGCGGTCACGGACCGCTCCCGGCACATTAACCCCTTGCACACCGCGATCAAACATGATCGCGGTGTACTGGGGGCACAGGGGAGGATCGCGCAGGGTGGGGGCTCCCTGCGCGCCCCCCTGAGACCCTCATAGCAGCGCGATGTGATCGCGCTGTTCTGAGGGCTTCCTCCCTCCCAGGACCCGGATCCAAGATGGCGCCGGGGTCCTGGAGGGAGGCGGCTACCTCAGTGCCTGCCGAGAGCAGGCACTGAGAAGCCTGCATCTATGCCTGTGCGATCGCTGGTGTGACAGAGTGCTGTGGACACTGTCACACCAGCGATCTGATAAAATACTGTGATGTCCCACCCTGGGACAAAGTAAAAAAGTTAAAAAAGTAAAAATAAACATGTGTAAAAAAAAAATCCAAAATAGATAAAAAAAAAAAAATATTCCCCAATAAATTCACTTCTTCCTGTAAATAAAAAAAAAAAAACAATAAAAGTACACATATTTGGTATCGCCGCGTCCGTAACGACCCCCCCTATAAATTGTCCCACTAGTTAACCCCTTTAGTGAACCCCTTAAAAAAAAAAAAAACGAAGCAAAAAATCAATGCTTTATCATCATACCGCCGAACAAAAAGTGAAATAACGCGCGATCAAAAAGACCGATATAAAAAAACATGTACCGCTGAAAACGTCATCTTGTCCCGCAAAAAACGAGCCGTCATAAAGCATCATCAGCGAAAAAATAAAAAAGTTATAGCTCGCAGAATAAAGCGATGCAAAAATAATTATTTTTTATATAAAATTGTTTTTATTCTATAAAAGCGCCAAAACATGAAAAAATGATATAATGAGGTATCGCCATAATCGTACTGACCCGAAGAATAAAACTGCTTTATCAATTTTACCACACGCGGAACGGTATAAACGCCTCCCCCAAAAGAAATTCATGAATTGCTGATTTTTGTTCATTCTAACCTCCCAAAAATCGAAATAAAAAGCGATCAAAAAACGTCACGTGCTCAAAAATGGTACCAATAAAAACGTCAACTCGTCCCGCAAAAAATAAGACCTACATAACTCTGTGGGCCAAAATATGCAAAAATCATAGCTCTCAAAATGTGATGATGCAAAAACTATTTTTGCAATAAAAAGCGTCTTTTAGCGTGACAGCTGCCAATCATAAAAACCCGCTATAAATAGTAAATCAAACCCCCCTTTATCACCCCCTTAGTAAGGGAAAAATAATAAAATTAAAAAAAAGTATTTATTTCCATTTTCCCATTAGGGTTAGGGTTAGGGTTGCGGCTAAAGTTAGGGTTAGGGTTGGCGCTAAAGTTAGGATTAGGGTTAGAGTTGGGACTAGGGGTGTGTTAGGGTTAGGTTTGTGGTTAGGGTTGGGACTAGGGTTAGGGGTGTGTTGGGGTTAGGGTTGGAGTTAGAATTGGGGGGTTTCCGCTGTTTAGGCACATCAGGGGCTCTCCAAATGTGACATGACGTCTGATCTCAATTCCAGCCAATTCTGCGTTGAAAAAGTCAAACGGTGCTCCTTCTCTTCTGACCTCTGCCATGCGCCAAACAGTAGTTTATCCCACATGGGGTATCAGCGTACTCTGGACCCTAAGAGTTATTGTGCAATTTGTCCTATTTCTTCTGTTACCCTTGGGAAAATAAAAAACTGGGGCAAAAATATTTAAAAAAAAAAAAAAAATGATTTTTTTGTTTTTACGGCTGTACATTATAAACTTCTGTGAAGCACTTGGGGCTTCATAGCGCTCACCACACATCTAGATAAGTTCCTTGTGGGGTCTATTTTCCAAAATGGGGTCACTTGTTGGGGATTTCCACTGTTTAGGCGCATCAGGGGCTCTCCAAATGCGACATGACGCCCCCAGACCATTCCATCAAAGTCTGCAATCCAAAACGTCACTACTTCCCTTCCGAGCCCCGACGTGTACCCATACAGTAGTTTTCTCCCACATATTGGATATCAGCGTACTCAGGACAAATTGGACAACAACTTTTGGGGTCCAATTTCTCCTGTTACCCTTGTAAAAATAAAATATTGGGGCAAAAAAATCATTTTTGCAAAAAAAAAAAGGATTTTTTATTTTTATGGCTGTGCGTTATAAACTTCTGTGAAGCACTTCGGGGTTCAAAGTGCTCACCACACATCTAGACAAGTTCCTTGTGGGGTCTATTTTCCAAAATGGGGTCACTTGTGGGGGGTTTCCACTGTTTAGGCGCATCAGGGGCTCTCCAAATGCGACATGACGCCCCCAGACCATTCCATCAAAGTCTGCAATCCAAAACGTCACTACTTCCCTTCCGAGCCCTGACGTGCGCCCATACAGTAGTTTTCTCCCACATATTGGGTATCAGCGTACTCAGGACAAATTGGACAACGACTTTTGGGTTCCAATTTCTTCTGTAACCCTTGTGAAAATAAAATATTGGGGGCGAAAAAATCATTTTTGTAAAAAAAAAAAGGATTTTTTATTTTACGGCTGTACGTTATAAACTTCTGTGAAGCACTTCGGGGTTCAAAGTGCTCACCACACATCTAGATAAGTTCCTTGTGGGGTCTATTTGCCAAAATGGGGTCACTTGTGGGGGGTTTCCACTGTATAGGTGCAAACAGGGCTCTCCAAATGTGACATGATGCCCCCAGACCAATTCCATCAAAGTCTGCAATCCAAACGCACTACTTCCCTTCCGAGCCTGACGTGCGCCCATACAGTAGTTTTCTCCCACATATTGGGTATCAGCGTACTCAGGACAAATTGGACAACAACTTTTGGGTTCCAATTCTTCTGTTACCCTTGTGAAAATAAAATATTGGGGCGAAAAATCATTTTTGTAAAAAAAAAAAAAGATTTTTATTTTACGGCTGTACGTTATAAACTTTAGTGAAACACCTGGGGGTTAAAAGTTCTCACCAAACATCTAGAAAGTTCCTTGAGGGGTCTAGTTTCCAAAATGGGTCATTTTGGGGGTTTCCACTGTTTAGGCAGATCAGGAGCTCTCCAAAACACGACATGGAGTCCAGCCAATTCTGCGTTGAAAAAGTCAGACGGCGCTCCTTCCCTTCCAAACTCTGCCATGCACCCAAACAGTGGTTTACCCCCACATATGGGGTATCAGCGCACTCAGGACAAATTGACAAAACTTTTGGATCTTGTTACCGTTGGAAAAGTAAAAATTGGGGTGAAAAGATAATTTTTGTGGAAAAAATATGATTTTTAAATTTTAACGGCTCTACGTTATAAACTTGTGTGAAGCACTTGGGGGTTAAAATTGCTCACCAAAGATCTAGAAAAGTTCCTTAGGGGTCTAGTTTCCAAAATGGGGTCATTTGTGGGGGGTTTCCACTGTTTAGGCACATCAGGGGCTCTCCAAATGCAACATGGCATCCAATCTCAATTCCAGCCAATTTTGGTTGGAAAAAGTCAAATGGTGCTCCTTCCATTCCGAGCTCTGCCGTGCGCCCAAACAGTGGTTCCCACCCACATATGGGGTATAGCGTACTCAGGACAAATTGGACAACAACTTATGTGGTCCAATTTCTCCTGTTACCCTTGAGAAAATAAAAAATTAGTGACTAAAATATAATTTTTGTGGGAAAAAAATAGGATTTTTTATTTTCATGCCCGGGCATTATAAACTTGTGTGAAGCACTTGGGGGTTCAAAGTGCTCACCAAAGATCTAGATAAGTTCCTTAGGGGGTATAGTTTCCAAAATGGGGTCACTTGTGGGGGGTTTCTACTGTTTAGGCTCATCTGGGGCACTGCAAACGGAACATGACCCCCATCAACGTCTGCATTCCAAAACGTTACTACTTCCTTTCCAAGCCCTGCCGTGCACCCAAACAGTTTCCCCCCCCCCACATATGGGGTATCAGCGTACTCAGGACAAATTGGACAACAACTTTTGGGGTCCAATTTCCTTGGGAAAATTCAAAAATTTGGGACTAAAAAATCATTTTTGTGGAAAATTGTTTTTTTTTTTTTTCACACCCAGGCATTATAAGCTTTTGTGAAACACTTGGGAGTTCAAAGTGCTCACAACAGATCTAGATAAGTACCTTAGAGGGGTCTAGTTTCCAAAATGGTGTCACTTGTGGGGGTTTCCACTGTTTAGGCGCATCAGGGGCTCTCCAAACACGACATGGCGTCCAATCTCAATTCCAGCCAATTTTAGTTTGAAAAAGTCAAACGGCGCTCCTTCCCTTACGAGCTCTGCCGTGTGCCGAAACAGTGGTTTTCCCCCACATATTGGGTATTGGCGTACTCATGAGAAATTGCATAACAACCTTATCTGCCCATTTTCTCCTTTTACCCTTGTGAAAATAAAAAAAAAGTTTGTAAAAGATCATTTTTGTGGCTAAAAAGTTAAATATTCATTTTTTCCTTCCATGTTGCTTTAGTTCCTGTGAAGCACCTGAAGGGTTAATAATCTTCTTGAATG
The DNA here is from genome assembly GCA_033576555.1 of Oophaga sylvatica. NCBI lineage: Eukaryota > Metazoa > Chordata > Amphibia > Anura > Dendrobatidae > Oophaga > Oophaga sylvatica. The sequence goes on from JARQOD010000008.1 coordinate 152,107,036, forward strand.
TGGTTTTGAGTACCTTGAGGGGTGCAGTTTTTAGAATGGTGTCACTTTTGGGTATTTTCTGCCATATAGACCCCTCAAAGTGACTTCAAATGAGAGGTGGTCCCTAAAAAAAATGGCTTTGTAAATTTTGTTGTAAAATGAGAAATCGCTGGTCAACTTTTAACCCTTATAACTTCCTAACAAAAAAAAATTTTGGTTCCAAAATTGTGCTGATGTAAAGTAGACATGTGGGAAATGTTATTTATTAACTATTTTGTGCAACATATTTCTCTGTTTTAAGGGAATAAAAATTCAAAGTTTGAAAATTGCAAAATTTTAAAAATTTTCGCCATATTTGCGTTTTTTTCAAAAATAAACGCAAGTTATATCGAAGAAATTTTACTTCTAACGTGAAGTACAATATGTCACGAGAAAACAATCTCAGAATCGCGAAGATCCGTTGAAGCGTTCCAGAGTTATAACCTCATAAAGAGACAGTGGTCAGAATTGTAAAAATTGGCCCGGTCATTAACGTGCAAACCACCCTTGGGGGTGAAGGGGTTAATAATTTGTTCAAAGATCTTTCCTGGTATAGAAGTCAGCCTCACCGGCCTGTAGTTCCCTGGGTCCACCTTCTTCCCCTTTTTGAAGATAGGAACAACATTTGCTCTTCTCCAGTCTTCTGGAACTTCTCCTGTTCTCCAAGAATTTTTAAAGATTATGGACATGTGGCTTTTAATGGAAAAAGTTTCACCAGTAAGCTTGAGAATAAATTCTGAAAGGCCATACCAAATCGCATGGCAGCAAAGACAATTCCTAGTTTGGCATTTGGTAATCTTGTTCACTTGCCGCATTGTTATTATGGGGTATCCATTTTTTCTCTGACTGCTGGGGCCAAAACATTTTTTTAGTGTCGAAGCTCTCCTCAAAGTTATAATGTTATTTGAGGGTAATGTTTTTGCTAAAACTTGAACATTTAACAGGATATGCCAATGGTTCTGAACATTTCTTCATATGCTTTCATGTTGGCTATTGAAAGTGGTGATATAATTGAATTTAAAGTTATTTTTGCACTTTTTCTCGCCTTCCTTGTGAAGGAAACCGGTTCCTACACAGTCACAGCTCTCCGGCGCCCCCTTTGTCTCTCAGGTCAGTAAGGAAACTGCACCTAGAGCAAATTTTTGCCAGGTAGGATGTCCTGTGACCCACTGGGTATTCTAAGATTCGTAATCAGAGTAAAAGCATCAGTCAAAATTAATTTTATGGTTTAATTGCCTTAAAGGCGCACTAGATAATTGCAGAAATGTACAGTAAGCTATACAACGGAATTACAGTGGATTTGCAGTCAGATAAAATATAACAATAATGGTACAAGGCTTAGAGAAATTAAGCTGGAGGTAAATTTTACCAGGTTGTAGGTTGCATGTGGATGCCGGGAGCTCTGCAGTCCACAGGTATAAGAATCTTAGTTGCCAGACAGTCCCCAAAGTGCATGCCGCTGATCCCTTGGCAGATCTGTCCCCTGTTCCTTCTTAGATTATCATCGTCTTGTACTTCTGTGAGAGTGAGCGTCTCTGCCATGTGCTCTCAGTCCTTAAACATGCTGGGTTCCTCCCCCCAGTGTCAGAGGGTGGGCTAATAATCTCCACCCTTCAGCTCCCTGCAGAATTTATTCCCAATATCTAAGAAAGGGGTAACTTTCTCCAGGATGATCGGATCAGGACATGAGAGGTACCAGTGAATGCGGTTTGCTTGGCCTGTCATGTGGAGAGCAAACATGGCCCCATTGGGTCTCTGTGGAGGGCCAATCTCGATATCTTAGGTCCCAGAGCCCTCACCGACTCGGGAGTCACACTGTCAGATGCGCGATTTCGCAGGGTCACGTGGATATTTTTTATGAGTCTGTACTTCGAAAGGTGTGCTCATAATCCATAATCCTAGGATGGAGTCGGAGTGGCTGGGAGAGACAATGGATGTGTATTTCTGTGTCCAGCTGACAGGTATAATCTAATTGAAGCCCCCAGGCACCTCCAGGCCCCATGCTGGCGTGGCTCCTTACTCAAGCTTTGAAGTCCTGTTTTGGCCTTATCTCCTCATCATACTTGCTATTCAACATTGGAGCACTAAATCCTGTTTTCTTCAATATGCTTACAGGGATGGGGGTAGGAGCAGTTAGCTGCCTGTGACTGTGTGAACTCAGGCAAAATGGCACCTGGGACTGGCCAAACTCAGACATGAGGCGAGCATTATGCCCCATATCCAAGATGGCGGCTGTTCCTTCATCACATTCCTCAACAAAGATTCTTGGTCATTGGTTCTAGAATTATTATAAGCATGCGTAATGAGGTTTTTAGGGTACTTCTGTTCAAGGAATCTGTTTAATGATAGCTGCTTGATTTAAAAAATTGGATTCCAAAGATACTATTTTTCCTTACCCTTTTAAATTGATTTTGAGGGATATTCAACAGCCATTTGGAATAGTGTCAACTCTTGAAATGATATGATAGCATCTACTTTTTTCAAAAAAAATCTTAATGCAGATGTGATGGTCAGAAATAAATATGGATAGGTCTAAAAAAAATCAATAGATTGGTTGCTAACCTTTAGGGAAAAGGATAAACCCCAATTATTGGAATTAAGTTCGTTGATGAAGACCTCAATCTTAATATGAGAATTATCCCAAAAGGTGAAGAGGTCATCAATTAATCTTTTGTAAAGGACAATACTGTTTTGTAAGAATCCATGGTAATAAACAGATACTCGAAAATGCCCATAAAGAGTTGGAGTATGTTGTATTTTAAGAACATGAAGAAATTGTTCTTTAGTATAAAGGAAAGTCCTTCTAAAATAAACTCTTTGTGTAGAGCCAATAATCTATTGTCTGATGTTAAAAAAAATTTAAAACATGATAAACCAATCTCATGGGAAATATTTGAATATAAAGATGTTACATCCAATTTTAAAATTAAAAAAGATGAGTTCCATCTAGTGTCTCTTAAGATTTCAATATGCTGAGTGGAATACCTCAGATAGCTCGGCAAATTGTTAATATGTGGCGGCATGATGGTATCAATATATTCAGATAGTCTGCTCATTAGGGACTAGTGTTGAGCGATACGATACTGCAAATATCGGGTATCGGCCGATATTAGCTGTATCGGGCTTTCGATTCCGAGTACCGATATTTTCGTCATATCGGATACCGGAATCGGATTTGTCACTGTCACTGTGAGTGTCCGTCGGTCGGGTCTGTCAGGAGTCAGCGGCACTTACCTGGCAGAAGATCTCCGGCGGTCACGTCCTGGACTGCTTGATGGCCGCCATTATCTTCTCCCTGGCGGTCACATGCAGTTTTTCGCGATAACTGCAGTGACTGCAGGGTAATCCCGGCCGTAAACCAGTCCGATGACGTCACCGCCGGGGAAGCAGGTAATCAGCTGTGCTGCGCCGGGATGACAGGCTCTGCCTGTCATTCTGATGTAGCAGAGCTGGATCGTCGTGGGACACTCGTTACTATGGACTGCGTCGGTCAGGTGGTATACTGCTGTTTTTTTTTTTCATTTTTTTACAGGAGATCGATGGCGTCGCAGGATGAGACTGTAATAAAAGTAATGAAAACTGTGTTGTGTTTTTTATTAAATTAAAAAAAAATTTTATGAACATTCACCCGTCCGGGTACATCAACAATTTAACTATTTACATACAGGGACCCTGTCCGGGTTATTTATAATTCTTTGGCAGGGGTGTTCCAGGTACGACCTGGTACTCTTCTGATGCTTGCCAAACATCTGAGACACCAAGGACCACCAGGACCTGATGACGTCGTGTGGCCTGTACAGTCAAGTCGTGACCCGCTATCTGTGTCTGTGTGGCCACCTCTTTCATCTCCCTCCGGGTCTGGAGCCCTATGTCCCGGACTGAACAAACCCCAGGGGCCTAACAGGCGCCGGGTACGGGCCAGCTATAGTTATCATGTCCATAGCTGGGGCTGCTGAGGAGACCACTGAGGGAGGCTGGGGAGATTTACGGCGTGCGGTGGGCACTTGTGCAGAGGCCTGGATGTGGGAGGCTGAAGGCTCCGAGGGTCTCACAGGTTCCTGACACTCTGGGGAGTAGGGGTCGCACCTGGTAACATTTAGGGCGTACCATCCATTGTAACCCTAGTGTCGGGTGTAAGTCACCAAGTCTCCTGGCAACAGGTCCCTCCCCAGGTGTCCTTCTGGGAGGTGAGTCTCCACGTCCCGCCGGGTCACAAACACTTCTAAATAAAGTCCAGGCTCCTGGATGAAGCCCCAACCACCTTTCAATTTAAAGCTCCGTACTGCACCCTTACGCCGCGGCTCCCACAGGGTTCCTTTTCTTTTCTCATCCGGTCCTTATCTGCCCGGTCCTTCTCCAGGTGACGTTGCCGAAGCTTTTGGGATTCTCGCTGCTCCCTTTGTCGCTCTGCTTCCCGCTCCCAACGTCTCCACTCTTCCTCCTGACGCCGGTTGTAATTCTCCTCCACCAGCATCTCCATGTCTCCACCATCAAACTGCAGCTTACGATGTCCGGTTTGCGGCAGCTCTCCTGACGCCCGACAGTCCTGGCGGCGCTCACCTGCGGAGGAAGCAGCCGGCTCTGGAACAGATGACAGTCGGGGCTCCGGTACAGACAGGTAGACCTCTGGTGCCTGCGCGGCCTCCTCCATGAGGACGGGTGTCGCTTCTTCTGTCTCAGCGACGGGGGCAGACAGCGGGATCTGGGGTGCTGCCGGTGCAGAGTTTTTTGCAGGAACGGGTGCCTCCACTGCGACAACGTCAACCGGATCACATTGCAAGGGCTGGGATGCCCGCACGGACTCCTCTACTAGAACGGGTGCCTCACCTTCCGGTACAGACACTTCAGGTAAGAGGGATTGGCGCCGCTCCAAGTTTAGTTTTAGGGCACGCCAGCTGGCTTCCATCCTGGCGACCTCCTCCCGGTGCCGGGCCAGGCCTCTTAGGGTATCCTCCGCTTCTTGCAGCGTAGGAGGGTTTCCAGGCCGGGTGCCCAACGGTGGTTCCGTGGCGATCGGGTCGCTTCCGTGGGGGGAGAGCTCTGACTGCTCCATCCCTTCACACTTCTGCTCGTGTCCATTAGCCATCTCTGCCAAGTCACATGTGTCATTAGCATCTGGAGAGGGCCCCTCTTTTGTAGGGAGGCGGGACCTTCGTGTTAGTTTCCGCACACTGAGGAGGATGAGGAGGCGGAACTGAAGAGCTGTGGGGCACGATCTTACATTGCAGTACCATTTAGAGTGGTCGGCCATCGTTTTCGCGCCACTGAGTGAGTGTACACCCACGAAGAGCACGCCCTTGTTCTTCACCAGTGCCTCGTCGTGACGCAGATATGGCGGAAAAATGGCAAATACATTCTCTGATGATTTTAGCAATTCTCAAGCACAAAACCAGTTCAATTCAGGCACACAGGACTCGCTTATAGCGAGCTACAGAATCCTGTTCGTGACGCCCAAGTTGAGTCGCACAGAGCCAGAGGTTTTGGGGGTACTCTGCACCGAGCCCGTCGACTTCTATGGGGTATGTCACGGCTTTACCCGGCAATTGAATCAGAGTCTATTTTACTATGTAGAAGTGTATAAACTATAAATATATGTATATATATATGTCACAATGACATGTATATATATATATATATATATATATATATATATATATATATGTGTATTCTATGTGTGTATATTTTGTGTTTACAAAGAAAGAAAGGGTTTTTTTTGTTGCGATATTTTGTTCCCATAGACTTACATGGGACTTCCGGTATCGGAATCGGATATCGACGATATTTAGTGCTATCGGCGATACCATTCCGATACGATATTTTTAGATATCGAGCAGTATCGCTCAACACTATTAGGGACCCAATCACTGAGATGATGGATCTACCAGGGGAGTCTGTACATTTTTGTGAATTTTGGGGAGATGGTAATAATAATAATAATAATAATTTTATTTCTATAGCGTCTACATATTCGGCAGCACTTTACATTATAGAGGAGACTTGTACAGACAATAGACATTACAGTATAACAAAAAACACAGATCAAAGTAGATACCAAGAGGAATGAGGGCCGTGCCACAAGCATACAATCTGTGAGGAAAAGGGGAAACACGAAAGGTAGATGGTAACAATTGCTTTCATTGTTCGGACCAGCCATGGTGTACGAATCAGGTGTTCATGTAATGCTGCATGAACCAGTTAACAGCCAAAGTATGTAACAGTACAGACACAGAGGACTATTAAATGCATAAAGCGGGTGAGAACATGATGTGAAGAACCTGATTATGGTAAAAAAATTTGAATGGACCACACAGGGATACTTAGGTTAATGCGTTGAGGCGGTAGGCCAGTCTGAACAAATGCGTTTTTAGGGCATGCTTAAAACTGTGGGCATTGAGGATTAATCATATTAACCTGGGTAGTACATTCCAAAGAATTGGCGCAGCAAGTGAAAAGTCTTGGTGACGGGAGTGGGAGGTTCGATTATTGAGGATGCTAACCTCAGGTCATTAGCAGAATGAAGGGCACAGGTAGGATGGTAGGCTGAGACAAGGGAGGAGATGTAGGGTGGTGCTGAGCCATGGAGTGCTCTGTGGGTGAGGGTAATAAGTTTGTACTGGATTCTGGAGTGGATGGGTAACCAGTGTAATGATTGGTACAAGGTAGAGGCATTGGTATAACGATTACCAAGCAAAAAAGAAAACAATTGTAACAATAATGAATAGTGTGAATAAAATTATCAAACAAAAATGAATAAATCTAAAAATAATAATTCTACAAAAATAGGAGGATTTATAGAAAAATATCAAAATTTATTTTATTACATCAATAATAAAGACAAAGATACAGGGTATAAGTGTGAGGAAAACAATATAAGCAACTAACAGAAATTGGCAAAAAATGGATATGATGTTAATTATAAGTCAAATAGACAGGAACGTAGGTCCCGTGGGTATGCTACAACATGCCTTAGTTATTTCACAAGTAAGGAAAGACGAAAGTTATCTATTTAGATTGATTAAAGAAAGCAATTCACTTATGCGTAGTATGAATACATTGTCATTGCCATATAGCAAACTTGCCATGAACTGCCCAAGAGGGGTCTATATAGATCAAGCGCATATACAATATAGGAAAGTAAGCAATGCTAAATGAATCCATAAATGGTACAATGATCCTATAAATCACAGCTGCACCTAATCGTATGTAAAAAAATCAATCTGTGCTGTAAGTCAGCAGAAGCCAATAACAAAAGGCAGTAAAGGATATCAGTCACAAAGAATAACGAGGTAAATTACCTAGTGACATATTAGTCGGGTGTAGCAGAGCCCACCAGGACCATCAGAAAAGCCCCGACGCGCGTTTCACCGTCCTCGGTTTCGTCAGGAGGCTTAGTGAGACGTGCTGGGTTTGAGGTATAAATAGGAAGTGGACTTCAGCAGAAGCGAATCAGAATCAACCATTCATTTTGGAGCACCACCCATGTCGCTGTACACCAGGCATCCCAAGTAACCAGCGTAGTGATTTGATAATCGATATCATGGTGCACAGCAGCACGGGACCGCGGACCAATAGAAGGTAGGTAAACAGAAAACTGGCGAATCGGTGCATCTCCTCGTGTGATGCCCCGCCCGGTGATGACGCGGGCCGAGGCGCGCAGTGCATGATGGAAGGGAGGACGTGCGTCATCCCCCTCCATCACCACAGCAACGCGTCTGGCCCGGGACACCACAGGCCGGGTGCAGCGCACACGAGGGGTGCGTCTGCGCACTGAGTAATGGAAAGAAAAGTAAGAATGGCCAAATGTAAATAAGGAAATGAAAATAAAAAAGAAAAAATAATTTTATGGAGTATAACTCAAAAATGGCTGCGTATACAAAAGAAAAAGACAGGTAATAAAGGCCTCATAGTGTACCCCTAAGATCTGTTATAGACAATTATAAATTCTAATGACCCAAGTTACGAGCAGTATCCGACCAATGAAATCAGAAGGATCAAAACAGGGTATAAAGAATAATAACTAATCAAATAATAAATAAATTAAATATACTTGAGTATGACATAGAAAAAACAACAGAAAATATATATATAGGCCATAGAGATCTTAATAAATATCACGTGCGCGTGATCGAAGAGAATCCATATCGTCAGGAGGATCAAGAGTTTACAATTAGAAGAAATATCAGCCAGGATCGCCAGTAGATTCAGCATCTGTCAAATCGCACTATTACTAATTTGGTTGTATCCAAGGAGATTATGTGTATGAACAGAATCATATAAGAAGGAACCTAGAAAAAAATAATAAAAATTAGTACCCAAAACATAGAATATATATAAAGACATACAAACCCAAGTGAAAAATTTAAAAGTCATGACATAACAACAAAATTCATAAAAAAGTGCAAAGAAATAAATTGCACGTCTATAGGAAGGACTTGAAGCTGATGGTCTCATTTAGACCATTAGGGGTCACTGTATCTAAAATGACCATCCACCGAGTTTCCTTTTGAAGAAGTTTTTTCTTTACATTGCCACCACGTATTCCTGTGTAAACACGATCTATACCCCGGGCAGTAAAACCTTTTGGGTTGCAATTGTGGACTTCGTAAAAATGTCTGGGAATAGTTTTCAATAAACTTGGGTCTATGCAATTAGTTGCATTCTTAATATCCCTGATATGCTCTTGAATACGGGTTTTAAGATGTCTAGTCGTCATGCCGATATAAATCAGTCCACAAGGGCAGCTGGCATGGTAAATAACAGCCTCCGTATTACAGGTAATATGATGTACAATTTTATAATTTTTATTACCCATTGCATTAGAGAAGTCTTTGCATCGAATGATGTGGCGGCAAGCTGAGCAATTCCCACAAGGGAAACAGCCCCAAGGGGGGCCTTTAGTCGTCTGAAGAAAAGTAGTGGGTTTTTTTGGCGGTATATAATGGCTTCTGCATAATATATCTCCTAATGTCTCTGATTTACGCCACGTAATAGAAGGATAAGGAGTCAGTTGTTGTTTAAGATCTTTATCTGTCAGTAGTACTGACCAATGTTTTTTAAAAATTTGGTTAATTTCAGACCAATTAGAATTAAATTTAGTAATAAATCTGGGCATAGTATGTCCAGATCTATCTTTCCTGGGGCACTGTTTTGAAAGTAATCTGTTTCTATCTGAGTTTAAGGCGCGTGAATATCCCCGAATGATGTCATTACTGGGATAACCACGATTTCTGAATCTATCATGTAGGTCTCTTGCCTGATTCTGAAATAGTTCCTCAGTAGAGCAGATACGGCGTGCGCATAAGAATTGTCCAACTGGTATTGAACTCTTCAGTTTTGGGGGGTGCGCTAATGCATAATGGAGAAGTGCATTTGTTGCCGTGCTTTTACGGAAGATGTCCGTACCATGCCATCATTAGATTTGAAAATATGGAGATCTAAAAAGTCAATATTTGTTCTACTGTATTTCCAGGTAAGCTTGATGTTAAGATCGTTTTGATTAAGGTGGCTAAGGAAGGAGTCTAGTTGGGACGTGGAGCCGTGCCAGATAAACAATACATCATCGATGTAACGCAGCCACGAGATAACGGAGCCGTGATCAGGTGTCTCAAGGACCGTATTCCTCTCCCACAGCCCCAGGAACAAATTAGCATAAGAGGGCGCACAAGACGCCCCCATTGCTGTGCCCTGGAGCTGTAGGAAGGGACGGTCCTTGAAGACAAAGAAATTATGAGTCAAAACGAAATAAAGCAAATCAAGAATTAATTGTACCAATCCTCCCTCAAGATTGGTCATGTTGAGAAAAAATTCAACGGCCCGCATCCCGTGGCTGTGTCCAATCGACGTGTAAAGGGACTCCACGTCACAGGTGACTAGCCACATGTCGTCTTCAAGAATCAAGCCATCAAGCCTTCTCAATACGTCATTCGTATCCTTTACAAAAGATGGCAATGTCTCCACACATTCCTGTAGATAGAAGTCAATAAAGCCACATATAGGTTCACAAAGACCCCCGATGCCCGAGACTATGGGTCGCCCCGGGGGGCAGAGGGGGTCCTTGTGAACCTTGGGAAGTAGGTAGAAGGTGGGGACAATAGGAAAGTCTGGTAGCAATGCTTTACGCATTTTTTGTGAGATTATGTTATACTCTGTGCCGTTATCTAGGATCTGAGTCAATTCAATCTTAAATTTGTTAAGAGGAATGGAGTCTAGTCGCCGATAGTAGGTGCTGTTATGAAGCTGTTTAAAGGCTTCAGCCTCGTACATATCTGTAGGCCAGATTACAACATTGCCCCCTTGTCAGCCCGCTTGATGACTATATCTTTCATGTTCTTCAATGAGGTAATAGCTTGCCTCGCTGAACTTGACAAGTTGTCTAGCCTAATATGTGGATTTAATTTATCAATATCTGCCCTTACAAGTTTTACAAATATTTCCACTTGAGGGCAGGCTGACAAGGGAGGAAAAGTTTGAGACCGCTGGTAAAGATGAGTTGGTAAAGGATGATTAACAGGTGAGGAATCAAGGATGGAAGTAGATTCTAAATTTTCTGAAATCTGAGGTAATACATTAATGTTAACAGGAGTAGAATCGGTGGAAGGGTCGCTTTCGGCGGCCAATGATTCTAGATCTCTAAGGGCCTGAAATTCTGCAATAGTTAAAGAGTCTGGATCTTTTGACGAAAAATATTTTTTAAAAATGAGTTTACGGGCAAACAATTCTAGGTCTTTAATAAGAGTAAACCGATCAGATCCCTCCACCGGTGAAAAAGAAAGGCCTTTAGAGAGAACCGCTAGTTGTGATGGAGATAGAGTGTGTTGTGAGAGGTTTATTACCTTCAAAATCTCCTGCCTTTTTTGTCTCTCATGTTGTAATGGTGCCTTGACCTTTTCACCGTTGGTGTGTTGGAATACTGGGGTTGATTGCCTATCGAATCTCCGGCTGGATTTGATCCATCTCTTTTGCCTAAAAATGATCGCCACATGTTCCTTCCGATGTGGTTGAGACACTGGAGAAAGATTGTGATCTATGCTGGCTCTTAAATTGCTTCTTGCGCCAACGATACACACGTTTCTCCTGGTAATCCTCGGAATCCCTTAGGTATTTCTTGGTTTTGTTATTTTGAATCTCTAGTTCCCATTTAGATAAGTCCTCCTCCAGTGTATTATCAAATTTTTTATAATCATCGCTTGATAAAGCGTCTTGGATTTTAGTACGTATTGTCTCTATTTCTTTTTCTAAGGTTTCTAATGTTTTTTTATCAGTGCCAATAAGGAGTTCTATAAGTGTACGAGAGCACTTTGTTAGGGTATCTTCCCACTTGGAGATGAAGGAAGAATCTTCTGTATCTAATGTAGGAAAAAGTTGGATTCGTAACCCTCTAGGGATAATATCTTTCTGTAAGTAGTTCTCTAATGCGGCTTTGTTCCACCACGTTTTGGTTCTTTTTTTCATCAGTTCCCTAATTTTCAGCTTCAAGTCCTTAACATCGGACCTGTCTCTATCGGTAGGTTGCCTCTCACCAAATACCGCCCCGAGTTGTGTAACCCAGGCTTTGTCGCGTTTCTTGAAATCCATAAAACCTGTAGGTAAGTCTATAGACACAAGATATCAATTATAATACATCCAACAAAAAATTCCGTGGTCTGACGGAAAAAACCTCCTAGACCAATAAGAATACCAAGCAAAAAAGAAAACAATTGTAACAATAATGAATAGTGTGAATAAAATTATCAAACAAAAATGAATAAATCTAAAAATAATAATTCTACAAAAATAGGAGGATTTATAGAAAAATATCAAAATTTATTTTATTACATCAATAATAAAGACAAAGATACAGGGTATAAGTGTGAGGAAAACAATATAAGCAACTAACAGAAATTGGCAAAAAATGGATATGATGTTAATTATAAGCCAAATAGACAGGAACGTAGGTCCCGTGGGTATGCTACAACATGCCTTAGTTATTTCACAAGTAAGGAAAGACGAAAGTTATCTATTTAGATTGATTAAAGAAAGCAATTCACTTATGCGTAGTATGAATACATTGTCATTGCCATATAGCAAACTTGCCATGAACTGCCCAAGAGGGGTCTATATAGATCAAGCGCATATACAATATAGGAAAGTAAGCAATGCTAAATGAATCCATAAATGGTACAATGATCCTATAAATCACAGCTGCACCTAATCGTATGTAAAAAAATCAATCTGTGCTGTAAGTCAGCAGAAGCCAATAACAAAAGGCAGTAAAGGATATCAGTCACAAAGGCAGTAAAGGATATCAGTCACAAAGAATAACGAGGTAAATTACCTAGTGACATATTAGTCGGGTGTAGCAGAGCCAGCATCTCCATGTCTCCACCATCAAACTGCAGCTTACGATGTCCGGTTTGCGGCAGCTCTCCTGGCGCCCGACAGTCCTGGCGGCGCTCACCTGCGGAGGAAGCAGCCGGCTCTGGAACAGATGACAGTCGGGGCTCCGGTACAGACAGGTAGACCTCTGGTGCCTGCGCGGCCTCCTCCATGAGGACGGGTGTCGCTTCTTCTGTCTCAGCGACGGGGGCAGACAGCGGGATCTGGGGTGCTGCCGGTGCAGAGTTTTTTGCAGGAACGGGTGCCTCCACTGCGACAACGTCAACTGGATCACATTGCAAGGGCTGGGATGCTCGCACAGACTCCTCTACTAGAACGGGTGCCTCACCTTCCGGTACAGACACTTCAGGTAAGAGGGATTGGCGCCGCTCCAAGTTTAGTTTTAGGGCACGCCAGCTGGCTTCCATCCTGGCGACCTCCTCCCGGTGCCGGGCCAGGCCTCTTAGGGTATCCTCCGCTTCTTGCAGCGTAGGAGGGTTTCCAGGCCGGGTGCCCAACGGTGGTTCCGTGGCGATCGGGTCGCTACCGTGGGGGGAGAGCTCTGACTGCTCCATCCCTTCACACTTCTGCTCGTGTCCATTAGCCATCTCTGCCAAGTCACATGTGTCATTAGCATCTGGAGAGGGCCCCTCTTTTGTAGGGAGGCGGGACCTTCGTGTTAGTTTCCGCCCACTGAGGAGGATGAGGAGGTGGAACTGAAGAGCTGTGGGGCACGATCTTACATTGCAGTAACATTTAGAGTGGTCGGCCATCGTTTTCACGCCACTGAGTGAGTGTACACCACGAAGAGCACGCCCTTGTTCTTCACCAGTGCCTCGTCGTGACGCAGATATGGCGGAAAAATGGCAAATACATTCTCTGATGATTTTAGCAATTCTCAAGCACAAAACCAGTTCAATTCAGGCACACAGGACTCGCTTATAGCGAGCTACAGAATCCTGTTCGTGACGCCCAAGTTGAGTCGCACAGAGCCAGAGGTTTTGGGGGTACTCGGCACCGAGCCCGTCGACTTCTATGGGGTATGTCACGGCTTTACCCGGCAATTGAATCAGAGTCTATTTTACTATGTAGAAGTGTATAAACTATAAATATATGTATATATATATGTCACAATGATATGTATATATTTTATATATATATGTATTCTATGTGTGTATATTTTGTGTTTATAACGAAAGAAAGGGTTTTTTTTGTTGCAATATTTTGTTCCCATAGACTTACATGGGACTTCCGGTATCGGAATCGGATATCGACGATATTTAGTGCTATCGGCGATACCATTCCGATCCGATATTTTTAGATATCGAGCAGTATCGCTCAACACTATTAGGGACCCAATCACTGAGATGATGGATCTACCAGGGGGGTCTGTACATTTTTGTGAATTTTGGGGAGATGGTAATAATAATAATAATAATAATTTTATTTCTATAGCGTCTACATATTCGGCAGCACTTTACATTATAGAGGAGACTTGTACAGACAATAGACATTACAGTATAACAAAAAACACAGATCAAAGTAGATACCAAGAGGAATGAGGGCCGTGCTCACAAGCATACAATCTGTGAGGAAAAGGGGAAACACGAAAGGTAGATGGTAACAATTGCTTTCATTGTTCGGACCAGCCATGGTGTACGAATCAGGTGTTCATGTAATGCTGCATGAACCAGTTAACAGCCAAAGTATGTAACAGTACAGACACAGAGGGCTATTAAATGCATAAAGCGGGTGAGAACATAATACGAGGAACCGGATTATGGTAAAAAAAATTTGAATGGACCACACAGGGATACTTAGGTTAATGCGTTGAGGCGGTAGGCCAGTCTGAACAAATGTATTTTTAGGGCATGCTTAAAACTGTGGGCATTGAGGATTAATCATATTAACCTGGGTAGTACATTCCAAAGAATTGGCGCAGCAAGTGAAAAGTCTTGGTGACAGGAGTGGGAGGTTCTGATTATTGAGGATGCTAACCTCAGGTCATTAGCAGAATGAAGGGCACAGGTAGATGGTAGGCTGAGACAAGGGAGGAGATGTAGGGTGGTGCTGAGCCATGGAGTGCTCTGTGGGTGAGGGTAATAAGTTTGTACTGGATTCTGGAGTGGATGGGTAACCAGTGTAATGATTGGTACAAGGTAGAGGCATTGGTATAACGATTGGTGAGGAATATGATCCTGGAGGCAGCATTCAAGACAGATTGGATTGTGGAGAGTTTGGTAAGAGGGAGACCGATTAGTAGAGAGTTACAATAGTCCAGACAAGAATGAATAAGAGAAACAGTAAGAGTTTTAGCAGATTCAAAAGTAAGAAAAGGTCAAATTCTAGAAATGTTTTTGAGGTGGAGATAACAAAAGCGAGCCAGTGATCAGATGTGGGGGGGTGAATGAAAGCTTGGAATCAAGTATGACCCAAGACAGCGGGCATGTTGCTGGGGAGTAATTGTGGAACCACACACGGAGATGGCAATGTCGGGCAAAGGTAGATTAGTAGAGGGAGGAAACACGAGGAGTTCCGTTTTTGACAGGTTTAGTTTCAGATAGAGGGAGGACATGATGTTGGAGACAGTGGTAAGACAATCACTGGTGTTTTCTAAAAGGCAGGCGTGATATCGGGAGAAGTGTATAATTGGGTGTCATCAGAATAGAGATGGTACTGGAAACCAAATCTACTGATTGTTTGTCCAATAGGGGCAGTACACAAAGAGAAGAGGAGGGGGCCTAGGACTGATCCTTGAGGAACAACCAACCGTAAGGGGAAGATGAGAGGAGGAGGAACCAGCAAAAGATACAGTGAAGAAGCGATCAGAGAGGTAGGAGAACCAGGAGAGAACGGTGTCCTTGAGGCCGATGGAGTGTAGCATAGTGAGGAGGAGCTGATGGTCCACAGTGTCGAATGCTGCAGAGAGATCCAAGAGAATTAGCATGGAGTAGTGACCATTAGATTTAGCAGTTAGCAGATCATTGACTTTAGTGAGGGCAGTTTCAGTAGAGTGTAAAAAGTGGAAACCAGATTGAAGAGGGTCGAGAAGAGAGTTAGCTGAGAGATAGCGGATAAGACAGGCGCGGTCCAGGCATTCCAGGAGTTTAGAGATGAAGGGAAGATTAGAGACAGGTCTATAGTTAAAGGCACAGTTTTGGTCGAGGGATGGTTTTTTAAGTAATGCAAGTATAATGGCATGCTTAAATCAGGAGGGAAAGATACCGGAAGAGAGAGAGAGGTTGAATATTTTTGTTTAGGTGAGAGGTGACAGCAGGGGAAAGGGACTGGAGGAGATGTGATGAAATGGGGTCACTGATGCCAGTGGTAGGGCGAGAAGATGCAAGGAGCCTGATTACTTCTTCTTCTGTGACTGGTTCAAAATTAGAAAGTGAGCTGGATGCAGTGGGGGAGGAAGGACAGTGCATGATATGAGGGGATTGGGAGATAATTTCCTGTCGGCTATTGTCAATTTTTTCTTTGAAATAATTGGCCAGATGGTCAGCACGGAGATCTGTGGTTGGGGCCAGCACTTTTGGGTTGAGTAGGGAATGAAAAGTGTCAAAGAGACATTTAGGGTTATTGGATAGTGAGGTGATGAGGATGTTGAAATAGGTTTGTTTGGAGAGGTGAAGGGCAGAGTAGTATGTTTTATGCATAAACTTATAATGGATGAAATCTTCGGGTAGATTAGATTTTCACCATAGACGTTCGGCGCACCTGGAGCACCGCTGCAGAAAACATGTTTGCAGCGTGTGCCACGGTTGTCGGCATCTGTGTCGTATTGTTCTATGTATAGGAGGTGCAATTTCATCCAGGGCACTTTGTAGGGTTTCATTGTAATGCTTCAGTGCAGAATCAGGACAAGAGAGGGAGGAGATAGGGGCCAATGATGACTGAAAGTTCTTCATAAGTATCTGGGTGTTAATGGCCTGCATGTTTCTATAAGTTTAAAAAGTTGGGGTGACCTGAGCGGGATGGCAGTTCTTGATAGAGAATGAAAGAAGGTTGTGGTCAGAGAGCGGGAGAGGGGAGTTTGTGAAATCATCCACTGAGCAAAGCCGGGAGAAGACCAAGTCGAGGGAGTTTCTGTCTTCATGCGTGAGGGAGTTAGTATGCTGCAAGAGGCTGAAAGAGGAGGTTAGAGATAAAATGCAAGAAGCAGATAGGGAGGGGGAAGAGCAGTGGGGATGTTGAAATCACCCATGATGAGGGTGGGGATGTCAAAGGAGAGAAAATGTGGACGCCAGATGGCAAAGTGATCCAGGAACTGATGAGAAGGGACGGGAGGACGATATACCACCGCCACTTAAAAGAAGGGAAGACAAGTGCGGGTACTTGAGGGATAACCTGAAAGGTACATTTGGGTGATAGGAGCAGACCAACACCTCCACCTGCTCTGTTGTCCGATCTTTGCGTATGAGAAAAGTGTGGTCCACAATATGAAAGAGCAGCAGCGGTGGTGTCTGACTGCTGGATCCAGGTTTCAGTAAGAGCCAGAAGGTTAAGAGAATTTGAAAGGAAGAAGTCATGGATGAAGGGGAGTTTATTACACACTGAGGGAGAATTTCAAGGGGCACAATTAAAAGAGACAGAAGGCATGCAGGGAATGATAATAAGATTAGAGGGGTTTCTGAGTGTAGCAGTTGTGAGGTTTGACTTGCTATAACATGGCAAGTTTGCTAAGGAAGAATGTGCAAGAATTTCAGTCTCTCGATGTACAAAACTGATAGACATACCCCAAGCGACTTGCAGCTGTAATCGCAGCAAAAGGTGGTGCAACAAAGTATTAAGTTAAAGGGGCCGAATAATTTTACACGCCCCATTTTCAGTTTTTGTATTTTCACAAAAATTTTAAAAAAACAATAAATTTCATTCAATTTCACAATTGTGTCCCACTGATTCTTCACCAAAAATTAACATTTGGTATCTTTATGTTTGAAGCATGATATGTGGGAAAAGGTTGAAAAGTTCCAGGGAGCCGAATACTTTTGCAAGGCACTGTATATAAGGAAATGGATCCTGATCAATTTTGGTATAGTAATTGGGGTCTGAAAGGATCCTATTAGCTTCTTTTATATAGTCTGAAAAATCCTGACTAACTACACCACCTCCTTTATCAGCAGAACTTTATAACAATATCCCTGTTGTTGCTCAGAGATTATTACCAATAATGTGCAAAGAGACAAACAGACGCAAGCAAAGTCAGAGAAAAAAACGGACACCCAATAACAACGATGCGGCAATTGAACAAGATTACCAAATGCCACCCTACGAATTGTCTTTGGTGCCATGCGATTTGGAATGGCCTTTTGGAATTTACTCTAAATCGGGTCAAACAACTAAACTGTAAGGAACTTTATTGTATTTATAAATTGAACCTTCTCACTCCGAATGGTCTTAACGAAATTACAGACACTTTCTTATAACCTTTCTCTTTCTTTTACAATAATATCTTAGTTTACACTGTCTTTTGTTAAATACATCAATTGTATATAATTTCCTTTCCACACCACTTATACTTTTCCTTTATATTATATGTTTGTCACATTCCTTCCACGCGTTTTGTGCCCCCTCACTTTATATTTAATAGGTAGATCGTTCCTCTCACCCAGTTATTATTATCAAGAGAAAAGGTTTTTCTTTCCTTCCCTTATCAGTTTTTCCATTCCATTTTTCATAAGCAACACAGATTCACTTACGTGGTCTTGAACCCGACTACGAGTGCTCTCCCTGTCTTCTGCAGACCTCATCTGCACTGGGTCGCCTTTTGTAGGAACTCATTCATTCACCCCATTAGTCTAGCCCCCTTCTAATGTTTTCGGTCCTTCTCTGCCTCTCAGTTTTTCTCCATGCATCCTGTCAAACTCTATCGAAAAAGAGGTTTTTATCAATCAATTTATTAAATACCTTTATATATTATATCATATATATTTATTGTATATATATATCTATTGTGATACAGTGACCGGCATTGTTGTAAATGGCCGGTATGTGTCGCAGAGGAGGAGGGCCTCTACGCTGTAAGCCGGTAATGTTGCTCTGGGACCTGTAGTTCTATGAGCCACAAGGCAACTTGTGGGACAGTGATCCCAGTAACGCAGCTTCCTTAGAATCCAGAACTGACAAGGAGTCAGCGTGTGGAGTGGAGCTCCAGGAAGGTAACCTCAGACAAAGGGGGTTGTAGAGGCGGCAGAGAAGTATCTGCTATTGGAACAGACTGTTGGTGCCTATTATGTTCCGTTGATGTTAAGTGATGGACAATTCATGGTGCGGTTTATGATGTCTAAATGAACCAAATAGGCTTTTTATGTGAGAAACCGTTTCTGTGTGCCTTAATCCCGTTGCCAAGTG
The DNA here is from genome assembly GCA_033576555.1 of Oophaga sylvatica. NCBI lineage: Eukaryota > Metazoa > Chordata > Amphibia > Anura > Dendrobatidae > Oophaga > Oophaga sylvatica. Next base: position 152,125,762 of record JARQOD010000008.1, read on the forward strand.
AGTGTCCCGCAAGACATACAATGAGCACTATCTCAAATATGGTGCTAGACTGCGGGCAACGCTCTAGGAGGCAAGTGTGGAGGTGATTGCTGTGGATTGGTGGGTCCACGAAGATTACAATCTTCTGGCAGTAACTCAGAGGGGTTACGAAGTTTGCTGTGGCTAGGAGGAGAGTGCCAGAGCCGTTTGGAGGTCCGCAGAGCTGTGTGGAGAGCAGCAGAGTATCTGGAGCCGTGCAGAGCTTGGCAGAGCATCTAGAGCTGTGCAGAGCTTGGCAGAGACTTGCAGAGCTGTGCAGAGCCCTGCAAAGCAGTACAGAGATATGCAGAGCCTGGCTATGCACACCCATGAAAAGCCTTGCGTATTCGAACAGAGCCTGGCAGAGCGGTGCGGAGCATTGTAGAGCAGCTGCAGGAGCAGCATCAGCAGCGTCTTGTGATCAGCAGCCGGAGGTGCCAGGAGTGCCAGTGGTTGCAGCAGGATCTGTGGCAGCACCAGCAGGAGCTGGTAGGGTGTCGTAAGAGGACATTGGTGGTCCAGGTCATGCAAACTCTTAAAGGGAAAATAAAAAACTAGATCTGAGCTGAAAAAATAAGTTAATGTGTATGCAAAATGTAAATGCATATTAACACATTACACAGAGAAAACCAGGCACAAAGAACAAATATCCTAAAATAAAATAAATAAAAACATTTTTTGCAAAAATGCATGAAGGTAGTAATAATTATCAGGGTATTTAGTAAACATAATTTTGATCAAAAGAATGCACAAGCTATCCCACCACGTCAAGGCAACCCTTGTAGGACAGTCCTAAGGCTGTGGTTCCACGGTCCGGAACCAGAGCGCTTTGGACGGAGCGGAATTTCCGCACCACCCAAAGCCCCGCCCCCTTTTTGACGCGCGCTCTTTCCGGATGTGTTCCGGACACCTCCAGAACACATCCGGAAAGAACGCAGGGCTGCATAGCCCTGTGTTAATTCCGTTGCGGCGACGCAGCGTCGCCGCAAGACGCTAGGACATGCTGCGGTCTTCCGCCTGCGTATTTTTACGCATAGTGGAGACAGGATTTCTTGAAATCCCCTCCACAATGCTGTAACATCTGGACGCTGCGTGTTTGGCGCTGCGCCAACGCACAGCGCCAAACACGCAGCAAATCCGGAGTGTTTCCTTATCGTGGAAACATACCCTAACTCTTGTATTAAAAACCTTTCCACTTGTCAAGTGACGTAAATGTGAACAAGGACAGAGGGACTGAACCCACCAGTTAAAGCATAGGCCAAACAGGATGGATTTCTCGGCTCAGAAACAGGGCGGTTGCACTCTTATATGCACAAGATGCACTTGTAACAAAATAAAAAACTAGATCTGAGCTGAAAAAGTTTGTTAATGTGTATGCAAAATGTAAAAGCATATTAACACATGACCATTACATAGAGAAAACCAGACACAAAAAACAAATATCCTAAAAAAAAAAAATAAAACATTTTTTTGCAAAAAATGCATGAAGGTAGTAATAATTATAAGGGTATTTAGTAAACATAATTTTGATCAAAAGAATGTACAAGCCATCCCACCACGTCAAGGCAACCCTTGTGGGACAGTCCTAACTCTTCTATTAAAAACCTTTCCACTTGTCAAGTGACTTAAATGTGAACAAGGATGTAATTCCGCTGTGTTTGTACTCTGTTTACCCGGCGTTACTCTGCATATCTCTGCTTTAACCCTTCGCTCTTTTTCCCTCTAATGAGCTGGAATGCTGTTGTCAGTTACCTGTATGGATGCAGCTCAGTTCCGTGCTCCGCTGCGTAGCCGTACATGCGTGAGTGGTTCCGCTGCATTGCATGATCACCCGCATATGCGGTCCCTGGCTACAGCTGTTGAAGCTACCCGTGGGTTGCAAGGTCCTCTGCAGGTGTGCATGACTTGCCACGTGTTTAGCTTTGCAGCCATTGCCAGGTGTCCTTGCTATGCTGATTTGTGTCAGGCTGTGCTAGAGTGCGCGGGGCCACACCTCCCCTGCTTTTATGAGGAATGGGTGTGTGCTAGAATAGCTGGTCCAGCCTATCGCTGTGAGGCAGCTCCTATGTAAAGTTCCCCAGCCCTGTGGGGCATTGCCAGAGCTTCGCATTAAGTTTCTGAGTCTTGCTATGCCTGTTTGGTGTACAGTTTCTGTCCTGCCTGCCTGCAGTTCTAGGCGAGCTGATGCCTGTCTTCCGCCTGCTCTGGGGGCAGAATACCGAGATCTGTTTCTGTTATCAGCTTTGGGACAGCTGATGTCTGAATTCCTGGACTTATCCTGTTTATGTGTTGGTACCAAAATCTTAGTCCTAATTCCTGCTGCGTATTATTCCTGAAATCCTGATTCCTGCTGTGTTGTGTTCCTGAAGTCCTGATTCCTGCTGTTATGTTCTGAAGTCTCACTGTGTCCTGAATCCTGTGCCCAGTGACTGTGACTCTTTGCTAACTGGCTTTCTGTGATCTAACCTGGGTTCATCTTGGAAGTAGAAGTCCAGTGTGTCAGCTGAGCCTCTGCTACTCTGTGCTCAGCTAGTTATTCGGTGCAATCCCTGACCGGCTCCAGTTCAATCCGGCGGGGCTTGCACCAGACCGCTTGGGTTCCTTTTTAGGTCGCTGCCAGATGTCCGGAGCCTCATGACCGCAGCTTGATGTCCGATGTCTGATGACCTCTTCCAGATGTCCGGATTCTATATTTCCCTGCTCGATGTCCGGAACCTGTTGATCATTGCCAGATGTCCGCAGTCCGATGCCAGTGTTCTCATGTTCTACCTGAGAACCGTGTTCCTGTTGTCCAGTCCGTGTTCCTGAGGTCCGGTGTTGTGAATGTGCTAGAAATGAATTCTGAGCAGAAGCTCCCTCTGGTGGTTACAAACAGTACTGAACTATTAAATGAAGATTGTGAAGATTGGCGATCAGGTGCTACTGACTGGTCTTATATAAGGGAGGTTCCCTCCCATCAGGGTTGCCGGTGATCAATTGTTCTGGTCTCAACTGTGATTCCTGTTTCACTTTGAAGCTTGCTGTTTCGTGCCTGCATCTTCTGCTAACAGATAAGACTTTTTCTTCCTTTGTTTTTTGTGCTTGCTTTTTGCATTTTGTCCTGCACTTCTGTGGGGGTCTGCCGGGTCCCCTCCGGGGACTTGTGCCCCTCTCAGTTTAGTTCAGCCACTGTTATTTGTTCATTTGCTTTTTCCAGTTTTTTTTCAGTGGCTGCTGTTTGGTTTTGTTACACCAGAGAACTAATTTAGGTGGTAGAGGTCGTGTGATCTCAAGTGTTTTTGCAATTAGTGTGTTGGTATTTTTTTAGGGTTTTTTGGATTGCAGTAAGTGACCTTCCTATCCTGTTCTTTCTAGGAAGTTTGGGCCCCAACGTTTGCTCATACTATTTTCTGTCTGTGTCTGTGTTTTCCTCTTGTCTAACCGCCATTACATGTTTGGGGGCTTCCTATGTTCTTTGGGGATCTGCTCCGGGGCAGATAGTTTTCCTCTTTCTATCTTTAGGTGTAGTTAGCTTCTCAGGCTGTGACGAGGCGTCTAGGACCAACGTAGGTACGTTCCACGGCTGCCTTTAGTTGTGGTGGTTAGTCAGGGTACTGCAATCCAATAGATTCCAACCTCTCTGGTGTATTGCCTTTTTTGCCTGCTCTCCTCAGCTACCAAATCATAAAAGTATCACCGGCCAAAAAACTGATAATTATGTGGTACTCACAGAAGGGAAAAATAGTGTGAAAGAAAGAAGATTGTCAGAGTTGTCAGAGATTTTTATTTTTTTTCCCTCTATATCTCTGAGTGCTGAGGAGGATTTTTTTTCTCTCAATGGAGTTTGCACAGTTGTCTGGCCGTGTGGATTAGCTTGCCACTGAAGTTTGGAGTATTGCTACCTATCTTGCAGGGTTGCCTGTTGTGGAACCTAGGATTCCCATGCCAGATTTGTTTTTAGGGGATCGAGCTAAATTTCTGAATTTCAAAAATAACTGTAAGTTGTTTTTTGCCTTAAAACTAAGTCCTCAGGGAACGCAGCGCAGCAGGTTCAAATTGTCATCTCTCTCCTGCGCGGCGATCCTCAGGATTGGACTTTTTCCCTGACACCTGGGGATCTTGTTTTGAGTAATGTTGATGCATTTTTTCAGGCTCTGGGGTTATTGTACGATGAACCTAATGTCACTGATCAAGCTGAAAAAGCCTTGTTGGCATTAAATCAGGGGCTTGAGGACGCTGAGTTATACTGTCAGAGATTCCGAAGGTGGGCAGTCCTGACCAAATGGAATGACGATGCTTTGGCAGCCCTTTTTCGGAAGGGTCTGTCAGAGAATGTAAAGGATGTTATGGTGGTATTCCCTGTCCCCTCTGGTCTCAATGATTCTATGTCATTAGCGATTCAAATTGACAGACGTTTGCGTGAGCGTAGAGGTATGCGTGGAATAGTGTTGACTTGTGAACCAGCTTCTGAACCCATGCAGTGTGATAGAGTGGCTTCTGGGGCACAGTGTCATGAGTTTCGAAAACGCAATGGGTTATGTTTCTACTGTGGTGATGCCTCTCATGCTATTTCAGTCTGCCCTAAGCAGGGAAGACGTTTTGCACGTTCAGTTGTCTTGGGTAGAGTTCAGACTAAATTTTTGTTGACTGTTACCCTGATTTGCTCCCTGTCCACGTTTTCTGCTCAGGCTTTTGTTGATTCGGGAGCAGCTATTAACCTGATGGATTTTGATTTTGCTAAACGTTGTGGGTTTCCCTTGATACCCCTACGGAAGTCTATTCCCCTACTGGGAATCGATTCTACCCCTTTGGCTGAGAATAAACCCCAGTTCTCTGCTCAGGTGATAATGAGGGTTGAACCTGATTATCAGGAGAGTTGCAAATTGTTGGTGCTTTATAATCTGCATGACATTATTGTTCTGGGTCTCCCTTGGTTGCAGTCTCATAATCCTGTTTTGGATTGGAAATCTGTGTCTGTAACCAGTTGGGGCTGCCAATGTGTTAATGCCAACACTCCTGTTTTTTCTGCCTCTCCCCAGGCTCAGGATGTTCCTGACTTTTTGACTGATTTTTCTGATGTGTTTAGCGAAAGTAAATCTGCATCCTTGCCCCCATAGGAGCTATGACTGCGCTATTGAATTAGTGCCTGGTAGTAAATTCCCTAAAGGTCGCCTTTTTAACTTGTCTATACCTGAACATGACGCTATGCGGTCTTATATCAAGGAGTCATTGGTGAAGGGTCATATCAGACCATCCTCTTCACCCTTGGGTGCCGGTTTTTTCTTTGTGGCCAAAAAGGATGGTTCATTAAGGCCGTGTATTGATTATCGTCTCTTGAACAAGATCACTGTGAAATATCAATATCCGTTACCCTTGATTTCTGACCTGTTTTCCAGGGTGAAAAGTGCTACTTGGTTTACCAAGCTTGACCTCAGGGGGGCATATAACCTTATTCGCATTAAGCACGGGGATGAATGGAAGATGGCATTTAATACCCCAGAGGGGCATTTTGAGTACCTAGTGATGCCCTTTGGGCTCACTAATGCTCCTTCCGTCTTCCAGTCCTTCATGAATGACATTTTCAGGGATTTTGTGGATAAATTTCTGATTGTTTATTTGGATGATATCTTGATTTTTTCCAATGATTGGGACTCTCATGTGAAACATATTCGGACTGTGTTCCAGATTTTGAGAGAGAATGCTCTGTATGTGAAGGGATCAAAGTGTCTTTTTGGCGTACAGAGGATCTCATTTCTGGGATTCATTTTGTCCCCATCTGTTATTGAAATGGACCCGTTCAAGGTTCAGGCCATCTGTGATTGGGTCCAACCTACTTCATGAAAGGCTCTTCAGAGATTCTTGGGTTTTGCCAATTTTTATCGTAAATTTATTGGTAATTTCTCTGTTATTGTTAAACCATTGACTGATTTGACCAAGAAGGGTTCTGATGTGGTGAATTGGCCTCCTGAGGCAGTTTCTGCGTTTCAGGAACTTAAGCAGAGATTCACTTCTGCTCCTGTTCTACGGCAGCCTGATGTTTCTCTGCCATTTCAGGTGGAGGTTGATGCCTCTGAAATTGGGGCAGGTGCCGTTTTGTCCCAAAGAGATCCAGAGACCTCTAAAAGTAAACCTTGTGCCTTTTTCTCTCGAAAATTTTCTCCAACTGAACGTAATTATGACGTGGGTAATCGGGAGTTATTGGCCATGAAGTGGGCTTTTGAAGAGTGGAGACATTGGCTGGAGGGAGCCAAACATCAGGTTGTGGTCCTCACGGACCATAAGAATCTGGTTTATCTGGAATCAGCCAAGCGACTTAATCCTATACAGGCCAGGTGGGCCTTGTTTTTCACACATTTTAATTTTGTGGTTTCCTTTCTTCCTGGCACTTAGTGATCTCGTTAGCGATCTCAATAACGACGCAAGCTAATGAGATCGTTTTTGTGATGTTTTAATGTCTCTAGTAGCTGCCACACTTAGTGATCTCGTTAACGACTCAAAAGCGGTTAGCGATCTCATTAACGACTTTAACGGTCATTGCGATGTAAAAACAGCGCACATCGCTCACAAAAGGTGCCAGACACAGCTATATAGGCTCACCAGCGGGACGCCAACGATCTAAATACGGTCCAGAACTCTAGTGAACGATCAGCGAGATCACAGCAGGGGCCACGTCGTTGCTACATGCCACACACGTTAGCGTCACGAACGAGATCGCTAAATAGTGATGTATTTTAGCGATCTCGTTAGCGACACTGTTTAGTGTGGCATACCCTAAGAATGTTAAAGCGGATGCCCTCTCGAGGAGTTTCCTTGCTGACTCTCCTGAGTTATCTGATCCTGCTTTTATTTTGAAAGAGGGTGTAGTTCTTTCCGCCATCTCGCCCAATTTGAGACTGGCTCTGGAAGGGTGTCAGGAGGATAAACCCGAACTCTGCCCTATTGGGAAATTGTTTGTCCCAGACCGGTGGAAAAAGTGTGTGATGTCTGAGATTCATTGTTCCGCGTTGGCCGGTCATCCCGGAATTTTTGGTACCAGAGACTTGGTTAGTCGGTCCTTTTGGTGGCCTACTTTGTCTCGTGATGTCAGGGAATTTGTGCAGTCCTGCGGGACTTGCTCTCGCTCCAAGCCTTGCTCTCGCCCTAGTGGTTTGTTGATGCCATTGCCTGTGCCCAAGAGACCATGGACCCATATTTCTATGGATTTCATTTCCGACCTCCCTGTTTCTCAGAGAATGACCGTTATCTGGGTGATTTGTGATAGGTTTTCCAAAATGATACATCTTGTGCCATTACCTAAGTTGCCTTCCTCCTCCGAATTAGTGCCTTTGTTCCTTCAGCACGTGGTTCGGTTACACGGTATTCCTGAGAACATTGTGTCTGACAGAGGAGTTCAGTTTGTTTCCAGATTTTGGAGGACTTTTTGTTCTAAACTTGGTGTTCAAATGTCTTTCTCCTCGGCTTTTCATCCTCAGACCAATGGACAAACTGAGAGAACAAACCAGACATTGGAGACTTATTGTCACGCTGTATAGCAGATATATATATGTGATGTCAGTAATCTATATCAAAAGGGCAATATACTATATAACATGCGCATAGATATATGATAACATAGATTTACCTGACAGAATGTCCAGAGGGTCAAAACGGAATCTTTTATACGCTGTCTCCGGCTAGAGGGTGACCGGGGTCTAAGCTGACCCTAAACTGGGGTCCTAACTAATCCCTCAACCTGGAGGTACTGTTAAAGGTACAGAGGTCCAGGCCACCAGCGTAAACCCTGTCTCCTATCAATCCCTGCCAACTGTATTCTAGTCCTAAGAAGGACCCTGAATACCACCAAAGGGAATGAACAGGTAACGGTTAATGAACAGAAAGACAAACAACAAAGACAAGAAATAAAGTAAATAAAGTCTTACATACAACACTCACACACAGTAGGAACACCTAAGGTCTCAGAGAAAAACTATAAGCTGTAAGAGTAAAAAACAACTAAGGAGCTCTTAGCTTAAATATTCTCAGAACCGATCCAGTCTGCTAAACTACATGAATGCTTTCACCGGCGTCTAACACACCAGACTGGCAGAAATATAAAGGAAACTAATTAGAACATAATCAAAAGCAGCCGGGCGAGGCTGCACCTAGCCTTAGCAAAGAGCTAGGAAAAATTAACTCTCTCATTACCAAAAAACAAAGAAACAGCAGCTCAGCTGTGAGAAGTCAGAATGTGCAATCGCGACGATCTTCATGGCGATGCACCCATGACAGTACCCCCCCTTCTACGAGGGGCCTCCGGACCCTCATGACCAGGTCTGTCCGGGTGAGTTGTGTGAAAGGTCCGAACCAATCGATCTGCGTTAACATCAGACGCAGGGACCCACGTCCCCTCCTCAGGACAATACCCCCTCCACTGAACTAAGTACTAAAGGGATCGGCGACTGAGACGTGAGTCAATGATTTTCGACCCATGAATTTCCACGTTATCATTGACCACCACTGAAGGAGGTAGAGGTGACGGTATGACTGGTGCCACATACTTTTTAAGTAATGACTTGTGAAACACATTATGATTTTTAAACGTAGGAGGGAGGTCCAGACGAAATGCCACAGGATTAATTATGGAACTGATCCTGTACGGCCCGATGAATCTGGGACCCAACCTCCAGGAGGAAACTTTACGTTTTATATTCCTGGTAGACAACCAAACCAGATCGTTCACCTTCAGATCTAGACCAGAAACTCTCCTCCTATCAGCCATCCGTTTGTAACGGTTCCCCGTAACCTTCAGTCTTAAGCGATCTGGAACTATCAGTCTCCCTGGAAGTCCCACAGGGGCGTCCCCCTGAGCCCCCAATACCTCCCCCTCAAGCTCAGAGCATACAGCTGACACTACAACTCCCTCCTGAGGAATAGGAACCGGATCATCCGTCTTCCCGGCCCTTGGGAAAGTACGAGATAAGGCATCAGGAAGCAACTTTATTGAGCAGTCATATGCGCGATAAGGAGGAAACTCTTTACACCCCTCGTCTGAGAACATCTCCCCAAAGTCCTCCAGAAAAGGAGACAAAGTCCTAGGCACAACCGCACCGATGACCGTGCTCATGCAGTTATTCTTGCAAAATTCACCCCACTGGCTTATCTTTCTGGATTGCCAATCAATCACTGGGTTATGTTTAGCCAACCAAGGAAGTCCCAACACAATAGGAGTAGGTAGACCCTCCAACACATAACAAGACAATTGCTCTTTATGTATTGCCCCTACTCGAAGATCTATGTTATGAACAGCTTGTACCAAGCTACCTTGACCAAGAGGTCTAGAATCAATAGAGAGTATAGGGACCGGTTTGGCCAATACACTCAGTTGCATACCATGCACCTGGGCAAACCGAGCGTCCACCAAATTAGCCCCGGACCCACTATCAAGAAAAACAGAAATCCTCTCAGTTCTAGTACCAATCACCACCTCCGCAGGTACGAGAAACTGAGCGGGATTTGGGGACGAAATACACACTCCCAGGTTAACTCCTTGGCTCAAAGAGGTCCGGGATGGACACCCCCCAACAAAATGTCCCTCTCTCCCGCAAAAGAAACACCTTCTAGTCTTGCGGCGCACCGCCGATTCCCTCCTACAAAATGATGTCCCTCCCAACTGCATGGGTTCCTCAGAACAGACCAGGGGAACCTCAGTATAAGGGACTTTAGTAGTAGGTGGAGTCATCATGGGGGGCGGAGTTACCTCGCGTCTTCCCCGAAGTCATCTATCAATGCGAATAGCGAGGGCCATAGCAGCCTCCAGTGATGGAGGAGAATCATACTGAGCCAACACATCTTTTAATTTGTCAGACAACCCTTGACAAAACTGGCTCCTAAGAGCTGGGTCATTCCACTGAGTATCTGTTGCCCATCTACGGAACTCAGAAGAATATTCCTCCGCTGGACGATTTCCTTGCCGTATTTTACGTAACCTTGTTTCAGCAAGGGAGACTCGATCCGGATCATCATATACCAGACCCAGGGCAGTAAAAAATCGATCCACTGACTGGAGATCTGGGGAGCCTGGAGGAATAGAGAACGCCCAAGATTGAGGGTCCCCTTGTAAGAGCGAGATAACAATTCCCACCCTCTGCTCTTCACTCCCAGATGACCGAGGCCGCAGCCGAAAGTACAATTTACATGCCTCCCGGAAAGTAAAAAATTTGTCCCGCCCACCAGTGAACCTGTCCGGGAGAGCAACCTTAGGTTCAGATCTGGTTTGCTCCGGGAGGGACAAAACCTTGGACTTAATGTCTGCAAATTCCATGGACAACCCCTGCAACTGCCGGGCCAGCTGGGCTACTGGATCCATGACAGCTGGGGAGAATCTTTAGTTGGGCCGGTGAAAATGTCACGCTGTATAGCAGATATATATATATGTGATGTCAGTAATCTATATCAAAAGGGCAATATACTATATTACATGCGCATAGATATATGATAACATAGATTTACCTGACAGAATGTCCAGAGGGTCAAAACGGAATCTGTTATACGCTGTCTCCGGCTAGAGGGTGACCGGGGTCTAAGCTGACCCTAAACTGGGGTCCTAACTAATCCCTCAACCTGGAGGTACTGTTAAAGGTACAGAGGTCCAGGCCACCAGCGTAAACCCTGTCTCCTATCAATCCCTGCCAACTGTATTCTAGTCCTAAGAAGGACCCTGAATACCACCAAAGGGAATGAACAGGTAACGGTTAATGAACAGAAAGACAAACAACAAAGACAAGAAATAAAGTAAATAAAGTCTTACATACAACACTCACACACAGTAGGAACACCTAAGGTCTCAGAGAAAAACTATAAGCTGTAAGAGTAAAAAACAACTAAGGAGCTCTTAGCTTAAATATTCTCAGAACCGATCCAGTCTGCTAAACTACATGAATGCTTTCACCGGCGTCTAACACCCAGACTGGCAGAAATATAAAGGAAACTAATTAGAACATAATCAAAAGCAGCCGGGCGAGGCTGCACCTAGCCTTAGCAAAGAGCTAGGAAAAATTAACTCTCTCATTACCAAAAAACAAAGAAACAGCAGCTCAGCTGTGAGAAGTCAGAATGTGCAATCGCGACGATCTTCATGGCGATGCACCCATGACACTTATCTGAGATGCTTTGTGTCTGCTGATCAGGATGACTGGGTTCTTTTTTTGCCTTTGGCTGAGTTTGCCCTTAATAATAGGGCTAGCTCTGCAACCTTGATGTCTCCATTTTTCTGCAATTTTGGGTTTCACCCTCGATTTTCTTCGGGACAGACGGAGGCTTCTGTCTGTCTGGGTGTTGACTCTGTTATGGAGCGTATGCAGCAGATTTGGGACCAGGTGGTGGAGAGGTTGTCCCTCTCTCAGGAGAGGGCCCGGCGGTTTGCCAACCGGCATAGGACTGATGGTTCTCGATTTGAAGTGGGGGACTTGGTCTGGTTGTCCTCAAGAAATATCCCTAGGGGATTCCCATATGGCCGGCAGCATCTGGTGAGGTTTAACTCCCCTTTTTTTTTCTTCCTTACACCCGCTCTTTGACACAATATAACCTCTCATTGTGTTTAAGCTATGTAATTGCGGTGGGTCTGGATATACCTTCCTTTGAACACACTCCTGACTCTGACTATGGTAATCAGCTATGGGACTATGGTATGCCCCAGGTTTTCTAGTGTTCATTATATCTAGGGATTTTTTCCTCCTGTTATTGAATTGGCTATATTGTGTTATGGTGTTTTTCTGCTTGCCATATGTTATCGTGTCTTTTTATACACATCATTGTCATGTTATGTCTTATGTTTTGTCGCCTTATTGTGTCTTAAATAAACTTTTTATATTTTTGCAATGAAAATGAAAACTCCATTTTTTCTCCTGTTTTGTCGTATATCCCTATGAGAGTTGCATCTCCTAAGTTTAAGCCTAGGTTCATTGGACCTTATAAGATCATGGAGATTCTTAATCCTGTTTCCTTTCGTTTACTTCTTCCAGGGACATTTAAGATCCATAACGTGTTCCACAAGTCTTTATTGAAGAGGTTTGTCGAGCCGGTGGTTCCTATGGCGGTGCCTCCTGACCCTGTTTTGGTTGAGGGCAATCTGGAGTATGTGGTTGAGAAAATATTGGATTCTCGTTTTTCTAGACGGAAACTCCAGTATTTGGTTAAGTGGAGAGGTTATGGTCAGGAGGACAATTCTTGGGTGTTTGCTTCGGACATCCATGCTAGGAGACTCATCCGTGCGTATCACAGAGCTCATCCTGACCGACCTGGTTGCCCAAATGAGGGTTCGGTGACCCCTCCTCAAGGGGGGGGTACTGTTGTGAATGTGCTAGAAATGAATTCTGAGCAGAAGCTCCCTCTGGTGGTTACAAACAGTACTGAACTATTAAATGAAGATTGTGAAGATTGGCGATCAGGTGCTACTGACTGGTCTTATATAAGGGAGGTTCCCTCCCATCAGGGTTGCCGGTGATCAATTGTTCTGGTCTCAACAGTGTTTCCTGTTTCACTTTGAAGCTTGCTGTTTCGTGCCTGCATCTTCTGCTAACAGATAAGAATTTTTCTTCCTTTGTTTTTGGTGCTTGCTTTTTGAATTTTGGCCTGCACTTCTGTGGGGGTCTGCTGGGTCCCCTCCGGGGGCTTGTGCCCCTCTCAGTTTAGTTCAGCCACTGTTATTTGTTCATTTGCTTTTTCCAGTTTTTTTTCAGTGGCTACTGTTTGGTTTTGTTACACCAGAGAACTAATTTAGGTGGTAGAGGTCGTGTGATCTCAGGTGTTTTTGCAATTAGTGTGTTGGTATTTTTTTAGGGTTTTTTGGATTGCAGTAAGTGACCTTCCTATCCTGTTCTTTCTAGGAAGTTTGGGCCCCAACGTTTGCTCATACTATTTTCTGTCTGTGTCTGTGTTTTCCTCTTGTCTAACCGCCATTACATGTTTGTGGGCTTCCTATGTTCTTTGGGGATCTGCTCCGGGGCAGATACTTTTCCTCTTTCTATCTTTAGGTGTAGTTAGCTTCTCAGGCTGTGACGAGGCGTCTAGGACCAACGTAGGTACGCTCCACGGCTGCCTTTAGTTGTGGTGGTTAGTCAGGGTACTGCAATCCAATAGATTCCAACCTCTCTGGTGTATTGCCTTTTTTGCCTGCTCTCCTCAGCTACCAAATCATAACAGTCCGGTCCATGTTCCTGAGGTCCGGTCCATGTTCCTGAGGTCCGGTCCGTGTTCTTGAGGTTCGGTCCGTGTTCCTGAGGTCCGGTCCGTGTTCCTGATGTCCGGTCAGTGTTCCTGATGCCCAATCCCTATTCCTGATGTCCGTTCCGTGTTCTTGATGTCCGGTCCGTGTTCATATGTCCTGCCTGAGTCCGGATGTCTATCCGTGTTCCGATGTCCAGCCTGTGTCCAGATGTCCAGTTCCTGGTTCTGGTGGTCCAAGTAGTGCTCTTCAGCCGGTCCTGCCTGCGTTCCTGGATGGATTCCTCCTCCGTGATTCCTGGGAGTCTCCAGCTCTGTTCCCCGGTGACGGTCCCGCCAGTGAGTCCTGGACCTGACCAGCCCATGCCCTGTGCTGTAGTGCCAATGTTCCTGGACCGGTGCTATCCGTGTCTTGCTTATGTTCTGATGTCCTGCCAGTTCCCTGGGGTCTTACCTGTGATGACCCTAGCCATCATCTGAAAGACTGCCTGAGGTCAGTGTCTGATGTTCTCTTGCGGAGCCTGTGCTATGCCCAAGGCCTGAGAGAGAGGCCATTCTAGTATGCTCATGCCAGATAACCCTGGGCTGCATCAACCCGTGATGTCCTCGTGCCATCGTCGGAAGCTAGTCTGAGGTCAGTGTCTGACGTTCTCCTGCTGTGCCTGTGCTACACCTGAGGCCTGAGAGAGAGGCAATCCTAGTATGCCTGTGCGAGACGTCCCTGAACTGCGTCAACCCGTGATGACCCCTTGCTTTGCCTGTCAACATGAGATGTGTGTCCTTCGTGATGTGCTTATTCCGGAACCTTGTGTTTAGATGTCATTTGCTTTATTTAAGTAAACTTTATGTTTCTTCTTACTTGAAGTTGTGTGGTGTCTTTTAGTGATGCATATGACCATCTTGTCCACAAGCTCAGCTGCCTAGTCCAGGTAGGCCCGGGTTTCCCCTGTGGTCCAGTGGGTCCACATTACACGATCACCTGGGACGCATACCCCATCGTCATTATGGTTTGACGACATGGGAGCGATGGCTGGGTAAGCCACGCTGCGTCCTCGATCGTAACAAAGGACAGAAGGACTGAACCCACCAGTTAAAGCATAGGCCAGACAGGATGGATTTCTCGGTTCAGAAACAGGGCGGTCACACCCTTATATGCACAAGATGCACTTGTAACAAAATAAAAAACTAGATCTGAGCTGAAAAAGTTTGTTAATATGTATGCAAAATGTAAAAGCATATTAATACATGACCATTACACAGAGAAAACCAGACACAAAAAACAAATATCCTAAAATAAAATAAATAAAAAAATTTTTTGCAGAAAATGCATGAAGGTAGTAATAATTATAAGGGTATTTAGTAAACATAATTATGATGAAAAGAATGTACAACCCATCCCGCCACGTCAAGGCAAAACTTGTGGGACAGTACTAACTCTTGTATTAAAAACCTTTCCACTTGTCAAGAGACGCAAATGTGAACAGGGATGTAATTCCGCTGTGTTTGTACTCTGTTTAACCGGCGTTACTCTGCATATCTCTGCTTTAACCTTTCGCTCTTTTCCCTCTAATGAGCTGGAATGCTGTTGTCAGTTACCTGTATGGATACTGCTAAGTTCCCTGCTCCGCTGCGTTGCCGTACATACGTGAGTGGCTCCGCTGCGCTGCATGACCACCCTCATGTGCGGTCCCTGGCTACTGCTGCGGAAGCTACCCGTGGGTTGCAAGGTCCTCTGCAGGTGTGCATGACTTGCCATGTGTGTTCAGCTTTTCAGCCGTTGCCAGGTGTCCTTGCTATGCTGATTTGTGTCAGGCTGTGCTAGGGTGCGCGGGGCCACACCTCCCCTGCTTTTATGAGGAATGGGTGTGTGCTAGAATTGCTGCTCCAGCCTATTGCTGTGAGGCAGCTCCTATATAAAGTTCCCCAGCCCTGTGGGGCATTGCCAGAGCTTCGCATTAAGTTTCTGAGTCTTGCTATGTCTGTTTGGTGTACAGTTCCTGTCCTACCTGCCTGCAGTTCTAGGTGAGCTGATGCCTGTCTTCCGTCTGCTCTGGGGGCAGAATACCCAGATCTGTTTCTGTTATCAGCTTTTGGACTGCTGATGTCTGAATTCCTGGACTTATCCTGTTTATGTGTTGGTACCAAAATTCTAGTCCTAATTTCTGCTGTGTAGAGTTCTTGAATTCCTGATTCCTGCTGTGTTGTGTTGCTGAAGTCCTGATTCCTGCTGTTATGTTCCCGAAGTCCCTCTGTGTCCTGAATCCTGTGCCCAGTGACTGTGGCTCTTTCCTAACTTGCTTTCTGTGATCTAACCTGGGTTCATCTTGGAAGTAGAAGTCCAGTGTGTCAGCTGAGTCTCTGTTACTCTGTGCTCAGCTAGTTATTCGGTGCAATCCCTGACCGGCTCCAGTTCAATCCGACGGGGCTTGCACCAGACCGCTTGGGTTCCTTTTTAGTTTGCTGCCAGATTTTTGGAGCCTGATGACCATGGCTTGATGTCCGATGTCTGATAACTAGACTTGAGCGAAACAGGTAGGTCAGATTCAAAATCGCTGACTTTCGCCAACGTCGGGTTTCGCCGAGCGAAACCCGACCATAGCATGAAGTTGGCCATGCGGTCTTCGACCTGAGCGCCACAGTCGGTTTTCCCAAAATGCTTGCAGGCGCCTTTTCTCAGTCAATGAGCAAGGACGCACACTGTGGGCAACGAGATGACATGGGCAGTGGCCATCACCACCTTAGAGAAGGGCATTGCAGTGATTGACTTGCTTTGTGTGGTGTCACAGTGGCTATAAAAGCCCTGACCGCCGAACGCCATTTTACTTCTGCTGATCTTAGCATAGGGAGAAGTTGCTGACGCCTTTTCTCAGTAGGGAGAGAGTTAGGCAGGAAAGAAAAGTGATTCTGTGCTTGTGCTGATAGCAATTGTGCTGTACAGCTAGGGGAGGATTTTGTTGTGTGCAGCAGCGATGGTTAATAGGCTGCTTGCTAGCTGTATTGCTGTGTGTACACTGCTGTGCAGACTGCTTTTTACACAGCACAAATACTTTTATTCTTTTTTTCTGCACAGTTACCGAGCGTTCATTTTATCCCACATCGTATAGAGCTGTACGCTCCTCACACACTACTGTGTACCGGCTGGTATCACGGACAAATACATACTATCTGTGTGTGACTCCAGAAATCTATATGGAGATTTACAATTTACCCCTAAACTATATACACCTGTTATCTTCAGATACAGTACCCTTTTTCAGCTTTTTATATTGTGGTCTAATCCATACTGAGCCTGTGAGCGTCTGTGTGTTACTCCGGAAATCTATACGAAGATTTACAATTTACCCCTATACACCTATTATCTTTGGATACAGTACCCTTTTTCAGCTTTTTATATTGCGGTCTAATCCATTCTGAGCCTGTGAGCGTCTGTGTGTTACTCTGGAAATCTATACGGAGATTACGGAGATTTACAATTTACCCTTAAACTATATACACCTGTTATCTTCAGATACAGTACCCTTTTTCAGCTTTTTATATTGTGGTCTAATCCATACTGAGCCTGTGAGCGTCTGTGTGTTACTCCGGAAATCTATACGGAGATTAACAATATACCCCTATACACCTGTTATCTTCAGATACAGTACCTTTTTTTAGCTTTTTATATTGCGGTCTAATCCATACTGAGCCTGTCAGCGTCTGTGTGTTACTCTGGAAATCTATACGGAGATTTACAATTTACCCCTATACAACTGTTATCTTCAGATACAGTACCCTTTTTAAGCTTTTAATATTGCGGTCTAATCCATATTGAGCCTGTCAGCGTTTGTGTGTTACTCCGGAAATCTATACGGAGATTTACAATTTACCCCTATACAACTGTTATCTTCAGATACAGTACTCTTTTTCAGCTTTTTATATTGTGGTCTAATCCATGCTGAGCCTGTGAGCGTCTGTGTGTTACTCCAGAAATCTATACGGAGATTTCCAATTTACCCCTAAACTATAAACACCTGTTATCTTCAGATACAGTACCCTTTTTAAGCTTTTTATACTGCGGTCTAATCCATACTGAGCCTGTCAGCGTCTGTGTGTTACTCCGGAAATCTATACAGAGATTTACAATTTACCCCTATACAACTGTTATCTTCAGATACAGTACCCTTTTTCAGCTTTTTATATTGTGGTCTAATCCATTCTGAGCCTGTGAGCGTCTGTGTGTTACTCCGGAAATCTATACGGAGATTTACAATTTACCCCTATACAACTGTTATCTTCAGATACAGTACCCTTTTTCAGCTTTTTATATTGTGGTCTAATCCATTCTGAGCCTGTGAGCGTCTGTGTGGTACTCCGGAAATCTATACAGAGATTACGGAGATTTACAATTTACCCTTAAACTATATACACCTGTTATCTTCAGATACAGTACCCTTTTTCAGCTTTTTATATTGTGGTCTAATCCATACTGAGCCTGTGAGCATCTGTGTGTTACTCCGGAAATCTATACGGAGATTTACAATTTACCCCTATACACATGTTATCTTCAGATACAGTACCCTTTTTCAGCTTTTTATATTGCGGTCTAATCCATACTGAGCCTGTCAGCGTCTGTGTGTTACTCCGGAAATCTATACAGATATTTACAATTTATCCCTATACAACTGTTATCTTCAGATACAGTACCCTTTTTCAGCTTTTTATATTGTGGTCTAATCCATACTGAGCCTGTGAGAGTCTGAGTGTTACTCCGGAAATCTATACGGAGATTTACAATTCACCCCTATACACCTGTTATCTTCAGATACAGTACGCTTTTTCAGCTTTTTATATTGTGGTCTAATCCATACTGAGCCTGTGAACGTCTGTGTGTTACTCCGAAAATCTATACGGAGATTTAAAATTACCCCAACACTGTATACAGCTGCACGCTTTTGATACAGTACCATATATCTGCTGGTATTTTTGGTAAATTTTGCAAAACATGAGGAAGTATGGTGGAAGAAGCCTCGGATGTGGGCGGGGGGGCCAGCTGGTGCTGATGGTGGTGGTGGTGCATCTGCTGGTAGTGCCAAAAGCACAATAGCACCTAAGGCAGGAGGTGTTGAGCCTGCGGCATCGTCTGGCTCCAGAAGGCCTGGAAGGCTCCCTTTTCTGGGAGTAGGCAAACCGATTTTAAAGCCGGAGCATCAGGAACAGGTTTTGACTTTCATTGCCGAAACAGCCTCCAACTCTATCACCTCCTCTTCTGAAGTTTCAAAAAATGCAAGCACTGAGCATGCATGAGATATCTGACCTGTGGGATGAAGCCATGATGGTGTCTCGGTCAGGAATGCAGTGAACTCTCAGATAAGTATAGTGGCCATATATCAGAATGAATGTTCACTGTTATATATCTTCATTTGTTGTTGGCCAATTACTAACATTATGATGTGAGAGCACTGCACATCTTGTTTATTTATTTTTGTGGTGGTGTCAAATGTTTACAATCAGTGATAATAGCACGGCATGGGTTATTTAACCATTGCTATGTGACTGACTATTTACTGTGGATGCTTCAAAACCTCAGCTGGTGTTTGTTATTAACATAATGACATGTGGTGACTGGACTATCCCTTTTCTGATATTTTTGCATACCTTCCTACTCCTGTGCATGAAGAACTGATAACTCATATGTGACAAGAACAGGCCATCTGGCTTTCTAATTCTAACTATCGTACCTTATAGGGTTAAATAGGAGAGGAGGGAGAGCCATTGCACGAGCGGGGGCGCCATTCTCGTTGTATCTTAGGGTGCCAACCTCCGCATCTAGGTAGGAGTTCAGTCAGGCACTTTTTTGTGATAGGGGCAGTTCACCCTTCTGCACTATACGGCTGTTTGTGTATGATATTGTGCTGCACCTTATTTAGTCACTATATATATTTTTTGATGAGGTTTTTCTGATATTAGTATCACGAATATATCAGGGTAGGACTATTATTAAGCAACCGGGCTTTAGATTTGGGTTAATGGTAAGAAACAATCTATTAACCCATTAGTCCCAGATAATTCTGTTTTTAGCAACCTTTCTATGGAAGTTTTAGTAAATATCATTAAAAGTTAATTTATAGTCTAGGTTTTTTCAGTAAGCCCACCTGGCCTAAATTGTCACAATATGCCTTACAGGAGCTCGCTTGCCCTGCTGGTAGTGTGCTATCAGAAAGAGTCTTCAGTGCTGCTGGATCAATCCTGACAGAAAGAAGGACCCGGCTGTCGACCCAAAATGTTGATGATCTCACCTTCATTAAAATGAACCATGCCTGGGTTTCAAAGGATTTTGTACCACCTTCCCCTGATGACACATAGGTTACCAGCAAAATGGCTCGCTTTGTCCTCCTCTTCCTCTGACTTCTCCAATTCCTCCATTTGCAGATGCTGAACGTCCAGCCTACACCTCAACATATGCCAGTTTTTGCACCTCCCTAACTGCGCTGTACACCCCCAGGGCCGGCGTCAGCACCTGTCACCCGGGCAAGTGCCGATGCCCTGAGCAGGTGGGGAGGCCCACTCGTAGGTGACAGCACTGGCACAGGGCCCCTAATAGTACGCTGGTGTCTCTGACGGTGGTGGGGCCCACTTGCCGTCAGAGACACCCTGGCGTACTATGAGGGGCCCTGTCCAGTGCCGTCGCCCACGAGTGGTCCCCCTGCTTGCTCAGGGCCCCAGCACTTGCAATACTTACCTCTCCCTGCTCCACTGCTGTGACGTCTTCTGCGTTTCCTGACAGTTACATTCTGCCTCAACAGTCACAGTGCAGAGAGCTGGAAGATGGCGACGCTGAGGAGTTCAGAGTAGAGCAGTGCCCAGCGAGGAGAGGTATTTCATTTTTTTGGGTAAATCAAGTTTATTTAGGTATTTATGCACATCAATGATTAATAACAGGGAGAGAAAAGAACATACCTCTTCTACTATCACATGCAAAAAAAAAATTATATAGCAACTATAACTTTTCCCCAGAAAGTCATACATATAAAACAAATGTTGGATGAGCACCTGAGGTGTTTGCTCATGTAGGCAATTATCATCAATATTACTTTGTCTATAAATTTTAAAGACGAAGGTACCTACACTAAGACTCTAGGTCTACAAAAGAAAAGAAGATAGAGAAGAAACAAGGGGGAAAGAAGGCAAAAGAAAAAAAAAGAAAAGGGGGAGGGATGTGGATTTTAAGGAGTGGGGTGTGAAATGTGGCTCCGTCCAGTAGGTTAACTCATATGACCCATCATCTATGGGTCTAACAACCAAGAGTCCAATTCCGATGATTCTCTAAACATAACCCAGGGGGCCCAAGTGTCATATACCTTTCCTGTGGTACCATTCAGTTGTCCCATCAGCTGTTCCATTCTATATATGTCGTTGAGTTCCATCACCAAATCAGAACGTGAGGGAACCTTTTCCTGTTTCCATAATCTAGGAATCACGTTCCTGGTAGCAGTGAGAATATGTCTAAGGCTGGCTTCACACATCTGGCGGGCGCCTTGCGGCGCCCCCGCATTTTCCCGCAGCGCCGCATCTGAAAATCTGATGCGCCGCATGCGGCTTTTTTCGCATTGACATGCATTAGCGCCGGATGGCGCCGCATGTCAATGCGTTGCATGCGGTTTTGTCCATATGCGGCGCAAATGTACATTGCGGCGTCCGGAAAAAACGCTGCATGTAACGTTTTTTGTTTTTGCCAGATGGTTTCTTATCTCTCCAAGCATCAGAAACCATCCGGCAAAAAAACGCATTTTGGGCGCCGGAAGTGTGAAAGGTTTTCACATGCGGCGCTGCGGCAAAATGCCGGGGGCGCCACCAGGCGCCCGCCGGATGTGTGAAAGAGGCCTAAGATGTCTAAGAAGACCTTTCTTAAATCTAGAAATCGAGGAGCTACACAAGGACAGCAAGGCCACCTCCATTGTGGGTGTAATTTTGGTTATACACAGCTTGTTGCAGAGATCAAAGGATGCTAACCACAGTTTCTGTATGAGTGGGCAGTGCCACCAAATGTGTACAAATGAACCTCTATCTTTTAAGCATCTCCAGCATGTATTCGGTGTTGTTGGATAAATTACGTTCAAATCTGATGGGCATCTGTACCACCTCGACAAGATTTTGTAGCTCTTCTCCTGTGATGTCGAACAGAGCGATGACTTGAATGTGCATAAGAGAATCTTTGTTCTTTCTTCAACTGATAAGGGTCTACCCAAATCAATCTCCCATACTGAAAAAAATGCTGGGAAATCTCTCAATGGGGTCTGCCCTTCTTGGAAGGTTTTGTATAATAAAGAGATAGTGTGATCTATAGAGTTTGTTGATAATCAAAGAGTCTCAAGCGGAGATAATATTCAGTATGGATTGGATTGTTTGGCTAATTTGATAATAAACCTCTTTATTTGTTCATAAAAGAATCATGCACCTGTTGGCTGCTCCTTGTCCCGAAAAATGTCCTGGAGAGACCTCATCCCTGTCCTTGTAACATAATCATGGACTATGGGGCATGAAGCTCTATTTTTATGTAGATAAGTGTCTCTTTTTAATCCTGCAGGAACGGATGGATTGTCATATATAGGAGTTAGGGGGCCAGGAGACGAAGAGACCCCAGCTCTCGACTCCCTCTTTTGATAAATTATATCATGTTTTTGGTGAGGAAGGGTAAAGGTATATCCCGTTCTTCTGTTGGGGACCAAATAACTATACGGGAGTCACGTCCATTAAGAGCATTTTCTAATGTAACCCACTTTTTTGGGGGTTTTATGATGAAACAGATCTAAAATACATGTACCAATTGCTGCTTGACTATACATAGCAAAATCTGGCAGACCTATTCCCCCTTCTTGCTTCGATCTACTTCACAAAAAGTATGAAATACGTGCTCGTTTTGTGACAAAATTAAACGAGTAATCGCTTTTTTAAGACGTGAGAAAAAGGAGGCAGGTAAATACAAGGGGATTGTTTGGAAATAATATAGGAGACGGGGTAATAGATCCATTTTAATAGCGCTCACTCTTCCAAACCAAGATAAAGGTAGTTTATGCCATTTTTCTAAGTCTAACTCAGCTTTATGTATAGCTGTCTTAAAGTTCGCTTCATAAAGATTAGATAGTTTGGCGGTGATTTTTATTCCTAGATAGGTAAGAGAATCTGAACACCACTGAAAGGGAAATGAAGCTGCCAACCTCTCTACACCTCACTTGGTTGGATTGAGATATTGAGAATCTCCGATTTGTGGATATTAATTTTTAAATTGCTCAGACGACCAAATCTATGTAATTCTGAGATAATATTTGGGAGACTTATAGTTGGGGAAGAGACATACAATAAGACATTATCTGCAAAAGTGCCACTTTGTGCTCTTCTGATGGGGCTTTTATGCCTCTAATGGAGGGATTATTCCGTATCGCGGTTGCTAGATGTTCCATAGTGAGTATATAAAGCAAGGGTGAAAGAGGACAGCCTTGCCTCGTGCCTTCCTAATTAAAAATGTGTTTGAAATTGCCCCATTCATTTTAACTTGAGCACTGGGAGATGAGTACAGGGCAGAAATTCTATGGAGCATACTTTCTTTTAAGCCAATTCCTTCTAACGTTTGAAATATAAAATCCCAGTGCACCCTGTCAAAAGCCTTTTCTGCGTCAATCGACAGAATGCACATGGGTTCCTCTTTCTTGACCGCCCCATCAATCAAAGAAATAGTTTGGATGGTGGTATTTCATTTTTTTAAATGTTTGGAGCAATATATGGGGAGCATTATACACTGGAGAATTATATGTGGGGCACATCATACACTTGAGCATCATAGATAGGGCCCATTAGAAACTGTAGCATTATATATGGGGTCCATCATACACTGTAGCATTATAAATGTGGCCCATCACACACTGGAGCATCATCCATGGGGCCCATCATATATAATCTGGGAACACTTCATATGGGGCCCATCATACACTGTAGCCATTATAAATGGGGCCCATCATACACTTGAGCATCAGCCATGGGGCCCATCATATACTGGAGCATCATATGGGGTTCATTATTTATGGGCATCATAGAGGGTATGGAGCATCATATGGAGCACATATGGGGCCTATTCTGTATGGAGCATTATATGGAGCCATTCTGTATGGAGCAATATATGGGGCCATCATATACTGTATGGAGCTTTATATGTAACTCATTATACTGTATGGAATATATGTGGGGCTCATTAACTCTATGAAACTGTCTATACTGTATGGCACATTATATGGGACCATCATAAACTGTAGCATATATGTGGAGCTCATCATATACTGTATGGAACATTATATGGGACCAATTATGTATGGAGAATATATGGGTCATTATTTGTATGCGCACTATGTGGTGGCATAATACTGTATGGAGAAATTACTGTACGGTTTTTGAGCTATTGTAGATTTAAATAGATATCACTCATGTAATGTAAGAAGTGAATATTTGGCATTGTACTACTATATTCTGTGCCGTATCGAGCATCATGAATTGTGGTATGTGTTAAAGGGGCCCACTAACACCCTTTTCCCGGGGCACACAAAAACCTGGAGCCAGCCCTACCCCCCACAACTTTAGCCAAATAACCCCCAGTTTTCAATGCATAACTATTATTATAAAGTAAATTAAGGTTGCCAAGCTCAAGTAATAAGAATTGATGTCGTTGGCATTGAAATGAGCACTGTAGTTGTGTTTACTGTCCTCCACTCTCTGAAGACTTTGCTTCCCCTTTGACTTGCATTGAGTTTCGTGTTTCAGTCGGACCTCGACTTTTCCCGATAGTCAGCGATGGCTGGGTAATATGCATATGCATTACATTTTGCATACACATTAAGTTCCTTTTTCAGCTCAGATCTAGTTTTTTATTT
The DNA here is from genome assembly GCA_033576555.1 of Oophaga sylvatica. Lineage (NCBI taxonomy): Eukaryota > Metazoa > Chordata > Amphibia > Anura > Dendrobatidae > Oophaga > Oophaga sylvatica. The sequence goes on from JARQOD010000008.1 coordinate 152,149,854, forward strand.
TGTTCCAAGTGCATCTTCTGCATATAAGCGTGTGACCGCCCTGTTTCTGAGCAGCAAAATCCATCCTGTCTGGCCTATGCTTTAACTGGTGGGTTCAGTCCCTCTGTCCTTGTTCACATTTACGTCACTTGACAAGTGGGTACAAAACATGACAGGTACATTTAACTTAGCGGATTAAATCATTTCGTCTTGCCAGGCCACATGTCCATTATCTGAAACAAAGTAAGCTGCAAACTTATCCCTCATCTGGGCAATTTCAACAGTGGTTCTCAGAGGGTGAAATTGGTAGTCATTAGAGTTGAGCGATACTTTCCGATATCCAAAAGTATCGGAATCGGAATGGTATCGCCGATACACAAAAAATATCGGCGATACCCGATACCGATACCGGAAATCCAATGTAAGTCTATGGGAACAAAATATCGGAATTAAAAAAACCCATTCTTGCCTTGTTGGTTAATTGTACATGAAGGAAAACAACAAAGAGTAATGTAGAATTTATTGGGGGAGGTTGAGGAGACATTAAAGGCATAGATGTTTAACACAATGCAATGGAATAGCATTAATATTTCTTTTTTTGAAATACGTTTGGATTGACGAAGAAATTGACAATGTTGTTAACCTTTTTTCTATTTTGTCAAATATGTCTGTTTCACAACTTCCATGCTCTTCACCTTTTTAACTTTTCACACACTTTCTCCTTCATAATCTTCAGCAGCATCATCTTTCTCATCAAATTATTCTTCATCTTCACCTTCTTAATCTTCTAAAACTTCTTGCTATTCATCTTTTTGTTAACATTACTTATATTGTTCTTATTAAACAGTTATTATTCTTCATATTCTACTTCTTCATCTTCTTCCTATTCATCCTTTTCATCATATTCTTATTTGTGACAGACATTCCTGTACTTGTAATCTGTAAAACTCTGAATTTTCATCCTTCCGTTCTTGCTGTCACGAAAGATTTTAATTACAACAGTATTTGTCCGCGTTCAGTTTAGCCTGCAGCAGCATCAGGCATTTTCCAGGGGCATCACGAGGAGGAACGGACTCACCCCCATACACTGCTTAGTCTTCTTCTGCTTAGAATTTAGAGCATATATTTGCTCTTCATTTTGGTCTTATACTTAATGTTCTTCTGCTTTTTGATCTTCTGCTTATTGTTCTTCTGTCTCTTGTTCTGTATCTTGTAGTTTGTCTTAACCTTCTTTGTCCTGTTGGTGATGGTACAAAAGCCAATGGAAGTAACGAGGACCAGCTGACTGTGCTGGAACCCGGAGGGTCAGCAGAAGGAAAAGAGCCAATGGCACAACCGAGGACCAGCTGACGTTACTGGGACACGGTTACTAAGCAGGAGGTACCTGTGCTCCAAAGCACTACCAAGGACCAGCAGACGTTGCTGGAACTCGGATACCGACATGGAGGCACCTAGGCCAAAGGCACTGCGGAGAACCAGCTGACGGTACTGGAACCCGGATGGGTAGCAGAAGGTACAAGAGCCAATGAAAGTAACGAGGACCAGCTGACTGTGCTGGAACCCGGAGGGTCAGCAGAAGGAAAAGAGCCAATGGCACAACCGAGGACCAGCTGACGTTACTGGGACACGGTTACTAAGCAGGAGGTACCTGTGCTCCAAAGCACTACCAAGGACCAGCAGACGTTGCTGGAACTCGGATACCGACATGGAGGCACCTAGGCCAAAGGCACTGCGGAGAACCAGCTGACGGTACTGGAACCCGGATGGGTAGCAGAAGGTACAAGAGCCAATGAAAGTAACGAGGACCAGCTGACTGTGCTGGAACCCGGAGGGTCAGCAGAAGGAAAAGAGCCAATGGCACAACCGAGGACCAGCTGACGTTACTGGGACACGGTTACTAAGCAGGAGGTACCTGTGCTCCAAAGCACTACCAAGGACCAGCAGACGTTGCTGGAACTCGGATACCGACATGGAGGCACCTAGGCCAAAGGCACTGCGGAGAACCAGCTGACGGTACTGGAACCCGGATGGGTAGCAGAAAGTACAAGAGCCAATGAAAGTAACGAGGACCAGCTGACTGTGCTGGAACCCGGAGGGTCAGCAGAAGGAAAAGAGCCAATGGCACAACCGAGGACCAGCTGACGTTACTGGGACACGGTTACTAAGCAGGAGGTACCTGTGCTCCAAAGCACTACCAAGGACCAGCAGACGTTGCTGGAACTCGGATACCGACATGGAGGCCTAGGCCAAAGGCACTGCGGAGAACCAGCTGACGGTACTGGAACCTGGATGGGTAGCAGAAGGTACAAGAGCCAATGAAAGTAACGAGGACCAGCTGACTGTGCTGGAACCCGGAGGGTCAGCAGAAGGAAAAGAGCCAATGGCACAACCGAGGACCAGCTGACGTTACTGGGACACGGTTACTAAGCAGGAGGTACCTGTGCTCCAAAGCACTACCAAGGACCAGCAGACGTTGCTGGAACTCGGATACCGACATGGAGGCACCTAGGCCAAAGGCACTGCGGAGAACCGGCTGACGATACTGGAACCCGGATGGGTAGCAGAAGGTACCCATGGAAATTAAAGTTGAGGCAGCAGGACTGTTTGCCGTTCACACAGCAGGGGAACAGCTGACATTACTGAACCCCAGTAACACGGGAGCAAGTGTTAACTGTGCTAACAGCACTTCCGAGAAACAACTGGCGGTGTTGTAGCCCAGGGATGAGAAGAGAACATGGTGGAGGCAGCAGGACTTTTTGCCGTACACACAGCAGGGGAACAGCTGACATTACTGAACCCCAGTAACACAGGAGCAAGTGTAGACTGTGCTAACAGCACTTCCGAGAAACAACTGGCGGTGTTGTAACCCAGGGATGAGAAGAGAACATGGTGGAGGCAGCAGGACTTTTTGCCGTACACACAGCAGGGGAACAGCTGACATTACTGAACCCCAGTAACACAGGAGCAAGTGTAGACTGTGCTAACAGCACTTCCGAGAAACAACTGGCGGTGTTGTAGCCCAGGGATGAGAAGAGAACATGGTGGAGGCAGCAGGACTTTTTGCCGTACACACAGCAGGGGAACAGCTGACATTACTGAACCCCAGTAACACAGGAGCAAGTGTAGACTGTGCTAACAGCACTTCCGAGAAACAACTGGCGGTGTTGTAACCCAGGGATGAGAAGAGAACAGGGTGGAGGCAGCAGGACTTTTTGCCGTTCACACAGCAGGGGAACAGCTGACATTACTGAACCCCAGTAACACGGGAGCAAGTGTTAACTGTGCTAACAGCACTTCCGAGAAACAACTGCG
>JARQOD010000008.1:152153244-152190537 GCA_033576555.1 Oophaga sylvatica
TACTGGAGCATCATATGGGGCCCATTATATATGGAGCATTACATAGGCCCATCGTACACTGGAGCATCATCCATGAGGCCCATCATATACTAGAGCATCATATGGGGTTCATTATTTATGGGGCATCATAGAGGGTATGGAGCATCATATGGAGCACATATGGGGCCTATTCTGTATGGAGCATTATATGGAGCCCATTCTGTATGGAGCAATATATGGGGCCCATCATATACTGTATGGAGCTTTATATGTAACTCATTATACTGTATGGAGCAATATGTGGGGCTCATTATACTCTATGAAAACTGTCCTATACTGTATGGCACATTATATGGGGACCATCATAAACTGTAGCATTATGTGGAGCTCATCATATACTGTATGGAACATTATATGGGACCAATTATGTATGGAGCAATATATGGGGCTCATTATTCTGTATGGCGCACTATGTGGTGGCCATAATACTGTATGGAGGAATATACTGTACGGTTTTTGAGCTATTGTAGAATTTAAAATAGATATCACTCATGTAATGTAAGAAGTGAAGTATTTGGCATTGTACTATATCTATATTTCTGTGCCGTATCGGAGCATCATGAATTGTGGTATGTGTTAAAGGGGCCCACTAACACCCTTTCTCCCGGGGCACACAAAAACCTGGAGCCAGCCCTACCCCCCACAACTTTAGCCAAATAACCCCCAGTTTTCAATGCATAACTATTATTATAAAGTAAATTAAGGTTGCCAAGCTCAAGTAATAAGAATTGATGCCGTTGGCATTGAAATGGGCACTGTAGTTGTGTTTACTGTCCTCCACTCTCTGAAGACTTTGCTTCCCCTTTGACTTGCATTGAGTTTCGTGTTTCAGTCTGACCTCCGACTTTTCCCGATAGTCAGCGATGGCTGGGTAATATGCATATGCATTACATTTTGCATACACATTAAGTTCCTTTTTCAGCTCAGATCTAGTTTTTTATTTTGTTCCAAGTGCATCTTGTGCATATAAGCGTGTGACCGCCCTGTTTCTGAGCAGCAAAATCCATCCTGTCTGGCCTATGCTTTAACTGGTGGGTTCAGTCCCTCTGTCCTTGTTCACATTTACGTCACTTGACAAGTGGGTACAAAACATGACAGGTACATTTAACTTAGCGGATTAAATCATTTCGTCTTGCCAGGCCACATGTCCATTATCTGAAACAAAGTAAGCTGCAAACTTATCCCTCATCTGGGCAATTTCAACAGTGGTTCTCAGAGGGTGAAATTGGTAGTCATGCAATGTAACAGGTTCCTCAGGTTGTAAGCTTGGTCGCTCTTTTACCATTATGTAGTTGTGCAGAAGAACACATGCTTTCACAACCTCATCAATAGTGTAAATTTTTAGGTTAAATTCACACAAAATTCGCCATTTCGATACCAGCAATCTAAATGCACACTCCACAGTTCTTCATGCCCTTCAGGTGGTGAAGTTCACATTCATTTATTGCTTTATGAGTGGAACTTCGGGACCACAGTCCGGTGGGCTCTGAAGGGGGCATGACTAAGTGAGCCCCAGGCACCCGTAAGTAAAACCCCTCGAACAGTGTCAGAATGGAATATAACGATATGATGGAGCTGACCAGCGGATTCCGGGTATTCGGGTAGAAGCTGGCACTGGTGGCAACCGGCGGGTTCCGGGTATTTGGGTGGAAGCTGGCTCTAGTGGTACTGGCATTGTCCAAAAGTTTGGATGGCTGAGTGGTGGAACGAGACGGAACTGAGGAAGACGGTACCGATGTTGTCTTGGACAGATAACAGGTAACTGATAGTCTGTGGAAACAAATAGTATAAGCGGAGCACTTGGCAGAACACTTCAGAAGCACAGACAGCGGAACCAGAACTAGCAAGAGTGGAAACTTGTCCCTCTGGCACCCTCTCTATGGCAGAGGGGCCAGAAGTAGTGCACACAAAGAAATCATTGGTTATTACTTTTTGAAAAATGTGTGCTGTCTCTTTAAGAGACCTAGAGAGAGCACGCGTGCGGCCTTAATCTCATACCAGAGGATGTGCTGGTCGTGCGTCAGGAAGCAGGGGAAGGAGCAGAATAGCAGGCCACGGACTGGAGCGAAGGCCCCGCCGGGGGTCTCGCTGAGGTACTGTAACAGGGCAGAGTAGAAATACAGGGGATGAGGAACCAGGGCCCCTGAACTGCCCCTAAGGCTAAGGGAGGGCCCTGCCTTTCCTTAACTTGGGGGTACACTTGAAGGTAGTGAGGCCCAAGTCACCGAACTGTCCCTGTCTCCTGTTTATCCCTGAGCTAAACCCACAACTCCCTCCCCATTAGGTGAGACAAGGAATAAAGTGAATTACACCAATATAACAAAAAAGAAAGACAGACACCAAGGGGTTAAATCAACTAAAGAGCAAACACTTAGCTTTCTCTGCTGCAATGCACCACACAGCAGAGTAAGGTACCAGATCAGGGAAACAGCAGAAGTACCACTGCGCTCAGCAAGCTCCTGACTCCAGCTTGGTTGGTCTCCAAAAGCAGAAGTATCACCAACAGTCAGCTGAGCCTCAGGTGACCTTTTAAAGGATGGTGGGAGTGGTCACCGCCCTCCCCTGACAAGTCAGCAGCAATATAATTACACAAGCGGCCACCGGGGGAAAAGACTGACATTAACCCCTGATGGCCTGAAAGGAAAAAGGTTTTAATATGGAAAGAAAGATCTGCCACAGGTCCAAAAGTGGATCGTGACAGGTACGGCCACCACAGCACGAGGACGGGGACCCCGCCAAGGGTTTTGCTGGGGTACAGCCACCACAGCATGAGAAGGGTCTCGCTGAGTTACGGGTAGAGATGTATCAAGCACAGGGTGAGACCATGTACCTGAAGAGCCTGTGACGACTAACGGTGTTGGGGAAGCTACCGACCTTCTGAGGGCTACGCGCCGCGGCAAATTTTATGCCACGCCCCGACCACACCCATTTCACAACTAATCACACCCATGTCCATGCCCCAACCACACCCATTTAGCACTGCAGATCACACAGACTGGTACTGAGGGCACAGTGGCTGGCATTATGGGCACAGTGGCTGGTACTGTGGGCACACTGACTGGTACTGAGGAAAAGAAAGAAAGAACAGAGAGAGAGAAAAAAGAAAACAGAGAAAGAAACAAAGAAAGAAACAGAGAGAAAGAAAGAGGGGACAGAAAGAATAAACAGAGAGAAAAAATAAAGATGGGAAAGAAAGAACAGAGAGAGAGAAAGAAAGAAACAGAGAGAAAAACAAAGAAACAGAGAGAGAAAGAGGGGACTGAACAAAAGAACAGAGAGAGAGAGAAAAAAGAAAGAGGGTTAAGAAAGTAAGAACAGAGAGAGAAAGAAAGGAAGAGGGGAAAAAATAGAGAGATAGAGAAAGAAAGATGGGAAAGAAAGAACAGAGAGAGAAAGAAAGAACAGAGAGAGAGAAAGAAAGAGGGGAAAGAAAGAGAACAGGGAGAGAAAAAGAAAGAGGGGAAAGAAAGAACAGAGAGAGAAAGAAAGATTAGAGAGAAAGAAAGGGGAAAAAAGAGAAAGATAGAACAGAGCGAAAGAAAGAAAGAGGAGAAATAAAGAACAGAGAGAGAAAGAAAGAAAACAGGAAGAGAAAGAGTGGACAGAAAAAAAAGAACAGAGAGAAAAAAAGAAAGAGGGGAAAGAAAAAATAAAAGAGGGAGACAGAAAGTATTATGGGAAAGAAAAAAAGGGGAAAGAAAGAACAGAGAGAGATAGAAAGATCAGAAAGAGAAAGAAAGAACAGAGAGAGAGAAAGAAAGAAAGATTCTATAAAGATACTATAGCAGCCCGGCTCCCATTGTAGTGCCCACCTGAGCCTCCTGATGCAGGACATATCATGATCCACTCACATGGCCAACATCCCGAGTCCAAGGCGATCCCGTTGTCCGCGCTGTCGGAGGAGGACACAGTGATGGATCTGAAGCATTCCCTGATGTGCTTCCATGGTTCTGTCACAATCTCCTCCCGAAATTACCTCATTTCCGGTCAGCTTCTAGCACGTCACTTCAGGTGGAACGTCACGTGCGAATTTTGAAGTGCTCCTCATGGCTCCACCGTGTACTCCTGTGTCCATGGGAAAAGTAAGCTCCCGGCAGGGACACTGGGGCAGACTCTCAAAATCGGGACTATCCCGCTGGATCTGGGATGGTTGGGAGGTATGAGTGCTCCCCACCATACACCTTGTACACGCACGACTCTGCACACCTCATACACACACGGTTCCGCTTTGTATGCCTCGTACACACACGCTTCTGCTCTGTACACCTCGCGCACACACAGCTCCACTCAGTACACATGGCTTCACTCCGTAAACCTTGTACACATGCGGCTCCGCTCTGTACACCTCGTGCACACACACGGCTCCACTCAGTACACACATGGCTCCACTCTGTAAACCTCGTACACACGCAACCACGCTCTGTACACCTTGTACACACATGGCTCCACTCTGTAAACCTTTTACACATGTGGCTTTGCACCATACAGCTCGTACACATGCGGTTCCACTCCGTACACCTCGTACACACGCGGCTCCGCTCCATACACACACTTTTCCACTACGTACACCCCGTACACACATGGCTCTGCTCCGCTCCGTACACACACGGCTCAAGCCCGAAGCCCTGTGTGTACGAAGTGTACGGAGCTGAGCGTCTCAGTTCCGTACACTTTTGTACATACAGGGCTCCGTTTCGTATGCCCCGTACACACAGCACTGCTACATCCACCTCGTACACACACGGCTCCGCTCCATACACCTCGTACACACACGTCTCCACTCCATACACACGCGTTTTCACTCCGTACACCCCGTACATACATGGCTCTGCTCCGCTCCGTACACACACGGCTCAAGCACGGAGCCCTGTGTGTACGAAGTGTACGGAGCTGAGCGGTTCAGCTCCGTACACTTCGTACACACAGCGCTCCATTTCGTACGCCCAGTACACACACAGCACTGCTACATCCACCTCGTACACACACGGCTCTGCTCCGTACACCTCGTACACACACGGCTCCGCTACGTACACCTCGCACACACACGGCTCTGCTCCGTACACCTCGTACACACACGGCTCTGCTCCGTACACATCGCACACATGGCTCCGCTCCGTACAACTCGTACACACACAGCCCTGCTACATCCACACTGTAAACCCCTCCTGATCCCGCACACATAAAGTTACCCTCATCCAGCATCATGACAACCAGCACAGCAGAGACCTGCATACACTGACAAGCCTGACCATGTGACACCTAACTCCTCCCCTCCTGTGACCTGTTCACAGGTCCTGTGTGCACAGAGGAGGACAGCCAGCAAAGTCATTGCTCTGCTGTAAGAAACTGAAGTGGAGAGCGAGGATGGAGTGCATGAGGGGGCGTGGCGGCTTTTCTCACTGTGGGACAGCGGGTGGGAGGGTTACAATCGGGACTGTCCAGCTCAATTCGGGACAGTTGGGAGGTATGGTTAAGTGATGGACTATTCATGGTGCAGTTTTTAATATCTTAATAAACCGAATAGACTGTTTTTGTGAGAAACCGTTCCTGTGTGCCTTAATCCCGTCGCCAAGCGAGTGTCACCCAAAACATACAGCAAGCGCTATCTCACACTATATATACTGTGGTACACCAAAGGGGATCTTGATGGATGGGAGATATATTTCTCCTAGCAGACTGGAGTTTGGTCAGGATTTTCCCTGATCTCAAGGACCTGTGATGAGGTCATAGTCACGTGATCAGGTCAGCTGATGTGTACCTCACCTGAGGGTGTGGACTAGGCCTATAAAACAAGGAGCTGTTGTAGTTGGTGGGTGTGGAAGGAAGGAGCTTGGCTGGAGTCAGCATGGAAGATTGTTTTTGTTACAGTGTGTCAGTGTGCACCAGGAAGCGAGTACCAGACCACCCGGAATGGCACCTGGCGGTCTCTGCTGACCTGCAGCCACTTAGTTAAGCCCGTCCCAAGCAAGGGGTGAGTCTGGGACCAGTGGTTCTCCAAACTGGAGGATGTTATGTTCTGTTTTGATTTTGTTATCTGGACTTTTTGTTGAACCCGTTATTAAAACCACTGAACTTTGAACTAAAAGCCTGTGTGTATGCCTCATTACTGCGACCCAGCCCTTGCCTACCAGAGCGGATCCCTACAATACATATTTTACCAAGGCATCTTTGGGCTCATTCTTCCCATGCCTTTTTTCACGGTTCACTTATTCTGGCACATCATCAGAGGCTCACAGCCATATACCTTCTACTTGGTCACTCCAACGGCCAAGTGTACACCAGTTTGCATCATAGGTGAAGCTATTTTCTCAGGATATAAACCCTGTTTTCTTTGAGCTAACTCTTTTATTTTTCAATATTTTCACAAATACTCTGGATGTTTTTTATGCACTTTACAATATCTCAGATGATTTTTGTTTTAAGCTGTAATTTAATTGTTTTTAATGTTTGAAGAACTTTAACATTGTCATGTGAACTATTTGGTGTTCTTTTTTTTAAAAAAAAAAAGACCGCATATAAGACAATCATTTCTGACAAGTTGCCATTAGGTTTTTGTCCTGAGGAAGAGGTCCTGCATTGACCTTGAAACGCGTTGACTTTAAAAACCTGTCAAATAAAGTTTTCAAGTAAACCATCTGGTCGTCAGTCTCCATCAGCAGCCCATCACGTGACACTTCACCTGGATTCTTTTTGACTAGTCCATTTGGACCAGTGTCCTGCAGCGACTGATTTATGTGTAACACACGTTGCTTAGGTGCAACTTCACCAGGTGAGCAGATTCACTTACCTTTTTACCACATTGTTATCAGTTAAGACTCTATTTGCACTCTTTTGCTCCCCAGTTTCGGCACCTCCAGGATTTAGCCATAGGGCCCTGTCTCACATAGCGACACACCAGCGATCCCGACAATGATCAGGATCGCTGGTGTGTCGCTACATGATAGCTGCTGAGCTGCCAAACAGGCAGCTCAGGCAGCGATCAGGACAACGACACTGCGGGTAACGTTGCCTAGTTACCCACAGTGTACGTTGGATACCAGCGCCCTGCTGCAGGGAGCTGGTAACCAAGGTACACGTCGGGTTTCCAGGCGCTGCGCGGTGCCTGGAAACCCGACGTGTACCTTGGTTACCAGCTCCCCTGCAGCAGCGCGCTGGTATCCAACGTACACGTCGGGTTTTCAGGCACAGCCCTGCGCCTGGAAACCCGATGTGTACCTTGGTTACCAGTAGATCGCTGGTCTCCTGCCTGTCACACGCAACGATGCGTGCTGGCCAGCGGGAGACCAGAGATCAAAAAAAAGTCCAGGCATTTCTGACATGACCAGTGATTAACAGCAGGGCCTGATCGCTGGTACGTGTCAGACATAGCGAGATCGCTAGCGATCTCGCTATGTGAGACGGGGCCCTTAGCCTATCTGGCATTGCTACATACTCTCCCCCTTGCCCAAAGCAGTGGTTGGGCTGCATGCCCCAAATACAAAGCTTATGTAGGGATGTGGACTTTCTTACTCTGTCCCTGCCCTTGAATACAATAGACGCGCTATGTGAATACCGTTGTGCGGTTCTATATGTAAAAGTAACATGTGGCTAATGTAATGTGATGTATTATGGTGATGTATAGGAAATAAGGTGTTAATGCATAATTATTATTATTTATTTATATAGCACCATTGATTCCATGGTGCTGTACATGAGAAGGGGTTACATACAAATTACAGATATCACTTACAGTAAACAAACTAACAATCTCAGACTGATATAGGGGGGGAGAGAGGACCCTGCCCTTGCGGGCTTACATTCTACAGGATGGTGGGGAAGGAGACAGCAGGTTGGTGGGTCGCAGCAGTTCCGGTGTTGGTTGAGGCGATATCTCCGGTAGTGGTGAGGAGGTAGCAGGGTCATTGCAGGCTGTAAGCTTTCCTGAAGAGGTGGGTTTTCAGGTGCCGTCTGAAGGATCCGAGTGTGATTGATAGTCGGACGTGTTGGGGCCCAGAATTACAGAGGATGCGGGATATTCGGGAGAAGTCTTGGAGGCAGTTGGGTGAGGAGCGAATAAGTGTGGAGGTGAGAAGGAGGTCTTGGGAATATCGGAGATTATGTGAGGGAAGATATCGGGAGATTAGTTCAGAGATATATGGAGGAGACAGGTTATAGATGGCCTTGTAGGTCAGCATTAGTAATTTGAATTGGATACGCTGAGGGAATGGGAGCCAGTGAAGAGATTTGCGAGGGGAGAAGGGGAGGAGTAGCGAGGAGAGAGATGAATTAGTCGGGCAGCAGAGTTAAGGATGGACTGGAGAGGTGCGAGGGTGTTAGCAGGGAGGCCAGAGAAAAGGATGTTGCAAAAGTCGAGACAGGAGATGATGAGGGCATGCACAAGCATTTTAGTAGATTGAGGGTTGAGGAAGGGACGGATTCTGGAAATATTTTTGAGCTAGAGGCGGCAGGAGGTGGAGAGAGCTTGGATGTGCGGTTTGAAGGACAGGGCAGAGTCAAGGGTTACTCTGAGGCAGCGGACCTCCGGTACGGGGGAAAGCGTGATGTCATCAATTGTTATAGATGATACTCATAATGTGAGTATAGCACAAGGATAAGCTTAGGACAGCATAGGATATAGAATAATGATAAGTAGTTTAAGCAGGAAAGATAGAAAATGGTTAAGAATATGATTAGCCCAGTGGGTGGGCACTAGTGTTTATAAAAAGGGGGCACTTCCTGGGTTTTGGGAGTTCAGTGTCAACTAGTGAAGTGCACAGAGGAGTTCAAGTTCAAGAGTGGTGGGTTGCTAGGGGCAGCATGGGTCAAACGTTCAGGGCAGTGGGAGGCTAAATGGAGGTCCCTGATGGACATTCCAATGGGTATCACGGGCCAGGTTTCATGGAGCAGGCCTGGTACTCTGACATCACGGGATTGTTGGACATGGAATTATGTGGGGGGCATGTGGTCAGTACTAAGTGCATCGCCGGAGTAGACGACTTCCCGAGGCTGATGGAGACAGATTTGGGGTAGTCCAGAACAAACGGGTAGCAAGACAGAAGTGGAGTTGTACTGTACTAAGGAGGAAGGAAGTGCAAATTGCTGTGCCCTATCCTACCTGTGCCCACCTGATGAACTTGCAAATAAAGTTGCGCTCTGTAGTGCTATAACATGTAAACATGAAATATATCAAATTTGAATTGCGTTACTGCTCATTATAATAAGAAAAAATGGAGATTCTTAGCACATAATATGGCCAATTCATGCATGCCCATCAGTCATCGATAAGGTGATCTCCTCTTGCTGGGAACCTATCCTAATGTGAATCCTGTCCTAGGCTGAAGTCTGCCATGGGCTGATTGGTGGAGTGCTCAGTCAGAGAGCCAATATACAAATAGCAAAAGACTGACTGTCACTTCAAAACAGAAAACTGGTGTGTGCATGTGCAAACTAAAAGAAGCCATCTCTATACGTAACTACCAAACAGGGTTGTACTCTGTAGCACTATAACATGTAAATATGAAATATGAATAGTATTACTGCTCTAGATAATAATAAAATTGGAGATTCTTAGCACATAATTTGGCCAATTCAAAGAGTAAAACTTTATTTATTAGTTATGTATAGAGATGCCTACTGTTATTTTGCACCTGTACACACCAGTTTTTGGCTTGGAATTGACAGTCTTTTGCTACTTTTATATCCCCTTTACCCCCCAAGGTGGTCTGCACCTTAATGATCAAGCCAATTTTTATAATTCTGACCACTGTCACTCTATGGCCGGGGTCACACTTGCAAGAAACTCGCACGCGTCTCGCACCTCAATACCCGGCACTGCCACAGGCACTCGGACCGGAGTGTGTGGCTGCATGTATTTCTATGCATCTGAACGCTCCGGTCCGAGTGCTGGCGACAGTGTCGGGTATTGAGGTGTGAGACTCGTGTGAGTTTCTTGCAAGTGTGACCCCAGCCTATGAGGTAATAACTCTGGAACACTTCAATGACTCCCACTGATGCACCTAGTTCACATTAGTCTGGATGTGCCAGTCAGGTTTTTTTGTCTATTGAATGTTAGCTTGCTGACCGAGCACTCCGCCCCCACCAGGTGGTGATTTTAATTACACCAGGTCCCTACTTTATCCATAAATGCAGGCATTACTGACAGAGGTGCACATTCACCCAGAAATTCAGATATCAGCCTAATAGAGGTATGTTCACATTAGGTCAGGGACTCACCAGTATTGAGACCACCTTGACGATGGTTGGTGGGCTTTAAAATGTTTGGCCAAATGTTTATACTAAGCGTCTCAAATTTTTCCTTATATTCCAAAGCCATATTGCTATTCTAAATTTCATGTATTCCATATTGTCATGCTTTAGTATGCTTGAGTGCAGCCTTTTTTTGTATGTTTTACATGGGGGTAGCTTCCCTTGGTTTGCACCTAGTTCACATTAGTCTGGATGTGCCAGTCAGGTTTTTTTGTCTATTGAATGTTAGCTTGCTGACCGAGCACTCCGCCCCCACCAGGTGGTGATTTTAATTACACCAGGTCCCTACTTTACCCATAAATGCAGGCATTGCTGACAGAGGTGCATATTCACCCAGAAATTCAGATATCAGCCTAATAGAGGTATGTTCACATTAGGTCAGGGACTCACCAGAATTGAGACCACCTTGACGATGGTTGGTGGGCTTTAAAATGTTTGGCCAAATGTTTATACTAAGCGTCTCAAATTTTTCCTTATATTCCAAAGCCATATTACTATTCTAAATTTCATGTATTCCATATTGTCATGCTTTAGTATGCTTGAGTGCAGCCTTTTTTTGTATGTTTTATATGGGGGTAGCTTCCCTTGGTTTGCACCTAGTTCACATTAGTCTGGATGTGCCAGTCAGGTTTTTTTGTCTATTGAATGTTAGCTTGCTGACCGAGCACTCCCGCCCCACCAGGTGGTGATTTTAATTACACCAGGTCCCTACTTTACCCATAAATGCAGGCATTGCTGACAGAGGTGCATATTCACCCAGAAATTCAGATATCAGCCTAATAGAGGTATGTTCACATTAGGTCAGGGACTCACCAGTATTGAGACCACCTTGACGATGGTTGGTGGGCTTTAAAATGTTTGGCCAAATGTTTATACTAAGCGTCTCAAATTTTTCCTTATATTCCAAAGCCATATTGCTATTCTAAATTTCATGTATTCCATATTGTCATGCTTTAGTATGCTTGAGTGCAGCCTTTTTTTGTATGTCCCACTGATTCTGAGGCTGTTTTGTCGTGACATATTGTACTTCATGATAGTGGTAAAATTTATTCGATATAACTGGCATTTATTTGTGAAAAAAATGGAAATTTGGCAAAAATGTGGAAAATTTTGCAATTTTCAAACTCTGAATTCTTATGCTCTTAAATCACAGAGATATAAGAGATATGTCACACGAAATACTTAATAAATAACATTTCCAACATGTCTACTTTACATCATCACAATTTTTGAAAGATTTTTTATTTTCTTGTTAGGAAGTTATAAGGGTTAAAAGTTGACCAGCGATTTCTGATTTTCCAACAAAATTTGCAAAGCCATTTTTTTATGGACCACCTCACATTTGAAGTCACTTTGAGCTTTCCATATGATAGAAAATACTCAATAGTGACACCATTATAAAAATTGCAACCCTCCTAGGGGCTCAAAACCACATTCAGTGAGTTTATTAACCCTTCAGGTGCTTCACAGGAATTTTTGGAATGTAGAAAAAAATAAACATTTAACATTTTTCACAAAAAAATGTACTTTACTCAAGAACCATACTTTTTTTTAATTTTTAAAAGAGTAATAGGAAAAAATGGACACCAAAATTTTTTGCTCAATTTCTCCTGAGCATGCCGATACCCCATATGTGGGATAAAACCACTGTTTGGGTGCACGACAGAGCTGGAAAGTGAAGGAGCGCCATTTGACTTTTTGAATGCAAAATTTGCTGAAACAAATAGTGGACGTCATTTCACGTTTGAAGAGCCCCTGATATGCCTAAAGAGTGAAAATCCCCCACAAGTGACACCATTATGGAAACTAGACCCCTCAATGAATGTATTTAGATGTGTGATGAACACCTTGAGTCCCCTGGTGCTTCACAGAGGTTTATAATGTTGAGCTGTGAAAAAAAAATCGCATTTTCCCCACAAAAATATTATTTTAGCCCCATTTTTTATTTTCACAAGAGTAAAAGGAGAAAATACACCATACAATTTGTTGTGCAATTTCTCCTGAGTATGCCGATACCTCATATGTAGGGGAATACTATTTTTGAGGCCCAGTGCAAAGCGAAGCTATATGTAGTTTAAGTACACTGTGGGGCTTGAAAGGGAGGAGGGCATTTGAATTAGGAAAGGCAGAATTTGCTGAATTTCTTGTGAGGAGCGAAAAGTCCTTTCTGTTGAGAATGTGTTAGAAATGAGTTCTGAGCAGAAGCTCCCTCTGGTGGTTGCAGACAGTGCTGAACCATTTAGTGAAGATTGGCAATCAGGAGTTACAGACTGGTCCTATATAAGGGAGGTTCCCTCCCATCAGGGTTGCCGGTGATCAATTGTTCTTGTCTCAACTGTGGTTCCTGGTTCACTTGGAAGCTTGCTGAGTCTTGCCTCTTCTCCTGCTCTCAGATAAGACATTTTCTGTTTTTATTTTTGTGCTTGCTTTTTGCATTGTTTCCTGCACTTTTGTGGAGGTCAGCCAGGTCCCCTCCGGGGGCTTGTGCTCATCTCAGTTTGTCTGAGCCACTGTTGTTTGTTCATTTGCCTTTTCCAGTTTTTTTTCAGTGACTGCGGCTTAGTTTTGTTACACCAGAGAACTAATTTAGGTGGTAGAGGTCGTGTGATCTCAGGTGTTTTTGCAGTTAGTAGAGTTGGTACTTTTTAGGGTTTTTTGGGATTGCAGTAAGTGTCCTTCCTATCCTTTTCTGTCTAGGAGGATTGGGCCCCAACATTTGCTCATACTATTTTCTGTCTGTGTTTGTATTTCCTCTTGTCTAACCGCCATTACATGTTTGGGGGCTTCCTATGTTCTTTGGGGATCTGCTCCGGGGCAGATAGCTTTTCCTCTTTCTATCTTTAGGTGTAGTTAACCTCTCAGGCTGTGACGAGGCGTCTAGGACCAACGTAGGTACGCTCCATGGCTGCCTTTAGTTGTGGTGGCTAGTCAGGGTACTGCAATCCAGTAGATTCCAACCTCTCTGGTGTATTGCTGTTTTTGCTTGCTCTCCTCAGCTACCAAATCATAACAGTATCACCGGCCAAACTGAAAATTATATGGTACTCAACAGAAGGGAAAAATAGTAAAAGGAAAAAGAAAAAAGGAAGTTGTCAGAAAAATTTTTTTTCTCTGTTTGTTGCATTTCCCTCTTTTTCTCTGGGTGCTGAGGAGGATTTTTTTTTTCTCTCAATGGAGTTTGCACAGTTGACTGGCCGTGTGGATCAGCTTGCCACTGAAGTTCGGAGTATTGCTACCTATCTTGCTAGGTTGCCGGTTGTGGAACCTAGGATCCCCATGCCAGATTTATTTTTGGGGGATCGAGCTAAATTTCTGAATTTCAAAAATAACTGTAAGTTGTTTTTGCCTTAAAACCTAAGTCATCAGGGAACGCAGAACAGCTGGTTCAAATTGTCATCTCTCTCCTGCGCGGCGATCCTCAGGATTGGGCTTTTTCCCTGACACCTGGGGACCCTGTTTTGAGTAATGTTGATGCATTTTTTCTGGCTCTGGGGTTATTGTACGATGAACCTAATGTCACTGATCAAGCTGAAAAAACCTTGTTGCCATTAAATCAGGGGCTTGAGGACGCTGAGTTGTACTGTCAGAAATTCCAAAAGTGGGCAGTCCTGACCAAATGGAATGATGATGCTTTGGCAGCCCTTTTTCGGAAGGGTCTGTCAGAGAATGTGAAAGATGTTATGGTGGGTTTCCCTGCTCCCTCTGGTCTCAATGATTCTATGTCATTAGCGATTCAAATTGACAGACGTTTGCGTGAGCGTAGAGGTATGCGTGGAATAGTGTTGCCTTGTGAACCAGCTTCTGAGTCCATGCAGTGTGATAGAGTGGCTTCAGGGGCACAGCGTCATGAGTTTCGAAAACGCAATGGGTTATGTTTCTACTGTGGTGACGCCTCTCATGCTATTTCAGTCTGCCCTAAGCGGGGAAGACATTTTGCACGCTCAATTGTCTTGGGTAGTGTTCAGATTAAATTTCTGTTGACTGTTACCCTGATTTGCTCCCTGTCCACATTTTCTGCTCAGGCTTTTGTTGATTCGGGAGCAGCTATTAACCTGATGGATTTTGATTTTGCTAAACATTGTGGGTTTCCCTTGATACCCCTACGAAAGTCTATTCCCCTACTGGGGATTGATTCTACCCCTTTGGCTGAGAATAAACCCCAGTTCTCTACTCAGGTGATAATGAGGGTTGAACCTGATCATCAGGAGAGTTGCAAATTTTTGGTGCTGTATAATCTGCATGACATTATTGTACTGGGATTAGCTTGATTACAGTCTCATAATCCTGTTTTGGATTGGAAATCTGTGTCTGTGACCAGTTGGGGCTGCCAATGTGTTAATGCCAACACTCCTGTTTTTTCTGCCTCTCCCCAGGCTCAGGATGTTCCTGACTTTTTGACTGATTTTTCTGATGTGTTTAGCGAAAGTAAATCTGCATCCTTGCCCCCCCATAGGAGCTATGACTGCACTATTGAATTAGTGCCTGGTAGTAAATTCCCTAAAGGTCGCCTTTTTAACTTGTCTGTACCTGAACATGACGCTATGCGGTCTTATATCAAGGAGTCATTGGAGAAGGGTCATATCAGACCATCCTCTACACCCTTGGGTGCCGGTTTTTCTTTGTGGCCAAAAAGGATGGTTCATTAAGGCCGTGTATTGATTATCGTCTCTTGAACAATATCACTGTGAAATATCAATATCCGTTACCCTTGATTTCTGACCTGTTTTCCAGGGTGAAAAGTGCTACTTGGTTTACCAAGCTTGACCTCAGGGGGCGTATAACCTTATTCGCATTAAGCACGGGGATGAATGGAAGACGGCGTTTAATACCCCAGAGGGGTATTTTGAGTACCTAGTGATGCCCTTTGGGCTCACTAATGCTCCTTCCGTCTTCCAGTCCTTCATGAATGACATTTTCAGGGATTTTGTGGATACATTTCTGATTGTTTATTTGGATGATATCTTGATTTTTTCCAATGACTGGGACTCTCATGTGAAACATGTTCGGACTTTGTTCCAGATTTTGAGAGAGAATGCTCTGTATGTGAAGGGATCAAAGTGTCTTTTTGGCGTACAGAGGATCTCATTTCTGGGATTCATTTTGTCCCCATCTGTTATTGAAATGGACCCGGTCAAGGTTCAGGCCATCTGTTATTGGGTCCAACCTACTTCATTAAAGGCTCTTCAGAGATTCTTGGGTTTTGCCAATTTTTATCGTATATGTATTGGTAATTTCTCTGTTATTGTTAAACCATTGACTGATTTGACCAAAAAGGGTTCTGATGTGGTGAATTGGCCTCCTGAGGCAGTCTCTGCTTTTCAGGAACTTAAGCAGAGATTCACTTCTGCTCCTGTTCTACGGCAGCCTGATGTTTCTCTGCCATTTCAGGTGGAGGTTGATGCCTCTGAAATTGGGGCAGGTGCCGTTTTGTCCCAAAGAGATCTGGAGACCTCTAAAAGTAACCCTTGTGCCTTTTTCTCTCAAAAATTTTCTCCAACTGAACATAATTATGACATGGGTAATCGGGAGTTATTGGCCATGAAGTGGGCTTTTGAAGAATGGAGACATTGGCTGGAGGGAGCCAAACATCAGGTGGTGGTCCTCACGGACCATAAGAATCTGGTTTATCTGGAATCAGCCAAGCGACTTAATCCTAGACAGGCCAGGTGGGCCTTGTTTTTCACACGTTTAAATTTTGTGGTTTCCTTTCTTCCTGGCACTAAGAATGTTAAGGCGGATGCCCTCTCGAGGAGTTTCCTTGTGGACTCTCCTGAGTTATCTGATCCTGCTGTTATTTTGAAAGAGGGTGTAGTTCTTTCCGCCATCTCGCCCAATTTGAGACTGGCTCTGGAAGGGTGTCAGGAGGATAAACCCGAGCGCTGCCCTATTGGGAAATTGTTTGTCCCAGACCGTTGGAAAAAGAGTGTGATGTGAGATTCATTGTTCCGCGTTGGCCGGTCATGCCGGAATTTTTGGTACCAGAGACTTGGTTAGTCGGTCCTTTTGGTGGCCTACCTTGTCTCGTGACGTCAGGGAATTTGTGCAGTCCTGCGGGACTTGCTCTCGCTCCAAGCCTTGCTCTCGCTCTAGTGGTTTGTTGATGCCATTGCCTGTGCCCAAGAGACCATGGACCCATATCTCTATGGATTTCATTTCCGATCTCCCTGTTTCTCAGAGAATGACTGTTATCTGGGTGATTTGTGATAGGTTTTCCAAAATGATACATCTTGTGCCATTACCTAAGTTGCCTTCCTCCTCCGAATTTGTGCCTTTGTTCCTTCAGCACGTAGTTCGGTTACACGGCATTCCTGAGAACATTGTGTCTGACAGAGGAGTCCACTTTGTTTCCAGATTTTGGAGGACTTTTTGTTCTAAACTTGGTGTTCAATTTACTTTCTCCTCGGCTTTTCATCCTCACACCAATGGACAAACTGAGAGAACAAACCAGACATTGGAGACTTATCTGAGATGCTTTGTGTCTGCTGATCAAGATGACTGGGTCTCTTTTTTGCCTTTGGCTGAGTTTGCTCTTAATAATAGGGCTAGCTCTGCCACTTTGATGTCTCCATTTTTCTGCAATTTTGGGTTTCACCCTCAATTTTCTTCGGTACAGACGGAGGCTTCTGTCTGTCCAGGTGTTGACTCTGTTGTGGAGCGTATGCAGCAGATTTGGGACCAGGTAGTGGAGAGGTTGTCCCTCTCTCAGGAGAGGGCCCAGCGGTTTGCCAACCGGCATAGGACTGATGGTCCTCGGTTTGAAGTGGGGGACTTGGTCTGGTTGTCCTCAAGAAATATCCCTATGAGAGTTGCATCTCCTAAGTTTAAGCCTAGATTCATTGGACCGTATAAGATCATGGAGATTCTTTATCCTGTTTCCTTTCGTTTACTTATTCCAGGGACATTTAAGATCCATAACGTGTTCCACAAGTCCTTATTGAAGAGGTTTGTCGAGCCAGTGGTTCCTATGGCTGCGCCTCCTGACCCTATTTTGGTTGAGGGCAATCTGGAGTATGTGGTTGAGAAAATATTGGATTCTCGTTTTTCTAGATGGAAACTCCAGTATTTGGTTAAGTGGAGAGGTTATGGTCAGGAAGACAATTCTTGGGTGTTTGCTTTGGACATCCATGCTAGGAGACTGATCCGTGCGTATCATAGAGCTCATCCTGACCAACCTGATTGCCCAAGTGAGGGTTCGGTGACCCCTCCTCAAGGGGGGGGTACTGTAGTGAATATGTTAGAAATGAGTTCTGAGCAGAAGCTCCCTCTGGTGGTTGCAAACAGTGCTGAACCATTTAGTGAAGATTGGCAATCAGGAGTTACAGACTGGTCCTATATAAGGGAGGTTCCCTCCCATCAGGGTTGCCGGTGATCAATTGTTCTCGTCTCAACTGTGGTTCCTGGTTCACTTGGAAGCTTGCTGAGTCTTGCCTCTTCTCCTGCTCTTAGATAAGACATTTTCTGTTTTTATTTTTGTGCTTGCTTTTTGCATTGTTTCCTGCACTTTTGTGGAGGTCAGCCAGGTCCCCTCCGGGGGCTTGTGCTCATCTCAGTTTGTCTGAGCCACTGTTGTTTGTTCATTTGCCTTTTCCAGTTTTTTTTTCAGTGGCTGCGGCTTAGTTTTGTTACACCAGAGAACTAATTTAGGTGGTAGAGGTCGTGTGATCTCAGGTGTTTTTGCAATTAGTAGAGTTGGTACTTTTTAGGGTTTTTTGGGATTGCAGTAAGTGTCCTTCCTATCCTTTTCTGTCTAGGAGGATTGGGCCCCAACGTTTGCTCATACTATTTTCTGTTTGTGTCTGTATTTCCTCTTGTCTAACCGCCATTACATGTTTGGGGGCTTCCTATGTTCTTTGGGGATCTGCTCCGGGGCAGATAGCTTTTCCTCTTTCTATCTTTAGGTGTAGTTAACCTCTCAGGCTGTGACGAGGCGTCTAGGACCAACGTAGGTACGCTCCAAGGCTAGTGTTGAGCATTCCGATACCGCAAGTATCGGGTATCGGCCGATATTCGCTTTATCGGAATTCCGATACTTAGTTCCGAATTTTTCCTATATCGTATACCGGAATCGGAAGTTCCCATAATTCTTTGAGAGGCAATGTGATTTTAGTCAGCCAATGAGGAATCTTATGAAGTGTGGGCACATCCTGTAATGCTGCGGTCATCTTAACTAATGGCATGGCTGTGATTGGCTGCTGAAATGATGTCAGAATGCACTATAAAAGGCGCCGCCTCCATTTTAGCGTCACTGTGCTGTGAACTCAGTTAGGGACAGAACGCTTTTCTGCTGACTTTGAGGGACAGTTAGATATTGCGATTTTGTGTACTGGGCTTTAGGCAGGCTAGTTTACCAACCGCTGTGTAAAGCTTCCTTTTGCCAGTGTTGTTTTAACAGCTCTGTGCAAGGTGTGTGTGAGAGTGCAGGTGACGCTGCAGTTTGCTCTGCATGCAACGCTGTCTGTAGGCATCTGCACGTGTCACTCACAGACTCTTTTTTTTTTCTTCAGTGTAATTCTTGCTGCTCCATGCAATTTAACTATTAGTGTGACGCGCTTCCATCCGTATCCAATACATTGGTTGCAAACACTATAGAAGTAGACAAAGGAGTAGCCTTTCCCAGATTGTGAACAGTTGTGTTTCAGTGTTCACTTCAGTCTGTGTTTTTTATTTTTTGAGTGCATATCACGCTCCAGTTACTTGTTCAAGCACTGCTGCTTGTACTCTGCTGAGCGTGTCTCAGTGCCTCATCCTTTTCATTTTTCTCCAATTGGTGCTTCTCCATTATATTTGAAAAAAATCTAATCTATTAGTGTGACGCGCTTCCATCCGTATACAATACATTGGTTGCAAACACTATAGAAGTACAGAAAGGAGTAGTCTTTCCCAGATTGTGAACAGTTGTGTTTCAGTGTTCACTTCAGTCTGTGTTTTTTATTTTTTGAGTGCACATCACGCTCCAGTTACTTGTTCAAGCACTGCTGCTTGTACTCTGCTGAGCGTGTCTCAGTGCCTCATCCTTTTCATTTCTCTCCAATTGGTGCTGCTCCATTATATTTGAAAAAAAATAATCTATTAGTGTGACGCGCTTCCATCCGTATACAATACATTGGTTGCAAACACTATAGAAGTACAGAAAGGAGTAGCCTTTACCAGATTGTGAACAGTTGTGTTTCAGTGTTCACTTCAGTCTGTGTTTTTTATTTTTTGAGTGCACATCACGCTCCAGTTACTTGTTCAAGCACTGCTGCTTGTACTCTGCTGAGCGTGTCTCAGTGCCTCATCCTTTTCATTTCTCTCCAATTGGTGCTGCTCCATTATATTTGAAAAAAAATTATCTATTAGTGTGACGCGCTTCCATCCGTATACAATACATTGGTTGCAAACACTATAGAAGTACAGAAAGGAGTAGCCTTTCCCAGATTGTGAACAGTTGTGTTTCAGTGTTCACTTCAGTCTGTGTTTTTTATTTTTTGAGTGCACATCACGCTCCAGTTACTTGTTCAAGCACTGCTGCTTGTACTCTGCTGAGCGTGTCTCAGTGCCGCATCCTTTTCATTTTTCTCCAATTGGTGCTTCTCCATTATATTTGAAAAAAATCTAATCTATTAGTGTGACGCGCTTCCATCCGTATACAATACATTGGTTGCAAACACTATAGAAGTAGACAAAGGAGTAGCCTTTCCCAGATTGTGAACAGTTGTGTTTCAGTGTTCACTTCAGTCTGTGTTTTTTATTTTTTGAGTGCACATCACGCTCCAGTTACTTGTTCAAGCACTGCTGCTTGTACTCTGCTGAGCGTGTCTCAGTGCCGCATCCTTTTCATTTTTCTCCAATTGGTGCTTCTCCATTATATTTGAAAAAAATCTAATCTATTAGTGTGACGCGCTTCCATCCGTATACAATACATTGGTTGCAAACACTATAGAAGTACAGAAAGGAGCCTTTCACAGATAGTGAACAGTTGTCTGCAGTGTTCACTGCAGTCTCTGAGGAATAACCACACTTAGGCCTTATAACTTTTCTGACTTTCTTTATCAATCTACCAAGATGAAGAAGGCAGGGTGTAAGGTTCTATGTATATATTCCTGAAACTCAGTTTGTTCGTCAGCCATTTTACTTTCTGTCTTGCTGCAGCTATCTTGCCCTCAGTCAAAATGGAGTTTCCAGCTTGCATGTTCCCGCCCTGATTCTCTCCTTTGCTTCTTAAGCAGCCACAGCTGAGCAATCAGTGCTTCAGAATCTAGCCTGCAGTGAACCTGTGACTTGACTCCTGTAAGCTTTGGACCTTGTACTCCAGCTATTCCTACTGAGGAACTCTGAAGCACTTGTGGACTCTGAACCCTGCTCTTTGAAAGACCCACGTTTGCATGGACTTACGGTAACAGAGAAGAAGATCCTGAATCTGTATTGGAGAGTGATTGCTGAGCTTGGATTACTCTGGCCTGCTGTGTCTCCTGTTTCTGTGTCTGCAAACTGTGTGACTATTTCTGCCAACTTGTATGAAGTAATACAGGACTTTTCTATATCAAACCTGTGACTCCTGTGTTTTCATCGCACCCAAGCACAAGACGCTATATGAACTGTACTACATACATTACAAGATTCTGAAGCCAAAACGTTAGTGTCTGCTGGGTCTGGAAGGCTGTGTCTGCTGTACTGTGGATATCAGACGTCCGGTTGTACTTTCTGTGATGACAGTGGTTGTGACTTCTCACAACCATTCCAGGTGAGCAATTCCCTTAAGTTTTTTTTTTCTTTTTGCAGTGTTACCACAGGTAAACACTATTGTTTTTTTTTTTTTTTCCTTTCTTTTCTCTTTTTTGTCTGCTGTAACTCTGGATATCAGATGTCTGGTTGAAACTTTCTGTGATGATAGTGGTTGTGACTTCTCACAACCATTCCAGGTGAGCAGTTCCCTTAATTTTTTTTTCTCTCTGCAGTGTTGCCACAGGTGAACACTATTGTTTTTTTTTCTCTCCTCTTCTTCCAGTAATCCTGTCTTAAAAGATCTGGAAAATGGAGGCCCGCATAAAGGAACTTTGCGGAGTGACTGATAATATCCTTGCAGATTTGCAGAATATAAAGACCCGTTTTACAAATCTACAGGACCTCAATAATCACAATTTGCAAGTGGTTGGACAGACTACCCAGGATTTGCGAGCCAGGATTGAGGTTCTAGAGGGGCGAGTCCAGGCTCCTGCCGTAGCCCCGAGTGCTGGGATTCCCAAGTTGCCCCCTTTTCGTTTTGGCGGTGAACGTGAGAAATTCAGGGGATTTATTAATCAATGCAATCTTTTTTTTTCTGCACATGCTTCACAATTTCCCACTGAACGATCTAAGGTGCTTACTATAATTATGTTGCTTACCAACAAGGCTTTAATGTGGGCAAACCCTCTGATTGAGACTGAGGATGATTGTTTGAATCACCTTGATGATTTTATTTCAGCCATGGGGCAGGTGTTTGATGACCCCAATCGAGGTGCAACAGCTGAAGCAGCCATGTTAGCTTTGCGCCAAGGTAAGCACTCGGTAGCTGAATATGCCTTGGATTTCAGGAGATGGGCCCTTGATACCACCTGGGACAGTTCCGCCAAAAAATCTATTTTTCGAAAGGGGTTATCTCCACTGATTAAGGATGAACTTGCTCATGCCGACCCTCCCACTGCGTTAGGTGACTTTATTAACTACTGCATCCGTATTGATACTCGTCTGACTGAACGCAGGCAAGAGAGATGGTTCGAAAGCAATCGCACTAACCTTTTACTACCTTCCTCTCCAGCTAAGGAACCTTTGAGTAAGATTACACGGGAACCTGAACCTGAACCCATGCAGGTAGACTCTTTACAACGACGGGTTAGTGATGCACGCAAGGAACATCGTTTTAAGGAGAATCTATGTTTCTATTGTGGTAAGTCAGGGCACTTCATTATAAACTGCCCCAGCCGTTCTCGTAAGACTACTGCAGCACTCATTCATTGTGAGTGTTGCGAGAGGGGATCTGTCAGATCCGAGCCTCAGGCTCCAGAGAGATCTGCAGCAACAGATCTTGATTTCTCGGACTTAAACTCCGTTACCTCTGAGGACATTGACTGTGTAAACGCTGCCATTTTTCAAGTTTCCTCAGCGGTGTCCCAGCTGAGTTGTAAGAAAAACAATTCTCATTGCTTTCTTTCCATCAAACTCTGGGTTGACTCAGCTTGGGTGTCTAGCTCTGCTATGATCGACTCAGGAGCAAGTGGAAATTTTATGGATATCTCCTTTGCTCTGAAACAGGGGATACGTGTCATGTGTGCATTGCCACGAAGATCGTCGCGGTTGCACATTCTGACTTCTCACAGCTGAGTTGCTGTTTCTTTGTGTTTGGCAGTTAGGGAGTTAATTCTGTCTGTGCTCAGTTCTGGGACTGGGTGCAGTTTTCTCCCGGCTGCAATTAATTATTTGTTGATTGGTTTCCTTTAAATCTCTGGTTGTCTGTGTTGGGAGTTGCCAGTGAAATTCTTCATGCAGACCACAGATAGGATTGTATCTGTATAGACTTAAGTTAAAGAGCTCCTTAGTTGTTTTAAGCTCACCTTGCTTAGAGTTTAATATCCCAGATCATTTATGTTCCTTCTGTGTTTGAGTGTGTATGCAAGTCTGTGTTTTCTCCAGTCTGTCTAATATGTCTAATCTGTGTATTTAGCAGAGATCAGCCCATATTCCTTTGGTGGTAATCAGTATCCTTCTTAGGACTGATTACAGGGTTCAGGGACTGATAGGAGACAGGGTTAGGCTGGAGACTTGGACCTCTGAACCATTATCAGTACCTCCAAGGTGAGGGATTAGTTAGGACCCCAGTTTAGGGTCAGGTTAGACCCCCGGTCCTCCTCTTTCCTGTGACAGTGTATCAAGTCCTCAAGATTAACCCTGAGTTCAACGGATATCGTGTCAGGTAAATCTATTCTATATTTACATGCTGATGTTGCTAATCTATATGTTGTATAGAGTGTTGTTCTTTTAAGAATAGTTTACTGACATCGTACACATATCATAAGACCGCGTGACATTTTCACTGGCCCATAAAATTATTCCCAGTTGCCATGGATCCAGTAGCCCAGCTGGCTCTGCAGTTGCAGGGATTATCCATGGAGCTGACGGACTTTAAGTCCAAAGTTTTGTCTCCCTCGGAGCAAACCAGATTTGAACCTAAAGTAGCTCTCCCGGACAGGTTCACTGGTGGGCGAGACAAATTTTTTACCTTCAGGGAAGCATGTAAATTGTATTTTCGGCTTCGGCCTCGATCATCAGGGAGTGAAGAGCAGAGAGTGGGAATTGTTATCTCGCTCCTACAAGGGGACCCTCAATCCTGGGCATTTTCCCTTCCTCCGGGATCCCCGGCTCTACAGTCTGTAGATCGATTTTTTACTGCCCTGGGTTTGGTATATGATGACCCAGATCGGGTCTCTCTTGCTGAGACAAAATTACGTAAGATACAGCAGGGAGATCGTCCGGCGGAGGAATTTGCTTCTGAGTTCCGTAGATGGGCCACAGATACTCAGTGGAATGACCCAGCTCTTAGAAGCCAGTTTTGTCATGGGCTTTCTGACAAATTAAAGGACGTTTTGGCTCAGTATGATTCTCCTCCATCACTGGAGGCTGCTATGGCCCTAGCTATCCGTACTGATAGACGGCTCCGGGAGAGGTGCGAGGTAACTCCGCCCCCTGTTGTTACTCCACCTACTACTAAAGTCCCTTATGTTGAGGTTCCCCTTGTCTGTTCGGAGGAGCCTATGCAGTTGGGAGGGACATCATTTCGTAGGAGGGGATTGGCGGTACGCCGCAGGACTAGAAGGTGTTTCTTCTGCGGGAAAGAGGGACATTTTGTTGGGGGATGTCCATCCCGTGCCTTGTTGAGCAAAAAGTCGCCGGAAAACTGTTAATCCCAGGTTGTGTGGTGGACGACAACCTGGGAGTATGTATTTCGTCCGCTAGTTCTTCTCAGTTCCTTGTACCAGTGGAGGTGGTGGTTGGTACGAGAGTGGAGAGATTTTCTGTTCTTCTTGATAGTGGGTCCGGGGCTAATCTGGTTGACGCTCAGTTTGCTCAGGCTCAAGGTATGCATCTGAGTGTATTGGTCAAACCGATCCCTATATTCTCCATTGACGCCAGGCCTCTCGGCCAAGGTAGCTTTGTTCATGAGGTTCATAACATTGACCTTCGGGTAGGGGCAATACATAGGGAACTATTATCTTGTTATGTGTTGGAGGGTCTACCTACTCCTATTGTGTTGGGACTTCCTTGGTTGGTTAAACATAACCCTGTGATTAATTGGCAGTCCAGAGATATAAGCCAATGGGGGAGTTTTGCAAAAGTAACTGCATGAACACAGTCATCAGTGCGGTCGTGCCTAGTACTTTGCCTCCTTTTTTGGAGGACTTTGGGGATGTGTTCTCTGAGGAGGGGTGTCAGGAGTTGCCTCCTCATCGCGTGTATGACTGCTCTATTAATTTACTTCCTGATGCTAAGTTACCTAAAGCTAGGTTATATAACCTTTCTGGTCCTGAGAGGCAGGCTATGAAAGATTATATTTCGGAGAGTCTGGCCAAAGGGCATATTAGACCTTCATCTTCCCCAGTGGCCGCGGGGTTCTTCTTTGTGAAGAAAAAAGATGGAGGCCTACGCCCTTGCTTGGATTTCCGCGAACTTAATCGGATTACTGTTCGAGATCCGTATCCACTCCCTCTGATTCCTGATCTCTTCAATCAAATTGTTGGCGCCAAATGGTTCTCTAAATTGGATCTCAGGGGGGCGTATAATCTGATTAGGATAAAAGAGGGGGATGAGTGGAAAACGGCGTTTAACACGCCGGAGGGACATTATGAGAACCTTGTCATGCCTTTTGGTCTGACTACTGCACCAGCAGTGTTCCAACATTTTGTTAATGACATTTTTCGTCATCTGGTGGGGCTGTTTGTGGTCGTATATTTGGATGACATTTTAATTTACTCACCAGATCTTGTGTCTCACCAGGAGCATGTGAGACAGGTGTTGCAGATCTTGCGAGACAATAAACTATACGCCAAACTGGAAAAGTGTGTATTCGCCGTACAGGAACTTCAGTTTTTGGGTTTTTGGTGTCAGCCTCCGGTTTCCGTATGGACCCTGAAAAGGTGAGAGCAGTGCTTGAATGGGATCAGCCAGAGGATCTTAAGGCTCTGCAGCGTTTTCTGGGGTTTGCTAACTACTACCGGAAATTTATTTGTAATTTCTCATCTGTTGTCAAACCTCTCACTGACATGACAAGAAAAGGGACGGATTTTTCTAAATGGTCGGACAAAGCTTGCCAAGCTTTTTCCTCTTTGAAAAAATGTTTTGCTTCGGCACCCGTTCTCATCCAACCAGATGCATCACAGCCGTTCGTTGTGGAGGTGGACGCGTCTGACGTAGGGTGTGGTGCAATATTGTCCCAGGGTCCGTCCCCTGGTAAATGGCATCCGTGCGCTTTCTTTTCTAAAAAATTGTCGTCCGCCGAAAGGAATTATGATATCGGCAATAGGGAACTTTTGGCCATTAAGTTGGCTTTTGAAGAATGGCGTCACTTTTTGGAGGGGCAGTCCACCCGGTCACCGTCATTACTGATCACAAGAACCTGCTGTATTTGGAATCTGCTAAGCGTCTGAATTCCAGACAAGCTCGATGGTCGTTGTTTTTTACCAGGTTTAATTTTGTTGTCACTTATCGCCCTGGATCTAAGAATGTTAAGGCGGATGCCTTGTCTCGCAGTTTCCCAGGGGCCGGGAAAATGGATGACCCGATTCCTATCCTTCAGGAGGGGGTGGTAGTGTCGGCTGTATGTTCTGAGCTTGAGGAGGAGGTGTTAGAGGCTCAGGGGGACGCCCCTGCAGGACCTCCAGGGAGACTGTTTGTCCCAAATCAGTTGAGACAAAAGGTTATTGAGGCACATCATAATTCTGCTTTAGCAGGACATCCAGGGAGTAAGGCTACTTTAGATCTCCTTTCTCGCCGGTTTTGGTGGCCTAACGTTAATAAAGATGTTTTAACTTTTGTCGCGTCCTGTGGGGTTTGTGCTCGCTCTAAGACCCCTCATACCCGTCCGTCTGGGACCCTCTTACCCTTGAAACTTCCGGAGCGTCCATGGACTCATTTGTCTATGGACTTCATCACGGACCTTCCTCAGTCGTCAGGGAAGACTGTCATACTGGTGGTTGTTGACAGGTTCAGTAAGATGGCACATTTCATTGCTCTTCCTGCCCTCCCTAATGCTAAAACTCTGGCGCAGGTGTTCATTGGGGAGATTGTGAGACTTCATGGGTTGCCTTCTGATGTGGTGTCAGATAGGGGGTCTCAGTTTGTGTCCAAGTTTTGGAGGGCATTTTGTTTACGTCGGGGGATGCAATTGTCATTTTCCTCGGCTTTTCATCCGCAGACCAATGGTCAGACAGAGCGTCTGAATCAAAGCCTAGAGACTTATCTTCGGTGTTTTGTCTCAGAGAACCAGGAGGACTGGTCTTCTTTCTTGCCTCTGGCAGAGTTCGCTCTTAACAACAGGCGGAGCGAGTCCACTGGTAAGTCCCCGTTTTTTGGGGCATATGGTTTTCATCCCCAGTTTTGTACATTCAATGGGGGGGTCCCTTCTGGGGTTCCTGAGGAGGAGCGTTTCTCGTCGTCACTTGCTTCAGTGTGGAGAGGTGTATTGAATAATCTGAGTGCTATGGGGAACCGTTATAAACGTATGGCTGATAGGAGGAGAGTTTCTGGTCCAGATCTTAATGTGAACGATCTGGTATGGTTGTCTACCAGGAATATAAAACTTAAAGTTCCCTCCTGGAAGCTGGGCCCCAGATTCATCGGGCCGTACAGGATCAGTTCCATAATTAATCCTGTGGCATTTCGTCTGGACCTCCCTCCTACGTTTAAAATCCACAATGTGTTCCACAAGTCATTACTTAAGAGGTACGTGGCACCAGTCATACCATCACCTCTACCTCCTCCTCCAGTGGTGGTCAATGGTAACTTGGAGTTTCAAGTGTCAAAGATCATTGACTCACGTCTGAATCGCCGGTCCCTTCAGTACTTGGTGCATTGGAAGGGTATGGTCCAGAGGAGAGGACGTGGGTTCCTGCGTCTGACATTAACGCAGATCGTTTGGTGCGGACCTTCCACAGAACTCACCCGGGCAAACCTGGCCCTGAGGGTCCGGAGGCCCCTCGTAGAAGGGGGGGTACTGTCATGTGTGCATTGCCACGAAGATCGTCGCGGTTGCACATTCTGACTTCTCACAGCTGAGTTGCTGTTTCTTTGTGTTTGGCAGTTAGGGAGTTAATTCTGTCTGTGCTCAGTTCTGGGACTGGGTGCAGTTTCTCCCGGCTGCAATTAATTATTTGTTGATTGGTTTCCTTTAAATCTCTGGTTGTCTGTGTTGGGAGTTGCCAGTGAAATTCTTCATGCAGACCACAGATAGGATTGTATCTGTATAGACTTAAGTTAAAGAGCTCCTTAGTTGTTTTAAGCTCACCTTGCTTAGAGTTTAATATCCCAGATCATTTATGTTCCTTCTGTGTTTGAGTGTGTATGCAAGTCTGTGTTTTCTCCAGTCTGTCTAATATGTCTAATCTGTGTATTTAGCAGAGATCAGCCCATATTCCTTTGGTGGTAATCAGTATCCTTCTTAGGACTGATTACAGGGTTCAGGGACTGATAGGAGACAGGGTTAGGCTGGAGACTTGGACCTCTGAACCATTATCAGTACCTCCAAGGTGAGGGATTAGTTAGGACCCCAGTTTAGGGTCAGGTTAGACCCCCGGTCCTCCTCTTTCCTGTGACAGTGTATCAAGTCCTCAAGATTAACCCTGAGTTCAACGGATATCGTGTCAGGTAAATCTATTCTATATTTACATGCTGATGTTGCTAATCTATATGTTGTATAGAGTGTTGTTCTTTTAAGAATAGTTTACTGACATCGTACACATATCATAAGACCGCGTGACAATACGTTCAGTGAAGAAGGCTACTCCAGTACAGATGGAGACTGTGGATGGCTCCCTGCTGACCTCTGGACCAGTGGATCAGGAAACAGAGCCTTTGAGGGTTCTTATGGGTAAAGATCATCAAGAGAAACTGTCCTTTATGCTTATCTCTTCTCCCCACTTTCCCATTATTCTAGGGCTACCATTGCTGCAGGCTCAGAATCCTACCATTAACTGGGAGACCAAGGAATTACACTTTCCAGAGAAACAGATGAGTCCAAAAGTTTCAGCTTGCTCTGTTCCTAAAGGAATCATGTCAGTCCCTGAACTACCAGCTGTATACCAGGACTATGTGGATTTATGTGACAA
This sequence comes from Oophaga sylvatica, assembly GCA_033576555.1. NCBI lineage: Eukaryota > Metazoa > Chordata > Amphibia > Anura > Dendrobatidae > Oophaga > Oophaga sylvatica. The sequence goes on from JARQOD010000008.1 coordinate 152,181,861, forward strand.
GAAGAACGCTGACCAGCTTCCTCCTCACCGTCCATATGATTGTCCAATTGAATTATTGCCTGGAGCAGAGATACCTTTTGGTAAGATCTACCCCCTGGCGGGGCCCGAGCTAAAGGCTTTAAAGGATTATATAGATGAAAATCTAGCCAAGGGCTTCATACGCCCCTCTTCATCTCCTGCAGGTGCACCCATCTTCTTTGTAAAGAAGAAAGATGGATCTCTGAGACCATGCGTAGACTATAGGGAACTCAATAAGGTTACTATTAGAAACCGTTATCCATTGCCTTTAATCCCTGAGTTATTGGAGAGAGTGCGACATGCCAAAATTTTTTCTAAACTAGATCTTCGTGGGGCCTATAACTTAGTCCGTATTAGACCTGGGGATGAATGGAAGACTGCATTCAGGTCACGCTATGGACACTTTGAATATCTAGTTATGCCTTTTGGTCTGAGTACCGCCCCAGCCACTTTCCAACACTTGGTGAATGACATCTTCAGGGATCTCCTAGATACATTCGTGGTAATTTATTTGGATGATATTCTAATTTTTTCTAACTCCACAGAGGAACATCATGGACATGTGAGAATGGTCTTGGAACGTCTAAGACAAAATCATCTTTACATCAAACTTGAAAAGTGTGAATTCCATAGGACCGAAATTCAATTTCTGGGGTATGTACTGTCTACACAAGGAATTAGTATGGATGGAAGCAAAACCCAAGCCATCAAGGATTGGCCAAGTCCTAGAAATGTGAAGGAGGTACAGCGCTTCATCGGGTTTGCCAACTTCTATAGACGTTTCATTAGAAATTTCTCTGAGGTAGTGTCACCTATCACTCAACTTACCCGGAAAGAGTCTAGGTTTTCCTGGACTCCCCAAGCCCAGGAAGCATTTTCCCGTCTAAAAGATAAATTTACCACTGCACCTATCCTAGTACATCCCAACCCCGAGCTTGCCTTCATAATAGAGGTGGATGCTTCAGACTGTGCCGTTGGAGCTATACTCTCTCAGAGAACAGGTGAGAAGAATGTCTTGCATCCCTGTGCCTTCTCTTCCCAGCAGTTGTCTTCGGCTGAGAGGAACTACGATGTGGGCAATAGAGAGTTGTTGGCCATTATTGCCGCCTTCAAAGAATGGAGACACCTTCTTCAGGGAGATGCACAGCAAATAGTCGTCCTGACAGACCATCGTAACCTTGAGTTTATCAGGTCGGCTAAGTGCCTGACTCCTCGCCAGGCTCGCTGGAATCTTTTCTTAAACCAATTTAATTTTATCATCTCTTATAGACCAGGATCGCGCAATGGAAAGGCTGATGCACTCTCTAGGATTTACTCAGCAGAGACACGTCCAATTACTCCTCCTAAGACTATTCTTCCTGACTCTAGATTCCTAGGAGTAATTCATAATCAAGACCTACTTAAGGACATCAAGGAAGCATACCATGCGGATTCCTTTTTGGCACAACCCCCAAGGGACGTAAGTCTTGTCTTTAAGAATGGTGTGTGGATTCAGGGACAACGTCTGTATATTCCTGAAACAGTCAGATTAAGAGTATTGCAACTCATTCACGATTCCAAGATAGCTGGGCATAGAGGAATTCTAAAGACACAGGAATTTCTTTCTCGTTTCTTTTGGTGGCCCACTTGCAGGAAGGATGTTTTGAATTATGTCACTTCATGTGAGGTCTGTGCAAGATGCAAAACACCTCGCTCCTCACCAACTGGTCTGTTACAGCCTCTTCCCACCCCGTCCCGCCCGTGGGGATCCATTTCTATGGACTTCATTGTGGAGTTACCAACCTCTCAGGGGAAGAACACCATTCTAGTGGTGGTTGACCGTCTAACAAAGGCAGCTCATTTTATCCCTTGTGTCGGCTTACCCACTGCAAAACAGACATCAGATTTGATGATTAAAGATGTGTTTCGCTTACATGGAGTACCGGATGAGGTTATTTCGGATCGAGGGGTGCAATTCACTTCTAGGTTTTGGCAAAATTTCTGTGCAGCATTGGACATTAAAGTAAACCTTTCTTCTGCTTTTCATCCCCAGACTAATGGACAGACCGAACGAACCAATCAAACCCTGGAGCAGTATCTCCGCTGCTTTATCTGCCACCTACAGGATGATTGGGTGGATCTACTTCCATTAGCTGAGTTCTCGTATAACAACTCTCAGAGTGCCTCCACTAAACAGTCTCCTTTTTACTCTAATCTAGGTTATCATCCTAACATTCTACCACGATTTCCCATAGAAACGCCTTTACCAGCAGTGGCTGAAAGAATCACGTCTTTACAGAAGAATATGGATCTTCTAAAGGAAAATCTGGAATCGGCTCAAGAAAGGTACAAGAAAGCAGCAGATAAATTTCGTAAACCTGCACCAGCTTTCAAGGTAGGAGACTTGGTCTGGCTGTCAACCAGAAATCTTAAGTTAAGGATTCCATCGTCTAAGTTGGGACATAAGTACATTGGACCCTATAAAATCAGTAAAATTATAAGTGCCGTTGCTTGTCGTCTTCAACTGCCCAGAACTATGAGAATCCACCCTGTCTTTCATGTATCCCTACTAAAGGCTGCGACACCCAATACGTTTCCTGGACGTTCCTCTCCTTGCCCTGACCCAGTGCTAGTCGATGGTCAGGAAGAATTTGTGGTGGAAAGGATTTTAGATTCCAGGTTGTATAGAAATCAGTTACAATATCTGATTAAATGGCAGGGCTACCCAGTGGAGGACAACTCATGGGAACCGGTCAATAACGTTAATGCTTCTCGCTTGCTCCGTCAGTTTCATCAGAGGTACCCACACAAGCCTGGTCTGAGGTCATCCGGAGGTTGTCCTTAAGGGGGGAGTAATGTAAGGTTCTATGTATATATTCCTGAAACTCAGTTTGTTCGTCAGCCATTTTACTTTCTGTCTTGCTGCAGCTATCTTGCCCTCAGTCAAAATGGAGTTTCCAGCTTGCATGTTCCCGCCCTGATTCTCTCCTTTGCTTCTTAAGCAGCCACAGCTGAGCAATCAGTGCTTCAGAATCTAGCCTGCAGTGAACCTGTGACTTGACTCCTGTAAGCCTTGGACCTTGTACTCCAGCTATTCCCACTGAGGAACTCTGAAGCACTTGTGGACTCTGAACCCTGCTCTTTGAAAGACCCACGTTTGCATGGACTTACGGTAACAGAGAAGAAGATCCTGAATCTGTATTGGAGAGTGATTGCTGAGCTTGGATTACTCTGGCCTGCTGTGTCTCCTGTTTCTGTGTCTGCAAACTGTGTGACTATTTCTGCCAACTTGTATGAAGTAATACAGGACTTTTCTATATCAAACCTGTGACTCCTGTGTTTTCATCGCACCCAAGCACAAGACGCTATATGAACTGTACTACATACATTACACAGGGAGTAAGGCACGTGGTCGTGGCCGTGGAGTTTCAGCAGGGAGAGGACATGGGGATTCTGTGGCTGCTGTCGCACCCAGTGACACAGCATCCACCAGTTTTCCCCGTGAGCGTTCCTTTATGCGCACTTTTGTAGGAGCTCAGCGTTCCCCCCTGCTGCGGGAAGAACAAATTGAAGCCGTTGTTGGTTGGATGGCAGCCAATGCATCGACTTCAATTCCTTCCACCTCCTCTCAGGACCACAGCACTGTTGAACAACCATCTGTCTCTTCACCGCCTGCCAAATTGCCCAGGCAGTCAGAGAGTTCTGAACTGGAGCCAGCTGAGTCTCTGCTTCTGTTCTCAGAATCTGTTGGCTTGCAAACAGGGGCCCAGCCAAGCAGCATTCTGGAATGTGAAGAAGAGGCAGTATGCAGTGATGCGCAACAGCTGTGTCTCTCTGAATGTGAAGAGGCGGGTGAGCCAGTGCCGATGGTCAGCACACCACAGAACGCATCTGATGATGATGAGACTCAGGTGCCATTTTCTGTTGAGCATGGTGCTGGCCAGACCACCCAACAGCAGCAGGTGTTGGAAGAGGATAGTGGAGATGATGAGGTCCAAGACCCAACATGGCGTGAGGAACAGGAAGGTGGTGGTAGCAGCTCTGAGGAAGACATTGCCCCAACGGTCCAAACAGTAGGGAGAGTTAGGCTGCAGACTCGGTTGCCTGTAGCCTCCAGTTTGGCACCCGTTTGTAGCAGTTCTCTTCCAACAGCCAAAACGGGCGCTCCCAGGACTTCCACTGCGTGGTCCTTTTTTGACACACTTGCAGATGATATTTGCTATGTCAAATGCAAGCTGTGTAATCAAAAAGTAAAAAGAGGTAAAAATGTCAGTAACCTTAATACCACAAATATGTGGAAACATGTGCGGTCAAAGCACGTGGTTGAGTTCCAAAGACACACTGGAGATGTAGGCCAACCTACAGCAGCACCTACATCTTCAGCTCGTGTTGGAGCCTCTTCCTCCAGCTCACACACAGCTGGTTCGGCTTCCTCACAGGATCGCCATGGAAGAACCTCTGTCACTGTTGTCCAGAGACCCAGTGTTATTCCACCCACAGCTGCAAGTTCCCTGTCATCCTCACACTCCCAGGCCACAAAACAGCCATCGGTAGCACAGGCATGGGATAAAAGACGGCCATACTCGGCAAACCATCCACGAGCACAGGCTCTGAATGCTGGCATTGCAAAACTCCTGTCCCTTGAAATGCTGTCATTCAGGCTGGTGGAGACTGACAGTTTCCGTAACTTAATGGCATTGGCAGTCCCACAATACAATGTGCCCAGCCGATTTTATTTCAGCAGGCAAGCCGTCCCTGGTCTGCAAAAGCATGTTGAGGGAAAAATTAAACATGCGCTACTAAACGCCGTCAGTAGCAAGGTCCACCTGACCACCGATGCGTGGACCAGTACCCATGGCCAGGGACGATACCTTTCCCTCACTGCCCATTGGGTCAATGTTGTGGAGCCGGGTACAGATCCTGCGAGTGGCGCTGTACGTGTTCTGCCAACTCCAAGGATTGCAGGAATCAAGTCTGTCCACATTGACTCCTCCTCCTACTCCCGTTTCTCAGAATCATCGCTGCAGGAGCCGTCACGGTCTACCTCCACATGGACCCGTGAACGCTTACCTGATGCGACCAATATGAGCACAGCCGTGGCCAAACGTCAACAGGCTGTCCTGAAATTAATTTCCATGGGGAATCGAAGCCACACAGCGCAGGAGCTCTGGAATGCCATCAAGCAGGAGAGCGACGTGTGGTTTTTGCCGGCGAATCTCCAGCCAGGCTTGGTAGTGTGTGACAATGGCCGAAATCTGGTGGCAGCTCTGGGCCTTGGCAACCTCACTCACATACCATGTCTGGCACATGTGCTCAACTTGGTCGTGCAGAGTTTTTTGAGGGACTATCCGGATCTTGATGCACTGCTGCACAAGGTCCGCCTAGAGTGCGCTCACTTGCGACGTTCCAGCATGGCCAGATCGCGCATTGCAGCTCTGCAACGCAGATTTCGCCTTCCTGAACATCGCATCATATGTGACGTACCCACCAGGTGGAATTCCACGTTACATATGTTGGAGCGGTTGTGTGAGCAGCAGCCAGCAGTAATGGAGTATCAGCTGCATCAGGCGCAATCAACTCGCAATTTGCGCCGTTCACACTTCACCACTACTGAGTGGGCCTCTATGAAGGACATCTGCCACGTTTTGCGTCCGTTTGATGAGTCTACGCGGATGGCGAGTGCAGATGATGCACTAGTCAGCCTGACTGTCCCCCTTATCTGCCTGCTTCAAAAAACACTGCAAGCACTAAGGGATGAGGTTTTGGAAGAGGTGGAGGATGAGGAGTCACAAATTCCATCACCTTCTGGACAGTCAGCGCAACGTGGTTCCTCACAAAGGGCTGGGCAGGGCTCACTTTGTGAGGAGGATGAGGAGGAGTCAATGGAGGAGGAAGACCGCTCCAGAGGGAGGTACACAACGCTCTAGTCAGTATGTAGAGCGAGGGTGGGGTGATGCAGAGCAGGCAGAGATGACGCCTCTTGCAGGGGACAGCGTTTGTTGGCCAGTTGGGAGTCTGCAGCACATGGTTGATTTCATGCTGCAGTGCCTGAGAAACGACCGCCGCATCGCCCACATTCTCACCACGTCTGATTATTGGGTGTACACCCTCCTAGACCCTCGCTACCGGGACAACTTACAAAGCCTCATCACACCGTTGAACCGGGAGCGTAAAATGCGGGAGTACCAAGACACACTGGTGCAATCCATAATGTTCTCCATTCCAGCCGAGAGCACTGCTGCTGCTACTGCTTTACAAAGCAGCTCTGTGCGTCGAGGCAGTGGAGACAGCTCTGCAACAAGAGGGAGCACAAGCAGCGCCTCTGCACAGGGCAAGACCAGTATGTTCCAAATGTTGCGAAAGTTTTGTGGCAGCGCCACAAATGTCTACACCATCCGAGACGGCTCCAGTCAGCAGGAGGCAACGTTTCCGTAAGATGGTGACAGACTACATGTCTTTCCCTCTCAGTGTACTCCCAGATGGCTCTTCCCCATTCAAGTTTTGGGTCTCTAAGCTGGATACATGGCCAGAGCTTAGCCAGTATGCATTGGAGGTGCTGGCTTGCCCTGCTGCCAGTGTATTATCGGAGCGCGTCTTTAGTGCTGCAGGTGGTGTACTAACAGACCGTCGCATGCGACTATCCTCCGATAATGTAGACCGGCTTACTTTTCTGAAAATGAACAAGGCATGGATCTCGCCAGAATTTGTCTGTCCGTTTTCAGATTAAATAACTGGTTCGCAACGTTATCCATGTCTCCTGTTATGTTCATCTTTCTACCACCTGAACTCTACTCCCTGGGCTACAACACTGGCAGTTGCTGCTCAGAAGTGTCGTGTCCACAGACCAATACACAAGCTATAGTGTTACTGGGGTTCAGTAATGTCAGCTGTTCCCCTGCTTTGTGAACGGCAAAAAGTCATGCTGCCTCCACCCTGTTGTCTTCTCATCCCTGGGCTTCAACACCGCCAGTTGTTGCTCGGAAGTGTCATTGGCACGGGTACTCACTCCTGCCCAGACTGGTTACAGCACGCCATCTGTTTCCTGTCAGTGTAAACGTCACTTAGCCTCCAATAAGTTGTCCTGTCGTGTTGCGGTCGGGTTAGCCGACTCTATGGTGCTTGGAGTTTAGGTGCTTCCTATGTGTGCTGCGGGATATGCAAATAAAGGCTGTTTCCATTGTGACAATAGGACAATCACCCACTGTAGTACTGTGGGATTCGGTAACTGCGGCCGGCTCGCGGCCTGTCAACTTAAATTTCCATGGGTACCTTCTGCTACCCGTCCGGGTTCCAGTACCGTCAGCTGGTTCTCCGCAATGCCTTTGCCCTAGGTGCCTCCATCTCGGTATCCGAGTTCCAGCAACGTCTGCTGGTCCTTGGTAGTGCTTTGGAGCACAGGTACCTCCTGCTTAGTAACCGTGTCCCAGTAACGTCAGCTGGTCCTCGGTTGTGCCATTGGCTCTTTTCCTTCTGCTGCCCCTCCGGGTTCCAGCACAGTCAGCTGATCCTCGATACTTGCATTGGCTCTTGTACCTTCTGCTACCCGTCCGGGTTCCAGTACCGTCAACTGGTTCTGCGCAGTGCCTTTGGCCTAGGTGCCTCCATCTCGGTATCCGAGTTCCTGCAACGTCTGCTGGTCCTTGGTAGTGCTTTGGAGCACAGGTACCTCCTGCTTAGTAACCGTGTCCCAGTAACATCAGCTGGTACAAGGTTGTGCTACAAATACAAGATACAGAACAAGAGACACAAGAACAATAAGCAGAAGATCTAAAAGCAGAAGAACATGAAGTATAAGACCAAAATGAAGAGCAAAATATATGCTCTTAATTATAAGCAGAAGAAGACTAAGCAGTGTATGGGGGTGAGTCCGTTCCTCCTCGTGGTGCCCCTGGAAAATGCCTGCTGCTGCTGCAGGCTAAACTGAACACGGACAAATACTGTTGTAATTTAAATCTTTTGTGACAGCAAGAACGGAAGAATGAAAAATTCATACTTTGACAGATTACAAGTACAGGATTCTCTGTCACAAATAAGAATATGATGAAGAAGATGAAGTGCAATATGAATTAGAATAATAGTTTAATAAGAAGAATATGAGTAATGTTAACAAAAAGATGAATAGCAAGAAGTTTAAGAAGAAGATAAAGAAGGTGAAGATGAAGAATAATTTGATGAAAAAGATGATGCTGCTGAAGATTATGAAGGAGAAAGTGTGTCAAAAGTTAAAAAGGTGAAGAGCATGGAAGTTGTGAAATATACATATTTGCCAAAATAGAAAAAACGTGAACAACATTGTCAATTTCTTCGTCAATCCGAACATCTTTAAAAAAAAAAATATTTATGCTATTCCATTTGATTGGGTTAAACATCTATGCCTTTAATGTCTCCTCAACCTTCCCCAATACATTCTACATTACTCTTTGTTGTTTTCCTTCATGTACAATTAACCAACAAGGCAAGAATGGGGTTTTTTTAATTCCGATATTTTGTTCCCATAGACTTACATTGGATTTCCGGTATCGGTATCGGGTATCGCCGATATTTTTGGGTATCGGCGATACCATTCCGATTCCGATACTTTTGGATATCGGAAAGTATCGCTCAACTCTATCCACGGCTGCCTTTAGTTGTGGTGGTTAGTCAGGGTACTGCAATCCAGTAGATTCCAACCTCTCTGGTG
>JARQOD010000008.1:152190637-152264290 GCA_033576555.1 Oophaga sylvatica
CATTGCCTCCTTATCATCATCATTGCCTCCCCATCATCATCATGGCCTCCCCATTATCATCAATGCCTGCCCATCATCATCATCTCCTCCCCATCATCATCTTCTCCCCATCATCAATGCCTGCCCATTATCATCAATGCCTGCCCATTATCATAATCTTCTCCCCATCATCATCAATGCCTCCCCATTATCAGCAATGCCTGCCCATCATCATCTCCTCCCCATCATCATCAATGCCTGCCCATCATCATCTTCTCCCCCATCATCAATGCCTGCCCATTATCATCAATGCCTGCCCATTATCATCATCTTCTCCCCATCATCATCAATGCCTCCCCATTATCAGCAATGCCTGCCCATCATCATCTCCTCCCCATCATCATCAATGCCTGCCCATCATCATCTTCTCCCCATCATCAATGCCTGCCCATTATCATCAATGCCTGCCCATTATCATCATCTTCTCCCCATCATCATCAATGCCTCCCCATTATCAGCAATGCCTGCCCATCATCACTTTCTCCCCATCATCAATGCCTGCCCATTATCATCAATGCCTGCCCATTATCATCATCTTCTCCCCATTATCATCAATGCCTGCCCATCATCATCTTCTACCCATCATCAATTCCTGCCCATTATCATCAATGCCTGCCCATTATCATCATCTTCTCCCCATCATCATCATCAATGCCTCCCCATTATCAGCAATGCCTGCCCATCATCACACACAGACAGCACACAAGCACTCTCTCACATACATACACACACACACACATACATACACACACAAAGCACCACACTACATACACACAGACACACACAGAGACACACAGAGACACACACACACACACGTCTTACCAGTCCGGCGTCCCCGCGATCTCTGCCACAGCCGGCCGCTGAATGATGACGTCATTCAGCGGCGCTGCTGTGAGAGGAAGCGCCGGCGCCCCCTGGAGCCCGGAGCTGCGGCAGCGGAGGCACGGGAGAGGTAAGTATTGTGCCAGCTGATGCCGGGGCCCTGAGCAAGCGGGGGGGGCCCAGTGGCGGCACTGACACCGCTCTCCTCCGCTAACGGGCGCGGGGGTGCCAGACTGCGAGTGGGCCCCCCCGCCTGCTCAGGGCCCCGGCACTTGCCCGGGTGTGCCGGGTGCTGACGCCGGCCCTGCCCACAGTAGATGTTAAGCTCACTGGCCTATAATTTCCAGGTTCACTTTTTGCCCCCTTTTTGAATATTGGCACCACATTTGCTATACGCCAGTCCTGTGGTACAGACCCCGTTATTATGGAATCTTTAAAAAGATTAAAAATAATGGTCTATCTATAACTGTACTTAATTCCTGCAGTACTCGGGGGTGTATCCCATCCGGGCCCGGGGATTTGTCAATTTTAGTGATTTTTAGACGCCGCCGTACTTCCTGCTGGGTTAAGCAGGTGACATTTAATGGAGACTTTTTTTATCTCTGATCATGTTATCTGTCATGGGATTTTCTTGTGTAAATACTGTTGAAAAAAGTGATTTAGCATATTGGCTTTTTCCTCATCCTCATCCACCATTTCACCCAGACTATTTTAAGGGGACCAACACTATCATTTTTTAGTTTCTTGCTATTTATGTAGTTAAAGAATATTTTGTTATTATTTTTACTCTCTCTGGCAATGAGCCTCTCTGTCTCAATCTTTGCTGTCTTGATTTGCTTTTTACAGAATTTATTTAATCTTCTGTATTTATTTAATGCCTCATCACTACCTACTTGCTTAAATTCCCTAAACACTTTCTTTTTGTCCCTTATTGCGCCCCTTACAGCCATAGTGGTTTCCTCCTATTTCTAGCATGTTTATTCCCATAGGGTATATACTGTGCACAGGTCCTATTCAGGATGCTAATAAACGTTTCCCATTTTCTTTGTGTATTTTTATGTCTCAGGATATCGTCCCAGTTTATTGCACTAAGATCATCTCTCATCCGTTGGAAATTTGCCTTCCTGAAGTTTAGTGTCCTTGTAACCCCTCTACTATACATCTTATTAAAGGATACATGAAAGCTTATTATTTTGTGATCACTATTACCCAAGTGACCCCCAACCCTTATATTTGATATGTGGTCTGGCCTGTTGGACAATATTAGGTCTAGCAGTGCCCCCCTCTTGTTGGGTCCTGAACTAGTTGTGAAAGGTAAATCCCAAAATAAATAAGGCCTAAGGCATTAACACTTCAGACTTCTATAAGAAATCAGAACCGATATTGGAAGTGATGCCATAAAAGTGAAACAACTTTATTAACACACAGAGTACATAAAAATATTAAAATGAGATACATATCCAGAAATCACCCTAGTCAAAATGTCCAAGCATATAAGGTAAGAATGACCTACTGAGTATTCAAATCAAGTGATATAGAATATAAAACATACAGCCTAAGGACAAGAAAATGGATCAGTGGTAATAGCAGTGCTATGATCCAAAAAACACTAAAGTATGTTCCAAATTATTATGCAAATTGGTTTTACGTGTCATAGCGTTTTTTGTTTTTTTTTGTAAATGAAACCCATTGATGGTATTGTGTCTCAGGGTTCTTTGGATCACTGAAATCAATCTCAGATACCTGTGATAATTAGTTTGCCATGTGAGCCCAATAAAAGGAAAACTGGATGTTCCACACTATTAAGCAGCCAGAGTTTTCAAGTAAAATGGGAAAGAAATAGGATCTCTCTGCTGCTGAAAAGCATCAAATAGTGCAATGCCTTGGTCAAGGGATGAAAACATTACATATTTCCCGAAAACTTAAGTGTGATCATCGTACTGTTAAGAGATTTGTGGCTGATTCTGAGCACAGACGTGTTTGTGCTGATAAAGGCAGAATGAGGAAGGTTTCTGCCAGGCAAGTTAATCGGATTAAGAGAGCAGCTGCTAAAAAGCCATTACAAACCAGCAAACAGATATTTGAAGCTGCTGGTGCCTCTGGAGTCCCTCGAACCACAAGGTGTGGGATCCTTCAAAGGCTTGCTGTGGTGCATAAACCTACGATTCGGCCACCCCTAAACAGTGCTCACAAGCAGAAACGGTTGCAGTGGGCCCAGACATACATGAAGACTAATTTTCAAACAGTCTTGTTTATTGATGAGTGTTGAGCAACCCTGGATGGTCCAGATGGATGGAGTAGTGGAAGGTTGGTGGATGGCCACCATGTCCCAACAAGGCTGCGACGTAATCAAGGAGGTGGAGGAGTCATGTTTTGGGCCGGAATCATGGGGAAACAGCTGGTAGGGCCCTTTAAGGTTCCTGAAGGTGTGAAAATGACCTCTGCAAAATATATAGAGTTTCTGACTGACAACTTTCTTCCATGGTATAAAAAGCAGAAACGTGCCTTCAGGAGCAAAATCATCTTCATGCTGACAATAGCCCATCTCATGCTGCAAAGAAGACCTCTGAGTCATTGGCTGCTATGGGCATAAAAGTAGATAAACTCATGGTGTGGCCACCATCTTCCCCTGACCTCAACCCTATAGAGAACCTTTGGAGTATCATCAAGCAAAAGATCTGAGAGGGTGGGAGGCAATTCACATCAAAACAGCAGCTCTGGGAGGCTTCATGCAAAGAAATACAAGCAGAAACTCTCCAAAAACTCACAGGTTCAATGGATGCAAGAATTGTGAAGGTGATATCAAAGAAGGGTTCCTATGTTAACATGTAACTTGGCCTGTTAGGATGTTTTGGAGTTAAGTAGCTTTTTTGTTCAGTGAATGTGACCTCCTAATGCTGCAAATTCCACAAATGAGCATTTTCAGTTCTTTACAACATATCAAATGTTTAAAAATTCTACTGGGCCTAATAATTTGGAACAGTGCATTTTGAGTTTTTTTCCATTTTGGAGATTATACTGTTATCATTGGGAGGTTTCTTCAATAAAATTCGATGTATACTCTAACGGGTGATGACTTTTATTAGACTGACTGTCATTTGCACCGAGCACTTAGGAAAATCAGAGAAAAATATCATTTGCATAATAATTTGGAACATAGTGTATAGTGGGAAAGAAGTCATACTACTACTACTAATACTACTAAGAGCCTTGTAGATGTGGATAAATGTCCTTTTGCAACAAGAAAATGAAATGAGAAATATCGAATGCACATGAATGTTGTGCTAGATACAATATCCAAGCAATTAAATGAGATAAAGTTAATTGCAAATACTAAAAGAATTCATTCAATGCCCATATCCACGTCCATCCATATGCTAAGTGCAAGTGTCCAGACAGTTTGACGAAAACCCACATCCATAAAGGAATATGGATCACAAAATAAGTGAAATATTAAGGTGCATGTGCACATAAAGGGGGCATGAAGCCCTGTCAATATATCACAAAAACCATGGTAAGGAGCAATGAATGAAAGAAACCTGTATGAAGAGACTGTGCAGAAAAAGAAGACATATGACATATGACCTGAGTGGTGCTGTGCAGCTCCCCGACGCGCGTTTCGCGTTAGCTTTGTCCAAGGGGTTATTCCATGCGGTTGTATTGAACTAGCGTCCTATTTATAGCCCCATGTAATCAGTGACAGTGAAGACCTATGGCTCGTGTGCCAAAGGTCCGGCGTGTGATGTCACACACGGGAGCGTCACGTGCTTCCCGGCTGTCCCTCCTCACGACACGTCAGGGAGAGGTGGAGGCACAGGAAAACAGCATGACGCGTTCCCCTGGAAACCCAGCACACCGAGAGTTGGCGTCACATCCGCTTAGCCGCATCCCCCTCCGACATGTCAGGGAGGAGGAGGTGGTATCAGCCAGTATCATCCCAGAAGGTTGTGGACTTAAGTGCAAATAAGAAAAGTTCCAGGTGTAGGATGAGAAATAGGAAGCATATGAAGAAGATAGTATATAGATTTTTATTAAAGGTGATATACTATGAAAAATGCCACCATACATACCAAACCATTGATATGGCAGAAGTGAAAGTGCAGAGTGCAAAAAATGCAAACTGCATAAACTGTATTGAAAATATTAAAAAATTTCCCATAATTATATAAAGTGGGAATATTAATTGTAGATATATACATTGACAATATATAACAGAAGAACAACAGATAATAGAGGGGTGGATACAGGGAAAGATTCCTCAGAGTATAAAGAGGGACCCATATACATGATAAGATAAATATACAATAAGTGCGAACCTTTAGAAACAGGATTATGAATAAAAAAGTGAAATAGCACATACAATATAGTGGATATAAAATAGAAATCTGTTAATGTGTAGGCGATATACCTTAGAGTTCACCATAGGGGTTGACATAAAATTTTGTTAATAGACAACCTTGTCTCCATCAAATAGCCAATAAGTGATGAACATAAGTGCATGACAAGTGAATATAATAAATATTAAAAGAGCCAGGCTGGCCTAGTGATCTACAAGAAGTGAATATATATATATAAAGGCTTTGACAAATCAAGCCAGAGAAGATATACTGATATAGTGCACAAATTCAGTATTCAATGAGTGACCTCTAGATCCACAGGTCATGAAGAGTGGACCCTAATGAATCAAAAAAAATATATGGAACATCCACACCTTAAAGTACAGCCAAGTTATATAAAGTGTCATAGTGACACATAAACAAAAAAAAATTGGTTTGGTACCGTGTTAGCCAGTAGAAAAAAAACATATAGAGTGCTCTCAGTGAGAGAAACAAAATAGGAATCTTGTGGGTATGATACCTTTTAATGGCTAACAAAATATAGTGAAAGATATTACAGGGCAAGCTTTCGAGACTGCTTACGTCTCTTCATCAGGCTGGTGTAACAAAATATTTGAAGAAACACAAATATATACAGTGAAAAACACAAGCATGGACATTTAAATGAACAAACACTGAGCTTAAAGAGAGAATCCTTAATTAGGTAAGATTAGATAAGTGGTGTGAGAGTTTTATGGACTCCATATGCATGTGAGATCAAAGGACTGGTGGTGTATTCATTGTTTTTGGAGGAAGTTGCTCAGATTTGGGAATGGGCCATAAATCCTCCTGACAAATTGAGTCCTGTGTGAACAGAATCAAAGATGGTAATGAATTTATATTCCCAAACCCTGCGATGTTTTTGTGATTTGAAATTGCCTTTCAAAATGACAACTTTCATATTGTCTATGTTGTGTCCTGGACCACAGAAATGTTTAGCCACAGGTAGATGTTTTTTTTTGTCTGTAATCGTATGACGATGAGACCTCATCCTTGCTCTCAGTCTCTGTCCTGTTTCTCCAACATAGAGGCCACCCACAGGACATATATTGCATAGAATTAAATATACCACATTAGAAGAGGAACATGTGAATATCCCGGGGATCTTATAGTTTTGCTGTGTGTTGGGGACTTGGATCTTGTCGTTGGTCTCTATATGAATGGAAGTTTTGCATCTTCTCCCATTGCAAGGATAGGTCCCTCTTGGTGAATCTGAGGGCATTGAACTTCGGATCATGATGTTTCTTAAATTTGGAGGTTGCCTGTAACACAGCAAGGGGGGGTCTTTGAATAATATTTTTAACTGGTCATCCTTGTGTAGTAAATGGTGAAGTTTCTTAGCCGCTTTTTCTCAGTATTTCAAGCTGTGGGTTGTAGGTCACTACCAGAGGTACACGGTGATTTTCCTCTCTTTTCCTGTATTGAAGCAATTGACTTCTAGGGATCCTTGTGGCCCTAATGATCTGGTCATCAATGGAGGTGGGATGGTAACCTTGAATTAAAAATGACATTTTAAGTTGGGTTAGATGTTTATCCCTGTCCTTAGGACTGGAACAGATACGGTTGTATCTGAGGGCCTGGCTATAGACAATGGACTTTTTAATGTGTTTAGGATGCAAGCTGTCCCATCTGAGGTATGTGGGACGGTCAATTGGTTTCCGATACACTGATGTTTGGAACGAACCATTTTGGACTTTTATGGTGGAGTCTAGGAAGTTGATTTTTGTTTTGAGTGGTCCAATGTCAAGTTTATGGTAGGATGAAATTTGTTGAATTTGTCATGGAAATCTAGAAGTTCTTGTTCGGACTCAGTCCAGATTATTAAGATGTCATCGATGTAACGGAAATAGGCAAATGGTTTGATGGAGCAGGATGTTAAGAAGTCATTTTCCAGTTTAGCCATGAAGAGGTTGGCATACTGGGGTGCCATTTTACTTCCCATAGCGGTGCCGGTGCGTTGTAGATATAGCTCCTCACCGAAAGAGAAAAAGTTCTGTGTGAGGATGAATCTGGTGAGTGTTATTACAGACTCGGAAGGGATCCCATTGGCCTCAAGAAACATTCGGCAGGCAGTTAGTCCATCTTCGTGTGGGATCTTAGAATACAAGGATTCAACATCCATTGTGGCTAAGATGGTGCTGTCGGGGAGGGAACCTATCGTGGATAGCTTATTCAGCAGGTCTGTAGTGTCCTGTATATCAGGGGTCCCCAACTCCAGTCCTCAATGCCCACCAACAGGTCATGTTTTCAGGATTTCCTTAGTATTGCCCAGGTGATAATTGCATCACCTGTGCAACACAAAGGAAATCCTGAAAACATGACCTGTTGGTGGGCCTTGAGGACTGGAGTTGGGGAACCCTGCTGTATATAGCTGGCTGTCTTCCTTACCAGCAGCTTAAGGATGTTTTCTACCCACCCTGAGATTTCTTCAGTGAGTGTTCCCACCCCTGAGATGATTGGCCTCCCTGGGTTGCCTGGCTTATGAATCTCGGGAAGCATATAGAAAGTTCCCATCCTTGGATTCTCAGGTATTAAGTCCAGAAGGTTTATGGAGTCTGTACACAGACATTTGATGACTCTTTTCAACTCCCTCAGATATTTTGGAGTTGGGTCATCATCCAGTTTGGTGTAGTACTGTATATCCATCAGTTGTCTGTGTGCCTCTTTGATGTAGTCGGTTGTATTAAGGAGAACTATGGCACCACCTTTATCCGCAGGCTTAATAGTGATCTCCCTGTTCTTCAGGTCGTAAATGGCCTTTCTGTCTTGCAAACTGATGTTAAATGTTTTCTTTGCTTTTTTATCCAATGTCGTGGACTGCACCGAATGTCTAAATGAGTCAATATATTGGTCCAAAATGATGTTGCGGCCAGAAGGAGGTGTCCAGTCAGAGTTTTTCTTATTCTTTAGTCTGACTTGAGTTTGGCTGCTCAGAAGCCCCAAGTCCTCTTTTACAGAGAAGAACTCCTTCAGTCTATGTCTCCTGAAGTATTGTTCCATGTCACTACAAAGTTCTGTTTTGTCTAGAGATTTTGTAGGACAGAATGTGAGACCTCTGGAAAGTACATTGAGTTCTAGATTAGTGGGTTTGTAGGATGATAAATTAATAACACAGCTGACTTTACCTGTGTCCTTTTGGCGGTTTTGCCACTTGCTATAGTGTTTAGGAGGAGCTTGACTGTTGCTGGAACATAGTCCTACTTTCAGTCGAAGTCTGTGGAGTTTCTTTTTCTTGTTGTATATTAGGTACGACTGCAGAGTAGTATAGTATCGTGGACAGCTTATTCAGCAGGTCGTAGTGTCCTGTATATAGCTGGCTGTCTTCCTTACCAGCGGCTCAAGGATGTTTTCTACCCACACCAACTGGATGATGACCCAACTCCAAAATATCTGAGGAGTGAAAGGTCATCAAATGTTTGTGTACAGACTCCAAACCTTCTGGACTATCCTGAGAATCCAGGGATGGAACTTTCTATATGCTTCCCAAGATTCATAAGCCAGGCAACCCAGGGAGGCCAATCATCTCAGGGTGGGAACACTCACTGAAGAAATCTCAGGGTGGGTAGAAAAC
Source organism: Oophaga sylvatica (assembly GCA_033576555.1). Classification (NCBI taxonomy): domain Eukaryota; kingdom Metazoa; phylum Chordata; class Amphibia; order Anura; family Dendrobatidae; genus Oophaga; species Oophaga sylvatica. Next base: position 152,199,446 of record JARQOD010000008.1, read on the forward strand.
ATCCTTAAGCCGCTGGTAAGGAAGACAGCCAGCTATATACAGGACACTACAGACCTGCTGAATAAGCTATCCACAATAGGTTCCCTCCCCGACAGCACCATCTTAGCCACGATGGATGTCGAATCCTTGTATTCTAACATCCCACACGAAGATGGACTAACTGCCTGCTGAATGTTTCTTGAGGCCAATGGGATCCCTTCCGAGTCTGTAATAACATTCACCAGATTCATCCTCACACACAACTTTTTCTCTTTCGGTGAGGAGCTATATCTACAACGCACCGGCACCGCTATGGGAAGTAAAACGGCACCCCAGTATGCCAACCTCTTCATGGCTAAACTGGAAAATGACTTCTTAACATCCTGCTCCATCAAACCATTTGCCTATTTCCGTTACATCGATGACATCTTAATAATCTGGACTGAGTCCGAACAAGAACTTCTAGATTTCCATGACAAATTCAACAAATTTCATCCTACCATAAACTTGACATTGGACCACTCAAAAACAAAAATCAACTTCCTAGACACCACCATAAAAGTCCAAAATGGTTCGTCCCAAACATCAGTGTATCGGAAACCAATTGACCGTCCCACATACCTCAGATGGGACAGCTTCCATCCTAAACACATTAAAAAGTCCATTGTCTACAGCCAGGCCCTCAGATACAACCGTATCTGTTCCAGTCCTAAGGACAGGGATAAACACCTAACCCAACTTAAAATGTCATTTTTAATTCAAGGTTACCATCCCACCTCCATTGATGACCAGATCATTAGGGCCACAAGGATCCCTAGAAGTCAATTACTTCAATACAGGAAAAGAGAGGAAAATCACCGTGTACCTCTGGTAGTGACCTACAACCCACAGCTTGAAATACTGAGAAAAATGGCTAAGAAACTTCACCATATACTACACAAGGATGACCAGTTAAAAATATTATTCAAAGACCCCCCCTTGCTGTGTTACAGGCAACCTCCAAATTTAAGAAACATCATGATCCGAAGTTCAATGCCCTAAGATTCACCAAGAGGGACCTATCCTTGCAATGGGAGAAGATGCAAAACTTCCATTCATATAGAGACCAACGACAAGATCCAAGTCCCCAACACACAGCAAAACTATAAGATCCCCGTGACATTCACATGTTCCTCTTCTAATGTGGTAAATTTAATTCTATGCAATATATGTCCTGTGGGTGGCCTCTATGTTGGAGAAACAGGACAGAGACTGAGAGCAAGGATGAGGTCTCATCGTCATACGATTACAGACAAAAAAACCATCTACCTGTGGCTAAACATTTCTGTGGTCCAGGACACAACATAGACAATATGAAAGTTGTCATTTTGAAAGGCAATTTCCAATCGCAAAAACATTGCAGGGTTTGGGAATATAAATTCATTACCATCTTTGATTCTGTTCACACAGGACTCAATTTGTCAGGAGGATTTATGGCACACTACCAAATCTGAGCAACTTCCTCCAAAAACAATGAAGACACCACCAGTCCTTTGATCTCACATGCATATGGGGTCCATAAACTTTCACACCACTTGCCGTATATACTCATGTATAAGCCGAGATTTTCAGCCCATTTTTTAGGGCTGAAAGTCCCCCTCTCGGCTTATACGCGGGTCATATATGGGGGTCGGCGGGGAGGGGGTTCGGGGGTGTCGGATCATACTCACCCCTCTGCAGCCACCCTGCTTCTCCCACGATCTCCGGCTCCTTCCTGCAGCGGTTACATGGCACCGCTCATTAAAGTCATGAATATGCACATATTTATGACTTTAATGAGCGGTACAACGTGACCGCTGCAGGACTGAAGCGCTGCGGAGAGCGCCGGGAGAAGAGAGAGGCTGCAGGGACGAGCCAGTGGAGGGGTGAGTATAGCGATATTTACCTGTCTTCTCTCCACCGCTGCGCTGCTCCCTCAGTCTGACTCCTCTGGCTGTGAATGATCAGGCAGAGGGCGTGATGATGTCGTTAGTGCGCGCCCCGCCCCCTGCCAGATCATTCACAGTCAGAGGGGTCAGACCGAGGGAGCAGCGCAGCGGTGCAGAGAGGACAGGTAAATATCTCAGGTGCCGGGGTCCTGAGCGAGCAGTGACACCGGCACCTGTCCCCCATAGTACGCCAGTGTCACCGCCTGCTCAGGACACCGGCACCTGGCCCCCAGCGACGAGAGGTGAGTATGTCATTTTTTTTATTTTGCAGCAGCAGCAGCAGCAGCATGAGGCCTATACTATGGGGCATATGGGGCATAATTGTGCAGCATATGGGGGCATAATCTGGAGCATATGGGGGCATAATATGGAGCATATGGGGCATAATCTGTGGAACATATGGGGGCATAATATGGAGCATATGGGGCATAAACTGTGGAGCATATGGGGGCATAATCTGGAGCATATGGGGGCATAATCTGGAGCATATGGGGCATAATCTGGAGCATATGGGGCATAATATGGAGCATATGGGGGCATAAACTGTGGAACATATGGGGCATAATCTGGAGCATATGGGGGCATAATCTGTGGAACATATGGGGGCATAATATGGAGCATATGGGGCATAATCTGTGGAACATATGGGGCATAATCTGGAGCATATGGGGGCATAATCTGTGGAACATATGGGGCATAATCTGGAGCATATGGGGCATAATCTGTGGAACATATGGGGCATAATCTGGAGCATATGGGGGCATAATCTGGAGAGGGCAATCAATAGGGGGCATAATCTGTGGATCATACGGGGGCATAATCTGTGGAATATATGGGGGCATAATCTGGAGCATATGGGGGCATAATCTCTAAAGCATCTTGGGCATAATATGTGCAGCATATGGGGCATAATCTGTGGAGCATCATATGAGGGCATAATCATTTTTCACCCTAGGCTTATACGCGAGTCAATAAGTTTTCCCATTTTTTTGTGGCAAAATTAGGGGGGTCGGCTTATACACGGGTCAGCTTATACATGAGTATATATGGTATCTAATCTTACCTAATTAAGGATTCTCTCTTTAAGCTCAGTGTTTGTTTATTTAAATGTCCATGCCTGTGTTTTTCACTGTATATATTTGTGTTTCTTCAAATATTTTGTTACACCAGCCTGATGAAGAGACATAAGCAGTCTCGAAAGCTGCCCTGTAATATCTTTCACTATATTTTGTTAGCCATTAAAAGTTATCATGCCCACAAGATTCCTATTTTGCTTCTCCCACTGAGAGCACTCTATATGTTTTTTTCTACTGGCTAACACAGTACCAAATCAATTTTTTTTCGTTTATCTAAATGGAGAATACCAGAATGTACCGTACATCTATGGAACTGAAAGACCGTCTGAAGAAACTGGCACAACTGGACAGTGACATCTTCTTTTTAACCAGATCCAAGAAGGAACACTTAATACCCAAAGGACTAAGCTTAAAGAATCCTATTCGGAATACTTACAATACTCATTATTCACAACACCTCTGCTACAGGACGTTGGAGAGACTACGGAACCATCTTATTCATGTTTTCTACAGCACCAAGAAAAAGGTCCAAATGGAAATAAAATCTTTAAGGAGTACAATTGCTGGTGACACACAGCAGAAAATGCAGCTTTACTATACTACTCTGCAGTCGTACCTAATATACAACAAGAAAAAGAAACTCCACAGACTTCGACTGAAAGCAGGACTATATTCCAGCAACAGTCAAGCTCCTCCTAAACACTACAGCAAGTGGCAAAACCGCCAAAAGGACACAGGTAAAGTCAGCTGTGTTATTAATTTATCATCCTACAAACCCACTAATCTAGAACTCAATGTACTTTCCAGAGGTCTCACATTCTGTCCTACAAAATCTCTAGACAAAACAGAACTTTGTAGTGACATGGAACAATACTTCAGGAGACTTAGACTGAAGGAGTTCTTCTCTGTAAAAGAGGACTTGGGGCTTCTGAGCAGCCAAACTCAAGTCAGACTAAAGAATAAGAAAAACTCTGACTGGACACCTCCTTCTGGCCGCAACATCATTTTGGAACAATATATTGACTCATTTAGACATTCGTGCAGTCCACGATATTGGATAAAAAAGCAAAGAAAACATTTAACATCAGTTTGCAGGAAAGAAAGGCCATTTACGACCTGAAGAACAACAGGAGATCACTATTAAGCCTGTGGATAAAGGTGGTGCCATAGTTCTCCTTAATACAACCGACTACATCAAAGAGGCACACAGACAACTGATGGATATACAGTATTACACCAAACTGGATGATGACCCAACTCCAAAATATCTGAGGGGGTTGAAAAGAGTCATCAAATGTCTATGTACAGACTCCATAAACCTTCTGGACTTAATACCTGAGAATCCAAGGATGGGAACTTTCTATATGCTTCCCAAGATTCATAAGCCAGGCAACCCAGGGAGGCCAATCATCTCAGGGGTGGGAACACTCACTGAAGAAATCTCAGGGTGGGTAGAAAACATCCTTAAGCCGCTGGTAAGGAAGACAGCCAGCTATATACAGGACACTACAGACCTGCTGAATAAGCTATCCACGATAGGTTCCCTCCCCGACAGCACCATCTTAGCCACAATGGATGTCGAATCCTTGTATTCTAACATCCCACACGAAGATGGACTAACTGCCTGCTGAATGTTTCTTGAGGCCAATGGGATCCCTTCCGAGTCTGTAATAACCTTCACCAGATTCATCCTCACACACAACTTTTTCTCTTTCGGTGAGGAGCTATATCTACAACGCACCGGCACCGCTATGGGAAGTAAAATGGCACCCCAGTATGCCAACCTCTTCATGGCTAAACTGGAAAATGACTTCTTAACATCCTGCTCCATCAAACCATTTGCCTATTTCCGTTACATCGATGACATCTTAATAATCTGGACTGAGTCCGAACAAGAACTTCTAGATTTCCATGACAAATTTCATCCTACCATAAACTTGACATTGGACCACTCAAAAACAAAAATCAACTTCCTAGACACCACCATAAAAGTCCAAAATGTTTCGTTCCAAACATCAGTGTATCGGAAACCAATTGACCGTCCCACATACCTCAGATGGGACAACTTCCATCCTAAACACATTAAAAAGTCCATTGTCTAAAGCAAGGCCCTCAGATACAACCGTATCTGTTCCAGTACTAAGGACAGGGATAAACACCTAACCCAACTTAAAATGTCATTTTTAATTCAAGGTTACCATCCCACCTCCATTGATGACCAGATCATTAGGGCCACAAGGATCCCTAGAAGTCAATTACTTCAATACAGGAAAAGAGAGGAAAATCACTGTGTACCTCTGGTAGTGACCTACAACCCACAGCTTGAAATACTGAGAAAAATGGCTAAGAAAATTCACCATATACTACACAAGGATGACCAGTTAAAAATATTATTCAAAGACCCCCCCTTGCTGTGTTACAGGCAACCTCCAAATTTAAGAAACATCATGATCCGAAGTTCAATGCCCTCAGATTCACCAAGAGGGACCTATCCTTGCAATGGGAGAAGATGCAAAACTTCCATTCATATAGAGACCAACGACAAGATCCGAGTCCCCAACACACAAGCAAAACTATAAGATCGCCCGGGACATTCACATGTTCCTCTTCTAATGTGGTATATTTAATTCTATGCAATATATGTCCTGTGGGTGGCCTCTATGTTGGAGAAACAGGACAGAGACTGAGAGCAAGGATGAGGTCTCATCGTCATACGATTACAGACAAAAAAAAACATCTACCTGTGGCTAAACATTTCTATGGTCCAGGACACAACATAGACAATATGAAAGTTGTCATTTTGAAAGGCAATTTCCAATCGCAAAAACATCGCAGGGTTTGGGAATATAAATTCATTACCATCTTTGATTCTGTTCACACAGGACTCAATTTGTCAGGAGGATTTATGGCACACTACCAAATCTGAGCAACTTCCTCCAAAAACAATGAAGACATGGTCCTTTGATCTCACATGCATATGGGGTCCATAAAACTTTCACACCACTTATCTAATCTTACCTAATTAAAGGGTTGCCACACTAAACAACATCGCTAACGGGATCGCTAAAAACGTCACTATTTAGCGATCCCGTTAGCGATTGTTGTTGTGTGCGGCAGCTGCCAGCGACGAGCTTCCTGCTGTGATCTCGCTCGTCGCTGGAATCGTTCCGGACCCTATTTTCGTCGCTGGCGCCCCGCTGGTAAGTATATATCGCTAAGTGTGGCACCTTTTTTAGCGATTAGCGGTACTTTGTACCGCTAAAGTCGTTAAGGAGATCGCTACCGCGATAAGCGTCTACGACATCGCTAAAATAGGTAGCCACTAGCGATATAGAAACAATCCCGCTAGCGATCTCATATATGCGACGCTAATAGATCGCTAGCGGATTCGTCTGGTGTGGCAGTACCTTTAGATTCTACTCTTAAGCTCAGTGTTTGTTTATTTAAATGTCCATGCTTGTGTTTTTCACTGTATATATTTGTGTTTCTTCAAATATTTTGTTACACCAGCCTGATGAAGAGACGTAAGCAGTCTTCGAAAGCTTGCCCTGTAAATATCTTTCACTATATTTTGTTAGCCTTAAAAGGTATCTATAACCCACAAGATTCCTATTTTGCTTCTCCCACTGAGAAGCACTCTATATAGTGACCCATATACATGTAGAAAAAAAAAAGGAGAAGGAGTCCAAGACAATTTAAAGGCTAAGATGCATCTGCTTCCCATGCAGAAGATGGTCCCATGGACTGAACAAGTTCCTCAGCTTTGCCCCCTTCCTATAAGTGCAGTGTGTTTTTAATTTGCTTTTAATGTTTCTTCCTTCCTCGTGGTTTGTTTTTAACAGGTGTTGTATCCTTTCTAGTTGTTCCTTACCGCCAAACCCTGTGATAAGTACCTATTGGAAGAATATAGAGGTTTTCTGATGGACGTTGCACCCAGGCTGTGTGATTTTCGGGATCCATATCAATGGACCTGACCTGTGTGGACCTTTGACCACCTTTATTCAGGTACTACCCTCTGGGTTGGAAACTGTCTTTGTATCCCATCTTTGTTAATGAGTGTCTTTATGGAAGAGGACCCAACAGTGCCGGAGGGATGTTGCACCTAGCTATAGTGTCGATTATACGTTCTGGACCCAGTCGTGTAGATCCTTGGATCACTTCATATGGGACCATCCTCTGCATTGGGAAGCAGATGCATCTTGGCCTTTTAGACTGTCTTGGACATCCCTACCCTTTTTTTTTTCTCTACATGTACATTGGTCACTATGACACTTTATATAATTGGCTGTGCTTAGAGTTGTTGGATGTTCCATATATTTTTCTGACATTAGGGCCACTCTTCATGACCTGTGGATCTACAGGTCACTCATTGAATATTGAATTTGTGCACTAGATCAGTATATCTTCTCTGGCTTGATTTCTCAAAGCCTTTATAATATATATTCACTTCTTGCAGATCACTAGGCCAGCCTGGCTCTTTTATTTATTATATTCACTTGTCATGCCATATCCATGGTGTAAGTTCTGTGTATCTGTTTCTGAAACTCAGTTTGTTCGTCTGCCATTTGCTTTCTGTTTTGCTGCAGCTATCTTGCCCTCAGTTCAAAATGGAGTTTTCCAGCTTGCATGTTCCCCCGGCTGATTCTCTGTTTGCTTTTAAACAGCCAAGCTGAGTAATCAGTGCTTCAGAATCTAGCCTGCAGTGAACCTGTGATTCTGACTCCTGAAGCCTTGGACCTTGTACTCCAGCCATTCCTACTGAGGAACTCTGAAGCACTTGTGGACTCTGAACATCTGCTTTGAGAGCCTCACGTTGCATGGACTTGCGGTAACAGAGAAATCTGAATCTGTTGTGGAGAGTTATTGCTGAGCTTAGATACTCTGGCCTGCTGTGTTCCTGCTTCTGTGTTTGCAACCCGGTGTTTATTTTTGCCAATTTGTATGAAGCAATACAAGATTTCTTTATCAACTGTGTCTCAAGTATTTTCATCGCACCCAAGCGACAAGACGCTATATGAACTGTACCACATACATTACACATGGTTGGTATGTATGGTGGCATTTTTCATAGTATATCACCTTTAATAAAAATCTATATACTATCTTCTTCATATGTTCCTATTTCTCATCCTACTACCTGGTACTTTTCTTATTTGCACGAAGTCCACAACCTTCTGGGATGATACTGCTGATACCACCTCCTCCTCCCTGACATGTCGGAGGGGGATTGCGGCTAAGCGGCATGTGACGCCAACTCTCGGTGTGCTGGCTTTCCAGGGGAACGTGTCATGCTGTTTTCCTGTGCCTCCACCTCTCCCTGACGTGTCAGGAGGAAGGACGGCCGGGAAGCACGTGACGCTCCCGTGTGTGACATCACACGCCGGACCTTTTGCACACGCGCCATAGGTCTTCACTGTCACTGATTACATGGGGCTATAAATAGGACGCTAGTTCGATACAACCGCATGGAATAACCCCTTGGACAAAGCTAACGCGAAACGCGCGTCGGGGAGCTGCACAGCACCACTCAGGTCATATGTCATATGTCTTCTTTTTCTGTACAGTCTCTTCATACAGGTTTCTTTCATTCATTGCTCCTTACCATGGTTTTTGTGATATATTGACAGGGCTTCATGCCCCCTTTATGTGCACATGCACCTTAATATTTCACTTATTTTGTGATCCATATTCCTTTATGGATGTGGGTTTTCGTCAAACTGTCTGGACACTTGCACTTAGCATATGGATGGACGTGGATATGGGCATTGAATGAATTCTTTTAGTATTTGCAATTAACTTTATCTCATTTAATTGCTTGGATATTGTATCTAGCACAACATTCATGTGCATTCGATATTTCTCATTTCATTTTCTTGTTGCAAAAGGACATTTATCCACATCTGCAAGGCTCTTAGTAGGGAATGACTTCTTTCCCACTATAGTGTTTTTTGGATCATAGCACTGCTATTACCACTGATCCATTTTCTTGTCCTTAGGCTGTATGTTTTATATTCTATATCATTTGATTTGAATACTCAGTAGGTCATTCTTACCTTATATGCTTGGACAATTTGACTAGGGTGGTTTCTGGATATGTATCTCATTTTAATATTTTTATGTACTCTGTGTGTTAATAAAGTTGTTTCACTTTTATGGCATCTCTTCAAATATCGGTTCTCTTAGTTGTGAAAGGTAATTGTCTCCCATAGTTGTCAGAAACTTATTACCTTTACTGGAACTGCAGGTTTCTGTTCCCCAATGTATTTCAGGGTAGTTGAAGTCCCCCATAATAATGACTTCTCCTTGAGTCGCTGCTTCATCTATTTGCTTTACGAGGATATTCTCTGTTGCTTCCATTATTTTAGGAGACTTATAACAAACCCCTATCAATAATTTATTATTTTTCCCCCTCCCCTAATCTCCACCCACAGAGACTCTACATCTTCATTAGATTCACAGATATCACGCAGGATGGGTTTTAAAGATGATTTTACATATAAACACACACCCCCACCTCGCTTATTTTTACGGTCATTTCTAAACAGACAATTAGCCCTGTAAATTAACCGCCCAGTCGTGGCTCTCATCCAGCCAAGTCTCAGATATCCCCACCATGTCATAATTATGTTCCAACAAAATTAATTCTAATTCCGCCATTTTGTTGGTGAGGCTTCTAGCATTAGTATACATGCACTTTATGTATCTCTCTGAACCTCTATTCTTTCTTAAATTATTAACTGTTCTATTCCTTTGGGTTAACCACTATTATAATTTTCTGCTGTGCTCTTGACTTTTTCTTCACAAAGATTATATATGTACACTAGATGGTGGCTTGATTCTAAGGCATTGGGTAGTCTAGAACAGTGGTCCCCAACCTTTTTTGCACCAGGGACCAGCTTCAAGCAAGACCATTCATCCATGGCCCGACAGGGCAAGGATGGAGGTGGGGCAGGGGCGGGGCTTTGGTCATATGGGGGCATGGCTACGGACGGAGTTGAAGTACGTATAGCAAGATGGTCCCACACATATAATCCCCCTTGTATAGTATGAAGGCCCCACAAAGTACTGATTGATATATATATATATATATATATACACATGTATATACTCGAGTATAAGCCGATGCGAGTATAAGCCGAGTCACCTAATTTTGCCACGGAAAACTGGGTAAGCTTATTGACTCGAGTATAAGCTGGGAATGCATTGTCCCCTCATTCCTATCCCGATATGTGTGGTTCCCCCCCGTTCTGTCCAGCTCTGTGTAGCTCCCCTTGCTGTATACAAGGCTCCCTGTCCCATCTTGTATGCATGGCTCTGCTCCCTCCCTCCCATCCTGTATACATGGCTCCACTCCCACCCTCCCATCCTGTATACAAGGCTCTGCTCCCACTCTCCCATTCTGTATACATGGCTCTGCTCCCACCCTCCCATCCTGTATACATGGCTCTGCTCCCACCCTCCCATCCTGTATACATGGCTCTGCTCCCACCCTCCCATCCTTGTGTATACATGGCTCCGCTCCCACCCTCCCATCCTGTATACATGGCTCCGCTCCCACCCTCCCATCCTGTATACATGGCTCTGCTCCCACCCTCCCATCCTGTATACATGCTCTGCTCCCACCCTCCCATCCTGTATACATGGCTCTGCTCCCACCCTCCCATCCTTGTGTATGCATGGCTCCGCTCCTACCCTCCCATCCTGTATACATGGCTCTGCTCCCACCCTCCCATTCTGTATACATGGCTCTGCTCCCACCCTCCCATCCTGTATACATGGCTCTGCTCCCACCCTCCCATCCTGTATACATGGCTCCGCTCCCTCCCTCCCATCCAGTATACATGGCTCCGCTCCCACCCTCCCATCCTGTATACATGGCTCTGCTCCCACCCTCCCATCCTGTATACATGGCTCTGCTCCCACCCTCCCATCCTTGTGTATACATGGCTCCGCTCCCTCCCTCCCATCCAGTATACATGGCTTCGCTCCCACCCTCCAGTCCCATCCTGTATACATGGCTCTGCTCCCACTCTCCCGTCCTGTATACATAGCTTCGCTCCCACCCTCCCATCCTTGTGTATGCATGGCTCCGCTCCCACCCTCCCATCCTGTATATATGGCTCCGCTCTCACCCTCCCTTCCAGTATACATGGCTCCGCTCCCACCCTTCCATCCTGTATACATGGCTCCGCTCCCACCCTCCATCCTGTATACATGGCTCCGCTCCCACCCTCCCATCCTGTATACATGGCTCCCGCACCCTCCCACCCTCCCATCCTGTATACATGGCTCCGCTCCCACCCTCCCATCCTGTATACATGGCTCCGCTCCCACCCTCCCATCCTGTATGCATGGCTCGCTCCCACCCTCCCATCCTGTATACATGGCTCCGCTCCCACCCTCCCATCCTGTATGCATGGCTCCGCTCCCACCCTCCCATTCCTGTATACATGGCTCCGCTCCCACCCTCCATCCTTGTATGCATGGCTCCGCTCCCACCCTCCCATCCTGTATACATGGCTCCGCTCCCCACCTCTCCCATCCTGTATACATGGCTCCGCTCCCACCCTCCCATCCTGTATACATGGCTCCGCTCCCACCCTCCATCCTGTATACATGGCTCCGCTCCACCCTCATCGTATCATGCCCTCCATCCCATCCTGTATACATGGCTCCGCTTCCACCCTCCCATCTGTATACATGGCTCTGCTCCACCCTCCCATCTGTATACATGGCTCTCGCTCCCTCCCTCCTCCATCCAGTATACATGGCTCCGCTCCCACCCTCCCATCCTGTATACATGGCTCTGCTCCCACCCTCCCATCCTGTATACATGGCTCTGCTCCCACCCTCCCATCCTTGTGTATACATGGCTCCGCTCCCTCCCTCCCATCCAGTATACATGGCTTCGCTCCCACCCTCCACCTCCAGTCCCATCCTGTATACATGGCTCTGCTCCCACTCTCCCGTCCTGTATACATAGCTTCGCTCCCACCCTCCCATCCTTGTGTATGCATGGCTCCGCTCCCACCCTCCCATCCTGTATATATGGCTCCGCTCTCACCCTCCCTTCCAGTATACATGGCTCCGCTCCCACCCTTCCATCCTTGTATGCATGGCTCTGCTTCCACCCTCCCATCCTGTATACATGGCTCCGCTCCCCCCTCCCATCCTGTATACATGGCTCCGCTCCACCCTCCCATCCTGTATACATGGCTCCGCTCCACCCTCCCATCCTGTATACATGGCTCCGCTCCCACCCTCCCATCCTTGTATGCATGGCTCCGCTCCCACCCTCCCATCCTGTATACATGGCTCCGCTCCCACCCTCCCATGCTGTATACATGGCTCCCCTGTCCCATCCTGTATACATGGCTCCGCTCCCACCCTCCCATCCTGTATACATGGCTCCGCTCCCACCCTCCCATCCCTGCCATCACTGAGGCTCCGCTCCCACCCTCCCATCCTGTATGCATGGCTCCGCTCCCCCCCCATCCTGTATGCATGGCTCTGCTCCCACCCTCCCTTCCTGTATACATGGCTCCGCTCCCACCCTCCCATCCTTGTATGCATGGCTCCGCTTCCCCCCTCCCATTCTGTATACATGGCTCCGCTCCCACCCTCCCATCCTTGTATGCATGGCTCTGCTCCCACCCTCCCATCCTGTATACATGGCTCCGCTCCCACCCTCCCATCCTGTATATATGGCTCCGCTCCCACCCTCTCATCCTGTATACATGGCTCCGCTCCCACCCTCCCATCCTGTATACATGGCTCCGCTCCCACCCTCCCATCCTGTATACATGGCTCCGCTTCCACCTTCCCATACTGTATACATGGCTCTGCTCCCACCCTCCCATCCTGTATACATGGCTCCCCTCCCACCCTCCCATCCTGTATACATGGCTCCGCTCCCACCCTCCCATTCTGTATACGTGGCTCCGCTCCCACCCTCCCATCCTTGTACCTCTCACCCACTATCCTGATATGTATGGTCCCCCTCACCCCTATTAAACCGCACACATACATAAAACATTTATACTCACCTTTCTTCCCTGTGCTCCAGCGCTGTCCTTTTCTGCCGGAGGACAGGGGAGGAGTGTGGCGCCAGAGTACGCGCATGCCCGTACTGCACTGTCCGGCGCCATATTGCTGAAGACACACTGCAAATGTGTCTTCAGTAAAATGGCGCCGATAGCGCTATGCGCATGAGCGGTTCTGACGCGCACTCCTGCCCGGTCTCCGGCGAGAAGAAAGCGCCGTGGCAACGTCCTCCGGTCAGGTAAGCATGTAGTAAGGCGCCGAGATCTGCGGTATGCATACAGAGTCTATGTGTACCGCGATGATTCTGGGCCAGAACTCTCCTGTACCGCTGGATGCCTGTTCTGTCGGGAGCCATATAAAGGCTTCAGCAGAGCTGACTCCATGCGGCAGGAGCGCCGCTGATCTCCCGAGATAGCGGTGGCGTGCGTGGTTGATATCCTGCGCCAATTCGCAGCTGGACTGTGCCTCTCACTGGTCGCATCCGGCCGGGCGCGACCAATCAGCGACGCAGGATTTCCGTTACAGACAGAATTAGACAATTAAATAGTAGATGAGACAATTGAATTCCATTTTTCTAACTCTTATGGTGCTATTCCCTAGTCCCTCCTTTCCCTTAATTTAAATAGGCAAAATCTCTGTAGTGCCTGTAGCACTTTGTTCGGCTAATTTAGCAAAACATTGCAATTGCTGTCTGAGTATAAGCCATACTGTAGGGGTCTTTCTATAGGTATTGTGGACTTTGGATGTATCCTTTCCTTTGGTTACTTATGCACTAATGCACTTTATTGAAATCTTAAAAATATATTGAATTCCTTTGCTGGTGTATTTCTTCCCTTTTCATGTTGGAGACCAAACTGCCCTGTCTTTTCAATATGATTTAATTATTGTTTTAAATTGATAATCAATAAAATTTTGAATTTTTAAACTTATTTTTTTACCTCACTTTTTTAATTCTCATGGTACCTGCCATGATGATTTTTTTGTTTGGACCTCCCAGTAATCTGTCAACCTGATCAGTGATGTGTCGGACTCGAGCGCCAGGTAGGCAGCACACTGTTCAATGATCCCTGTTTTTGTGACAGATTGCCCTATCTGTTCCCCTAATAATTGAGTCCCCCACTACCAGCACCTGTCTGGCCTGCCCTGCTCTCCTAATTCCCCCCTTACTGGAGCAGACACTCCTCCGGCTTTCAGATGACGTGCCTGGCTGCAGCAGTGCTACCCCTGTACTGACAACCCCCTCATCTGCCAACTTTGCAAACTTATTGGGGTGTGCCAGATCAGGACTAGCCTCCCTGGCGCTCTTCCCTCTACCCCGCCTTCTAACTGTCACCCAGCTTCCTACTTCAGTGTCCTGCAGCTCCATCCTAGCATCCCCCCCTCATCTATCCCATTGAGCGTCTGCTCAGTGAGCAGAAGACTCCTTTCCATATTGTCTATGGATCTCAGTGTTGCCAGCTGCACATTTAGATCCAGTATCTGGGCTTCCAAATGCACAACGTGCTCACATCTCGCACAGCAGTATGCACCCTCGACCGGCTGTTCAAGGACTGCATACATGTGGCAAGATGTACACTGGATGGCATTGGCAATAGTGGAGCACATATCTAATGGGGATTTCACCAGACAGCAAAGATAAGTAAAAATAAATAAAAAGTATTAATAAAATATACAGTAACAGCAATTCAGTAAATCCTCCCTTGTCAACTCCCTGAATCCAAAGTCACTGAATCACAAGTCACACTTACCACCGTTCGCACTTGCGCACCGGTCACACTCAGCTCGCTCACACTCACTGAAGCAGAAGATTTAAAGAGATTTTTTTTTCTTCTTCAACAGCAAACCACCCTGCTGCTCAATGCACTTCCATTGTCCTCCATTCTGCTGCTGCTTTTCTATGAGCGCTACATGGAAAAAGGAGCAGGAATCCCTTATGTCTCTGTGTGCTGTGTATGAGAGACATCATATAGTCCCCAGCCAGCAGCTCAGAGACAATTGAAAATTTGAGAAGAAGCCTGCAAAGAGGAAAACTGGAAAAAATGCAGAACTCACACATGCCAGATTTTATTCTGAAAAGTTTCATAAAACGGCAGGTATCCTTTAAACTGCAGTGAGCAACACCTTTCAACTTTGATTTGCTCCTTTATTGAGCAGTACATTTTAAAATATTTGATATCTTCATTTGCTCTGGCTAAATTATCAATGCTATAATGTTCATGATTAATTTCAATACTAATGACAGCATATGTTTGATAAATGTCAGTTCCTTGGTCCATCTTGGCTCTAACATGGATAAAGAGCATTTCCCCTATATTATTTTTTTTTATTTTAACAATATGTTCTATGGGAAGCAATCCCTTCACAGAGCCCAGATTGTCTGGGAAATAATCCAGATGCATTAAGTGAATAAAGTGAATCTTGAGGGACATATGGTATCACATATTGCGTTACGTTGCGGTGTGCAAGTTCAGCACACTGTAATTTGGATCATAATTCAGAGAAAGTTCTCAGTGTTCTTGATGGTGCCATCGGCTTCTTTGTCTTTTTTAAGAAATTAGACTTTCAAGAATTATTTTTATAATGGCGCCATTCTGTGTATAAAGCATATGTGCACGTCCACTCTTAAAGAGGTTGTCTACTAGCTTAGCATTGTTAGACATACCCTTAGGATAGGTCATCAATGTATGATCATGGGGGGTGCGACACCTGGCACACCCACCCCACCATTCAGCTATTCTCGGTGCCAGCAGTGTCCAGAAGTACTCAGATATGGAGCTGCTCCAGCTATTGATGGTGGCTGCGGCCAGGTACTGCACATAGAGAGCCTTCATGGTGGCATCAACTATAACAGGTTATCCAGGTGTTGCAGTAGGAAGGCATCCCCACACTATCACATTAGCACCACCATGTTTAACCCCTTCACCCCATGTCCGTTTCCACCTTTCTAAACAGGCCAAATGTGGCAATTCTGACCAGTGTCGCTTTATGAGGTAATAACTCTTGAATGCGTCAACGGACCTCACTGACTGTGAAACAGTTTTTTTGGTGACACATTGTACTTTACGGTAAATTTACTGATACATTTAGGTTGATATTTTTTGCATTTATTTGTGAAAATATGGGAAATAAGGCAACATTTTTTAAACTTTTAGAATTTTCAAACTTTCAATTCTTATGTCCTTAAATCAGAGTTATATCACCCAAAATAGATAATAAATTACATTTACCACATTTCTACTTTACATCTGCATTATGTTTGAAACATATTTTTTTTTTGTTAGGAAGATAGAAGAGTTAAAAGTTGACTAGCAATTTCTCATTTTTCCATCAAAATTTACAAAACCAATTTTTCTAAGAATCACATCGCACTTTGAGGGGTCTATATGACAGAAAACACCCAAAAGTGATACCATTTTTAAAAACAACACATTCAAGAAGTTTATTAACTCTTTAGGTACTTCACATGAAATAAAGCAATGAGAAAAGAAAAAATGAAAATATTACATTTTCCCCCAAAAATGCTGCTTTAGGCCCACATTTTTCATTTTCACAAGAGGAACAGAAGAAAATAGACCACATATGCAGTGGAAAAACTACTGTTTGGGCATACAGCAGGGATTGCAATGATGGAACACCATATGACTTTTGGATTGCAAAATTGGCTGCATCAGATAGCAGCACCATGTAATGTTTGCAAACAGCTTTGGACTGGAGCACATTGGGTCCACCAGAGAAAATCATTCTTGGGGCCCACTATGTAGCTACATAGAAATAAATATAAAACCAACAATTGTGTGGTAAAACGCACTAATATCAGGGTATAATATAAGGTAGTGGATCGCGCGCCAGGGCAGTAGGGTACTCGGTACCGGGCCGGTGTCTTAAAGGGATGAGTCACGGCAGCAGTGACCCGGTCCGTGGCCCTGGGCATCCAATGAAAAAGGGGATATTTACAGGGGATGATAAAGTTTGCAATGAAGTGTTCGTGATGCCACCTGTGGTATCTGGTCAGAGGTGACCAGCGCTGCAGTGCAGATCCTCTGGGACAGATGGTGTGATACAGCAGAGTTGGAATAGCTCTCCACAGGCAGAGCTTGTTGTCCCAGGGCAGAGAGATGTTGTAGAGAGTAATGGTGCAGGGAGATGTAGCAGTGTAGAGTGGGTGCTCCAGGAAGAACTTGATAGGAGACACATTCAGATGCAGTTTCCAAAGCTTTACTCACAGTTCTGGTGCCCGCTTCGTGCCACGTCGTCCAGGTAAGGAATCCAGCCAACTCCCAGGTAGATGGAGAACACCAGTCCAAAGCTCCCTGTCTGTATATGCCTTCCCTGGCTGTCTCACTGTGCTGATTCACACTCCTGCTTCCTTCCCAGCACCTCACAAACAGTTTCCCAGTCTGGCAGCTGCGAATCCTGACGGACAACGTGACCCAGGCGTTTCCTTGATTCTATATAGCTTGCCTTCCTGGAGAAGATGCTTGTGGTTGTTGGCTGTGACCCCTAAAGTTGCCACAGCTGTCGGCTTGCTAGCTGAGTCCTGTTATACGTTCCACTAGTCTAGGGGCCGAGTCCCTTCTGCGACCTGGATTCTCCCAGCTGACGTCCGTCAGACTGAAACGAGCCCCACGGTTAGCCTTCTGCTCAGCCGTGCCTCTGAGAAATCCCTTTTCCCTTCCAGGGAACCTGCTTTCTGTCTTTATATCTGTCAGCAGCTCCTCAGGACCTGGAGCCTGCTGCATGTTTCTATCTCTTCCCGCCTTCCCCTTTGGGAAGGCGGCCTATGCACGTCTTTCCTCTTCTTCCCCTACGGAAAGACTCACTCCTACTTCCCACTACTCTCCTGCTCTGATCCACAAGCTCCACCCTCCATCTGACACCCTTTGCTAGCTACAGGCATGCTAGAGGAACTGAGCTAGTGTGTGTGATGGATGCAGTGTTGTCAGAGCCAGGTTTAGTGTCTCCATCTTACCTGAAAGGTGGGGTACCACATCTTTGGCTGAGATGCAGTACCTCTGTGGCGACTGGACCCTCAGGGGTGCCACATACCCCCCCTGTTAAACGTAGCACGTCCGCGGGCTGAAACAGAGTAAAAGATGTTACAGGAAACATACAAAATTTTTAGTGATGCATCACAACAGGCAGAAAAATAATTTAAAACACAACTTCCCTGTATGGGAGGCACTTTGACTTTAAACGTTATATAATAACATTACCTTACATTATTTACTCTAAAAGTGCTACTGGTAGCAATCGTTAAACTTGCAAGTTCGCCACCTGGACAGGGCATACCGTCCCTGCTGAAATACCATTATATTTACATAGGTTTATTTTTCCTTGCAAAAGTACTGTCACTATATTAACACTTATTCTTTTCTTCTAGGCTTCTCTGGGTAGCAACCATTGCTTACTAGGTTCGCTACCTGATCTGGTCATCTTGTCCCTGCAACAATACTTTCTTACTATTATTCTTATAACATATTATACAAAAGTGCTTTCAGTTCCTTAATACTGTCTATTTACTTATTAAGTGGTAACTGTTACCACAACTGTCAAGACCTTTTTCTATAACTGCTATTCAATAACTCTGCAATATAAAACAATTCTTACTTCACTTTAAGCATAATATACAAGTATAATATCATTTTTATTAGTACACAATCAAAAGCTGTCATCAACTGAGGTAGGTGGCAGATACTTTCCCAGCTGGGATATCTTCTAATGTCCTTGTGCTTTGTGGAGGACCCGTTCAAAACCTCCAACGTTGGTCTTGGGTGGGCTGCAAGACATAACTGGTCTCCCCCAAAGACCTCATCTTCGACCACACCTAAAAGGTTTTTCTTCTCATTGGCAGGCACAGTACTGCCTCTGACTGGGGAGCCCATAAGACAAAAGGAAGTAAAATACGGTCCATGCCCAATAATTCACCCCCCTCACAGCACACCCCTCGGTGATGTACTAATTGGGATGCCCAGCTGTCCAGTGACCTTAGAGGGGAAGGTAATAAATAATTTATTATTTTTTCCCCCTCCTCTAATCTCCACCCATAGAGACTCTACATCTTCATTAGATTCACATATATCATCACGCAGGATGGGTTTTAAGGATGATTTTACATATAAACGCACAGACTATAGTCCTGTAAATTAACAGCCCAGTCGTGGGTCTCGTCCAGCCATGTCTCAGATATCCCCACCATGTCATCATTATGTTCCAACAAAATTAATTCTAATTCCTCCATTTTGTTGGTGAGGCTTCTGGCATTAGTATACATGCACTTTATGTATCTCTCTGAACCTCTATTCTTTCTTAAATTATTAACTGTTCTAACCCCACCCCCCCATGCCACCCCCACCCCCAATTTCATTATTTGTACCCAGGTCTCTATCTGCACTGTCTTCCCCTCCTATAAAATGAATACCCTCCCCAGTCCCTAGTTTAAAGACTCCTCCAACCTCTAGCCATTTTCTCCCCAGCACAGTTGCACCCTCCCATTGAGGTGCAGCCTGTCCCTAGCATAGAACCTGTAGCCAACTGAGAAGTCGGCCCAGTTCTCCAGGAACCCAAACCCTCCTTCCTACACCAATTCTTGAGCCACTTATTAACCTCCCTAATCTCCCGTTGCCTCTCTGGTGTGGCACAGGCAGTATTTCAGAAAATACCACGTTGCAGGTCCTTGCTTTAAGCTTGCAGCGTGGCCAACAGGTAACGGAAGAGAGTCCGTGTTGTACAGACCGGGGTCAAGAATAGACTGTATATTCATGTTTGTGGGATACCTCTGAGGAGAAGAGGTGTCCGGAAACCTGTGTGGCTGACACCAACAGGTAATGGAATACAGTCAGTGCTTTGATGACCGGGGTCAGGAAGAGACTATATATATTGGCGTTTGTGGGATACCTCTGAGGAGAAGAGGTATCCTGGAACCTGTGTGGCCGACAGAGTAACAGACAGGAGTCTGTGTTGTGCTGATCGGGATCAGTGAGAGACTGTTTTTTTTCTTATAAAACACTTGTGAGGTGTTTGCTGTGGCTCGACGGGGTCACAAAGTTTTTTTTGTTTCAACTTGCTGTGGCTCAGCGGGGCCACGAAGGTGACAAGCGGCTGGCTGTGGATCGGCGGGTCCACGAAGTCTGTGGTGCGGAGCTGTGCAGGGACTTGCGGCAGTGGGAGCTGCAGTGGCAAGTTACAGCAAGAGGTTCTGCAGCAGCAGGAGCTGCAGTGGCAGCAGTGGCTTGTGAGCGGCAGCCGGAGGTGTCGGCAGTTGTGGCTACAGCAGGAGTTGTGGCAGTGCCAGTAGGAGCTGGCGAGGTGCCATGAGGACATCAGAGGTCCTGAGTGGGCAACCTCTTAAAGGAACAGTACCAGCCTCAAAGAGACATAAGGGTGTTCCTAAAAGTGGTGAAGTCCCAAAAGGGGGCGGTGACCCAAAACAGGGATGGTTTCCAAAAAGGTGGTGGAGTCCCAAATGGGGGCGGTAATCCGATCAGGGATGGGTGCCCAAAAGGGGGTGGAGTCCCAAAAGGGGTGGTAGTCCAAATCAGAACAGTTGCTCAAAAGGGGCGGAGTCTCAAAAGGGGCGGTAACCGAAATTGGGATGGTGGCCCAAAAGGGGCAGAGCTTCCAAAAGGGGCGGCACCGGTTACCTCAGTGGACATGTCTGAGGAACAGCGGTGTGTGTGTTATTTGTTTTCCGCATGTGGCATAGACTTCCCGTTTGATAACAGCCCACAGGTGTGTACTGTAATGTTACATCAGGAAGGAGACTCTGGACGGCTGGACTCAAAGAGTCAGGTGACTCTGACAGGAACTCCTTTCGTTTTCTGTCTGACCGAGAAAAAGGTCAAGGTTCTCTGCATCCATGGGCTCACTGTGGACTATATTGTGGACAGAGTGATGCTTGATATGTCCACAAGTGTCGAGGGTCAAGATGGCGGTATACCACCGAACTTATTGCACCCCTTTGAGAGGGATCAGGACTTCATATTGTTTGAAGGTGCATGGGAGGTTGATGAAGTGTGGGGTTGCTCAGAGGAGAGACCGAATGACCCTAAGGGAGCCCCACCACAGCAGGCGGCTGTAGTGGTTTCGGGTGGTGTGGTGTATAAAAAGGAGATAGTGACACCTAAGGTCAATAGTCCCGAGTTCCAAGTGACCGGAAGAAAGTGTGGGTCAGACCAATTCGGGGACTTTGGGGTGACCAAACATGTGACCGTGGGAAACAGGGTAGCTCCAGGAATAGGGTCTAACACCTGTTTAAGTGGGGACTTGCTGTTCCAGGATGACAGAGGGAGTGGGAGTGACTCCTATGCAGACTGTGACTCAAACACAAGGGAAAGCAAGTGCAATAAGGTGGATCTTCCTCTCGCCGCAGGGGCCGCGGAAAGGCAGGACCGGCTACACCCTCTAAGAAGAGAAATGATGAGGAAGAGTCAGGGTCAGGTACAGATCAGGTTACTGTCCTTGATAAGGAGGCCACTTTATCTCTGGTAGGGCTGGAGTTAGAGCAGACCTGTAGTAGACCCACATCTGCAATGCCTGGAAAGGGTGAAATGGCTCAGTATGAAGAAGGCTCCAGAGTACCGGATGCTGCAGAGCTGGAGCTCTCTGACGTTACCAAGAGTCGTGAGATGCGGATGCAGGAAAAGGCAGAATTCTGAAGAGGCAGAGTGTGAGTGGGGCAAGAGAGCCGATCTGAAAATTTAATTAAAGAAGTGATGATACGACATGTGCTAGCTAAAAGAGAGCAGGACCATGAGATAGAGCTGCTTAAAGAGACAGTGAAAGAGACAGTTGAGCGAGAAAGGGTCCTAAGACAAGTGATTGAACACAGAGTGAAGGAGCCGGAGAAGGAAGTCTCTAAGCTCAGAGGTCATCTGTCAGCGTGTCAGACTATGAACAAGGCCCTTTTGAAAGATACAGAGGTGCTCAGAGAGGCCTAAAGGTACTGCCACACTAAACAATCCCGCTAGCGATCACGATAACGACGCATACTAATGCGATCGCTAGCGGGATTGTTTCTATATCGCTAAGTGCGGCCACATTTAGTGATATAGTTAACGACGCTATCGCCGTTAGCGATCTTCTTAACGACTTTAGCGGTACAAAAGTACCGCTAAATCGCTAAGAAAAGGTGCCACACTAGCGATATATACTTACCCAGCGGGAGCGCCGACGAGAAAATAGGGTCCGGAACGATTCCAGCGACGAGCGAGATCACAGCAGGAAGCTCGTCGCTGGCAGCTGCCGCACTGAACAACATCGCTAACGGGATCGCTAAATAGTGACGTTTTTTAGCGATCCCGTTAGCGATATTGTTCAGTGTGGCATACCCTTAAGAGAATCATCAGCAAGAGCTTATCCAGAGAGAGGAAGAGTGTCACTGCTTGGCAGAGGAGCGAGATAAAATACTCTGAGAGCTCAAGATAGAGAAGGAGACTAATGCTCAGCTCCAGAACTACAAGGAGGAAGAAATCCAGCAGGGGAAGTGCCAAGCAGATTGCCACACAAGAAATGTTGATGTCTTGGAAAACTGCGCTGACGCTCAGGACGAGGAGGTTGAACAGTATGTTCAAGAAGGGGAGACTTGGTCGCATAGTGAATGGGAGGTATGTATCACAGGGATGGCAGCTCCCTGTGATGTAACCCGGAGTGTTTTCTTTAGTGCACGTAAGCACTAAGGGGTCATTTAATACACTTGGGTCCAGGTTACGGGCAGCACAGAGAGATGGGAGGGTCGGGCTGCCCATATACCTAAGCACTGGGTAGGGGCATCACCATGCCTATATATGTGTTTAGGACCTGTGGTAATGTCACTACCACATGAGTAGTCATGTGACATGTGTTAGCTGTGGGTGTTAGCTATATAATGGAGGCTATGGCTTAACACAGGGCTGTATGTGCAGAGGTGGAAGCCTCCTGTGTGTGTTGAGGCTCCAGACCAAGCCTGAAGTACTGGACATGTGTACTGTATTTTGCTTTGTGTGTTTGTGGAGCAATAAATCCCATGAACTTTTGAAAGAAATGTGCCTCCTGATTACCTCCCGTCGCAGCTGAGCGAGTCAAACCGCTAACAATTGGTGCTATACTGCGGGCAACGGTCCAAGGAGCACATGTTGCAGTGCTGGTTATCAGGAGACAGAGGAGGAATGGACGGTCTTGAAAACCGTGAGTGTTATGCTGACCAGGGTCATTGAGAAATGAGCATGCTGATAGGATACCTCTGAGGAGAGGAGGTGTCCGGGAACCTGCGTGGCCAACAGGTAACGGAAGAGAGTCCGTGTTGTAGAGACCGGGGTCAAGAATAGACTGCATATTTATGTTTGTGGGATACCTCTGAGGAGAAGAGGTGTCCGGGAACCTGTGTGGCTGACACCAAGAGGTAACGGAATGCAGTCAGTGCTGTGATGACCGGGGTCAGGAAGAGACTATATATATTGGTGTTTGTGGGATACCTCTGAGTAGAAGAGGTATCCTGGAACCTGAGTGGCCGAGAGTGTAACAGACAGGAGTCTGTGTTGTGCTGATCAGGATCAGTGAGAGACTGTTTTTTTCTTATAAAACACGTGTGAGGTGTTTGCTGTGGCTCGGCGGGGTCACAAAGTTTTTTTTGTCTCAACTTGCTGTGGCTCGGCGGGCCACGAAGGTGACAAGCGGCTGGCTGTGGATCGGCGGGTCCACGAAGACTGTGGTGCGGAGCTGTGCAGGGACTTACGGCAGTGGGAGCTGCAGTGGCAAGTTACAGCAATAGGTTCTGCAGCAGCAGGAGCAGCAGTGGCTTGTGAGCGGCAGCCGGAGGTGCTGGCGGTTGTGGCTACAGCAGGAGTTGTGGCAGTGCCAGTCGGAGCTGGTGAGGTGCCATAAGGACATCAGAGGTCCTGAGTGGGCAACCTCTTAAAGGAACAGTACCAGCCCCAAAGAGACATAAGGGTCTGTGCAAACTTGGGTCTGGTAGAGCCGTGGGGGAGTCCACGGTGTGTAACCCAGAGAGGGGTGGTGTTCCTAAAAGGGGTGGAGTCCCAAAAGGGGGTGGTGACCCAAAACAGTGATGGTTTCCAAAAAGGGGGTGGAGTCCCAAATGGGAGCGGTAATCAGATCAGGGATGAGTGCCCAAAAGGGGGCGGAGTCCCAAAAGGGGGTGGTAGCCCAAATCAGAACAGTTGCCCAAAAGGGGGCAGAGTCCCAAAAGGGGGTGTTATCCCAAATCAGAACAGTTGCCCAAAAGGGGGCAGAGTCCCAAAAGGGGGAAGGAGACTAATGCCCAGCTCCAGAGCTCCAAGGAGGAAGAAAACCAGCAGGGGAAGTGCCACGCAGATGGCCACACAAGAAATGTTGATGTCTTGGAAAACTGCGCTGATGATCAGGACGAGGAGGTCCAACAGTATGTTCAAGAAGGGGAGACTTGGTCGCATAGTGAATGGGAGGTATGTATCATAGGGATGGCAGCTGTAACCCGGAGTGTTTTCTTTAGTGCACGTAAGCACTAAGGGGTCATTTAATACACTTGGGTCCAGGTTACCAGCAGCACTGAGAGATGGGAGGGTCGGGCTGCCCATATACCTCAGCCCTGGTTAGGGGCATTACTATACCTATATATGTGTTTAGGACCTGTGGTGATGTCACTACCACATGACCAGTCATGTGACATGTGTTAGCTGTGGGTGTTAGTTATATAATGGAGGCTACGGCTTAACACAGGGCTGTATGTGCGGAGGTGGAAGCCTCCTGTGTGTGTTGAGGCTCCAGGACCGAGCCTGAAGTACTAGACATGTGTACTGTATTTTGCTTTGTGGGTTTGTGGAGCAATAAATCCCATGAATTTTTGAAAGGAATGTGCCTCCTGATTACCTCCCGTCGCAGCTGAACGAGTCAAACCCTTTACAATATATATATACAGTACAGACCAAAAGTTTGGACACACCTTCTCATTCAAAGATTCTTCTGTATTTTCATGACTGTGAAAATTGTAGAATCACACTGAAGGCATCAAAACTATGAATTAACACATGTGGAATTATACATTACACTTTACAAAAAAGTGTGAAACAACTGAAAATATGTCTTATATTCTAGGTTCTTCAAAGTAGCCACCTTTTGCTTTGATTACTGCTTTGCACGCAGAAAAGGTGAACGGCTGGACTCTACATGCCTGGATCCCACCGTGAAGCATGGAGGAGGTGGTGTGATGTGTGGGGGTGCTTTGCTGGTGACACTGTTGGGGATTATTCAAAATTGAAGCGGCGAGCGGTCCAGCTCACCCCAAACCATCTCGATTGAGTTCAGGTCTGGTGACTGTGGAGGCCAGGTCATCTGGTGTAGCACCCCAACACTCTCCTTCTTGGTCAAATAGCCCTTACACAGCCTGGAGGTGTGTTTGGGGTCATTGTCCTGTTGAAAAATAAATGATGGTCCAACTAAACGCAAACCGGATGGAATAGCATGCTGCTGCAAGATGCTGTGGTAGCCATGCTGGTTCAGTATGCCTTCAATTTTGAATAAATCCCCAACAGTGTCACCAGCAAAGCATCCCCACACCATCACACCACCTCCTCCATGCTTCACGGTGGGAACCAGGCATGTAGAGTCCATCCGTTCACCTTTTCTGCGTGCAAAGCAGTAATCAAAGCAAAAGGTGGCTACTTTGAAGAACCTAGAATATTAGACATATTTTCAGTTTGACATTATGAGCACAGAGCTTCACCGGAGTTCACCGCGCACGTCTTTCCTAATAAGTCACAGGTAAATATGTATACTACTTACTCCTTGTCCTGGGATTTCATTATAAGACCACAAGTCTACACTCTCACTTGCGGTTCTTGCATGGATCATGTCTTAGGTCATTTAACCTTATGCAACCAGGATTAACTATTTACTCCCCTCTTTTTCTTTGGTAATGGTTTCTTATGTCTATTTATTTACAAAGGATATCCGAATTGTTCCAAATGCTTATACGGCGTATATCATTTAAGTGCCAATGAATCCCATTACAAATAGAAGTGTTCCTCTGAAATCACAGAACATGACACGGATTTCTAAACTGTTCACACATGGCGTTGTAACCAGACACATCGCAACAACACGTATATAGCACTATTCACAATAGAATAGTTTATGTTTTCTCCCCCTTGATTATTTGATATAACTTAAAATGAGATATGTATTTAGTTACACATATATAGTATATCTTTTTACCTTTTTCTTTTTCCACTATACTGTGTATATGCTATATACATTCGTTATGTTTTGGATGTTGTTCACATGTAGTGACTTTGTTTATTATATTTGTTAAACAGACAATACCCTTGACAAAGGCCGGTCAGGCCGAAACGTTGGGGCTGTGCATTATTTACTTTCCAAATACTTTGAACTTCACTGGAACGCTTTAATAAAATTCAAGAAAGAATACCAGAGTTTCTTCAATATTTTTTATCATATTAAGTGTGCTCGGGGTGTTTCTTTAAACATAATTTCAGTTGTGTCACACTTTTTTGTAAAGTGTAATGTATAATTCCACATGTGTTAATTCATAGTTTTGATGCCTTCAGTGTGATTCTACAATTTTCACAGTCATGAAAATACAGAAAAATTGTTGAATGAGAAGGTGTGTCCAAACTTTTGGTCTGTACTGTATATATATGTATATATATATATATATATATATATATATATATATATATATACATATATATACAGTACAGACCAAAGTTTGGACACACCTTCTCATTTAAAGATTTTTCTGTATTTTCATGACTATGAAATTGTAAATTCACACTGAAGGCATCAAAACTATGAATTAACACATGTGGAATCATATACTTAACAAAAAGTGTGTAACAACTGAAATTATGTCTTATATTCTAGGTTATTCAAGGTCCTCATAGAATCATAGAATGGTAGAGTTGGAAGGGACCTCCTGGGCCATCTGGTCCAACCCCCTGCTCAAAGCAGGATTCTCTAAATCATCCCAGACAGATGTAGCCACCTTTTGCTTTGATGACTGCTTTGCACACTCTTGGCATTCTCTTCATGAGCTTCAAGAGGTAGTCACCGGGAATGGTTTTCACTTCACAGGTGTGCCCTGTCAGGTTTAATAAGTGGGATTTCTGGCCTTATAAATGGGGCTGGGACCACCAGTTGTGTTGTACAGAAGTCTGGTGGATACACAGCTGATAGTCCTACTGAATACAGTGTTAGGCTATGTGCACACGTTGTAGATTGGTCTGCAGAATTTTCTGCACAGAATCTGCATCTCTTGGCAGAAACTGCAGGTCAAAATCCGCGCAGTTTTTATCCTTTTTTTTGTCCTTTTTATCTGCAGATTTAGGCTATGTGCACACGTTGCGGAATTGCCATGGAAATTTCCGCGGCAATTCCGCACCTCCCTGCCGCGGGAAATCCGCATATTATAGGTATGCGTATTCCAGCTAAACACTAGCGTTTTGCAAGCGGAATTAGCTTGCAGAATGCTAGCGTTTTTCAAGCTATCTGACAGGGTGGTCACACGAGTCAAACAAGTGTTTGACTCGTGTGACCAACTTTTTACTATTGATGCCGCCTATGTCGCATCAATAGTAAAAAGATCTAATGTAAAAATAATAAAAAATAATAATAAATAATGATATTCTCACCTTCCGGCGTCCCCGCAGCTTTCCCGCCTCTCAGCGACGCTCCCGGCAAGTTCCGTTCCCAGGAGTGCTTTGCGGCAATCATCCCGATGACGTAGCATCTCGCGAGACCGCTACGTCATCTGGGTGATCTCGCAAAGCACTCCTGGGAACGCGATTGGCGGGAGCGTCGCTGAGAGGCGGGAAAGCTGCGTGGGACGCCGGAAGGTGAGAATATCATTATTTTTTATTTTAATTATTGTTTTTACATGGATATGGTACCCAGGGCTTGGAGGAGAATCTCCTCTCCTCCAGACCCTGGGTACCATCCGCACATGAACCGCTTACTTTCCGCATGGTGGGCACAGCCACATGCAGAAAGTAATTGGTTCAATGCATTCCTATGGCGGCGGAATCGCCGCAGTTCCGCAAAAAAGAATGAGCATGCTGCGGATTCTCCGCGATGCGATTCCGCCGCGGAAAAACCCGCAGCATGTGCACAGCATTGCGGAATCTCATAGGTCATAATGAGTTGTATTGTGCAAGCGGTTTTGCCGTGGTTTCGCGGCGTTTCCACCGCGAAAAACCGCGGCAAAACCGCGGCAAAACCGCAACGTGTGCACATAGCCTTACTGCAGTTTTTGTGCAGATTTCCCCTGCCTTTTGAGACCTGCAGATTCCTATAATGGAGCAGGTGTAAAACCGCTGCAGTTCTGCACAAAAGAAGTGACATGCTGCAGTTTTAAATCCGCACCAAATCTGCGCAGAAAAATCTGCAGCATGTGCACTGCATTTTTTGATTTCCATTGACTAGAATGGCACTGTACATCACTTGCAGTTCTGCTGCAGATCTGCAAGGCAAAATCTGCTGCAGAACTGCAACAGAATCCGCAACGTGTGCACATACCCTTAGAATTTGTATTATTTACGGCAAGAAAAAAGCAGCTAAGTAAAGAAAAATGAGTGGCCATCATTACTTTAAGAAATGAAGGTCAGTCAGTCCGAACAATTGGAAAACTTTGAAAGTGTCCCCAAGTGCAGTTGCAAAAACCATCAAGCGCTACAAAGAAACTGGCTCACATGAGGACCGCCCCAGGAAAGGAAGACCAAGAGTCACCTCTGCTTCTGAGGATAAGTTTATCCGAGTCACCAGCCTCAGAAATCGCAGGTTTACAGCAGCTCAGATTAGAGACCAGGTCAATGCCACACAGAGTTCTAGCAGCTGACACATCTCTACAACAACTGTTAAGAGGAGACTTTGTGCAGCAGCCTTCATGGTAAAATAGCTGCTAGGAAACCACTGCTAAGGACAGGCAACAAGCTGAAGAGACTTGTTTGGGCTAAAGAACACAAGGAATGGACATTAGGCCAGTGGAAATCTGTGCTTTGGTCTGATGAGTCCAAATTTGAGATCTTTGGTTCCAACCACCGTGTCTTTGTGCGACCCAGAAAAGGTGAACGGATGGACTCTACATGCCTGGTTCCCACCGTGAAGCATGGAGGAGGAGGTGTGATTGTGTGGGGGTGCTTTGCTGGTGACACTGTTGGGGATTTATTCAAAATTGAAGGCATACTGAAGCATTATGGCTACCACAGCATCTTGCAGCGGCATGCTATTCCATCCGGTTTGCGTATTGTTGGACCATCATTTATTTTTCAACAGGACAATGACCCCAAACACCTCCAGACTGTGTAAGGGCTATTTGACCAAGAAGGAGAGTGATGGGGTGCTATGCCAGATGACCTGGCCTCCACAGTCACCAGACCTGAACCCAATCGAGATGGTTTTGGTGAGCTGGACCGCAGAGTGAAGGCAAAAGGGCCAACAAGTGCTAAGCATCTCTGGGAACTCCTTCAAGATTGTTGGAAGACCATTTCCGGTGACTACCTCTTGAAGCTCATCAAGAGAATGCCAAGAGTGTGCAAAGCAGTCATCAAAGCAAAAGGTGGCTACTTTGAAGAACCTAGAATATAAGACATATTTTCAGTTGTTTCACACTTTTTTGTAAAGTGTAATATATAATTCCACATGTGTTAATTCATAGTTTTGATGCCTTCAGTGTGATTCTACAATTTTCATAGTCATGAAAATACAGAAAAATCTTTAAATGAGAAGGTGTGTCCAAACTTTTGGTCTGTATTGTATATATATATATATATATATATATATATATATATATATATGTCAGTGACACACACATATACATGTATGTATTTATATTGCATAGATGCATAGATAGATAGATGGAATAAAAGCCATCAATTCATCTGCCGTGTTCTGTAAAATCTCTGGGATGAGGGGGCCATGCATACCAGGATAGGGATGAGGAGGCTATGCATACCAGGATAGAGATGAGGGGGCCATGCATACCAGGATAGGGATGAGGAGCCATGCATATCAGGATAGGGATGAGGGGGCCATACATACCAGGATAGGGATGTGCAGCCATGCATACCAGAATAGGGATGAGGGGGCCATACATACCAGAATAGGGAAGAGGGGCTATACATACCATGATAGGGATGAGGGGGCCTTACATACCAGGATAGGGATGAGGGGGCCATACATACCAGAATAGGGAAGAGGGGGCTATACATACCATGATAGGGATGAGGGGGCCTTACATACCAGGATAGGGATGCTGTAGACTGTGAGCCCTCGCAGGCAGGGTCCTCTCTCCTTCTGTACTTGTGTGTCCCTTGTCTAGCACATGTTTATTGTACCTGTCTATATTTTCCCTTTTCATATGTAAAGCGCCATGGATTAAATGGCGCTATATAAATGTATAATAATAATGAGGGGGCTATACATACCAGGATAGGGATGAGGGGGCCATACATACCAGGATAGGGATGAAGAGTCATGCATACCAGGATAGGAATGAGGAGCCATGCATACAAGTTTGTGGATGAGGGGCCATACATACCAGTATAGGGATGGGGGCATGTATACCAGGATGTGGATGAGGAGCCATGCATACCAAGATGGGGATGAGGAGCCATGCATACCAGGATGGGGATGAGGAGGCATGCATACCAGGATTGGGATGAGGAGCCATGCATACCAGGATGTGGAGGAGAAGCCATGCATACAAGGTTGGGGATGAGGAGGCCATGCATCCAAGGATAGGGATGAGGGGACAATGCATACCCGGCTTATACTTGAGTCAATAAGTTTTCCTGTTTTTATACTTGAGCATATATATGGTACTTATAAAAATATGGTACCTCTGAAAATTGTGATGTGCATCTAATGTGATGCACAAATTCCAGGGTGACTGAGGGTTTTTAAGCTGGAAAGGATCATCGTTGCACATAACACATAAAAAGCAGTAATTTCTTGAATGCATTTTATTCCTGTACGCGTTTACGCGGACAGCACACGGATGGCACACACGTACACATGGATGGCCAACAGAAAACCATGTGGAAAGTAAAAACTGACCACCACACGCTTATGTTTTTTTTAACGTTCATGTGAAGGGGTCTCTTCCTGGATGAGGCTTGAATACAGCGCCAGTCACACAGATTCGTATAGTGTACAGTGACTGGCTTACTGCCTATCGATTATGTCCATACAATTAGAAGGGGGCTGCTCAACACTATATAAGTGCACACCCCTTAAGGACAGCCAATGCGAGTTCTAAATTCAACACTAAAGGGCAAAGGGCACCCTGCAAAACATGAAAAATGTGCAACAAAAAAATGTAAAAAAATGCATAAGGTATTGGTGGAACCTGTGCTGCCTCCATTTTTATCATGGGGTCTGCAGCATCCTGAGGTGCATTAGTACTGTGACCTGGTGTTGGTGAATATGACAACACTTGTGCACTAAATTGTACCATGAAATATGTAGCGTTTTGCTCATTTTCTTATTTATTTAGAAATTTGTCCCATATTTTAGATGAGTTTTGGAAAATAGTTGCAGAGTCATACATTGTACTGCACACTATACAGACTAATTGACAGCAGTATATTTCATGATATTTTTTATGTACAAGGGGTGTAAGTATATATTTTTTACCATAAATGAATTTGGAGGACAACTATATAATGCAATAATATACATTATATTATGAATCTGCCGTCATAGCTCATTTACATTTGTGGGGATGGACAGTCATTGAAAATCCGAACTTGCTAGAGTTTAACCCAAAGATATGTTAAAAACAGGGTTGGAACATCTGTTTGTGGTGTGTCACAAGCTGCTAGAGATGGGGAGAATCGGCAGAGATACGTTGTAGCTGGATCTGTGTGTGAGAGAGGACATCCCCAGGTCGAATTAATTCGACACCATGGTAATCTAATTCATATGCACAAATCAATAATGTCTTAATACATTTCATACTATTTTAGATAAATAATGATTTTTTTTTACAATGCTCATCTCGCAAAATGGGATTTCTAACGGCTAACCTGGGGTGAAATGTCACTCTGTGCTCATATGATCTTCCTGACCCCATTTTTTTATTTCTTTCATGCGCCTGTCATTTCTATCTGCTCATGCTGTTTGTGTCCTTATCGTGGTTGTCCTGATGAAGGAGTTGTATACTTTGAAACGCGTTGACGAATAAACCACTTACTACTGGATTGGCATCTTCCATTCTTTCACGGCGCACAAAACAACCCATTTGCTCTTTCTTTTTATGTATTTATCTCCTCCTGGGTCTACAGCAGCTTAAAGTGCCATCAGTGGTTGTGTACACACAACCCAACCAGATGAGCACAATTTGTACATTTCTGTTAATATTGCTACTCAGATGAAACCCTATTTTGCGCTTTGTCTCCTTCCAGATTTTTACTTTTTGTAGCATTTTTATATCTTTTTCTTGTACATCTAAAATGAAATACTTTGACGAAAGGGAAAGTGGTGACTAAAAATTCTTAACACAAGGAGAAAAATATTTAGACTTGAGAGTCCTCAGTGGTTGATACCTTTTAATGGCTAACTGAAAAGATGCCATTAAAAGGTATCAACCACTGAGGACTCTCAAGTCTAAATATTTTTCTATCTACTGGCTAACACGGTACGAAGATACACATCTTTCCTATAACACAAGGAGGGTACTCTTGTCTTGTCCCGCTCTCCTAAGATCTATCAGTTAAGCATGGAGAAGCCTGTGGTGACCGACCACTGTGACTAGTCTTCCCAGTCACCTCGTTCCCGAATCCATGTGCAATGCACCATAGGTCTTCTGTGAAACATTAGCATTTGTAATGATTTTCAGTCGGTTATGGGAAGAGAAATAACTACGTTACTTCATTCTAAACCAAACAATGTCTCTAATCTTATATCTGAAGAAAAAAAAGTCTTACAAAAATTAAGTAACAACAATCATCATATGATAATTCGTCCTTTGGAAAACAGTCAAATTTATTGTTTGTTATCCCTTGACCCTATGCCTACTATCAAAACCAACCTACAAAAGAATGCTGGGAGAGAGTATCTACTGGGCACTCTTGGTGAAAAACTAGTAGTAGAATATCCGACATGTTTAGTTTTTCATGTCTTACAAAATATTTTTAAGGATAAATCTCAACCGCATGGTTTGGTGTGGGGTCATTAATTGAACACATCTCTTTTTGGGTTGATCACTTACTCAAACCTCAGGTCCAAAGCATAAGTGGCTTCATCAGGGAATCTAAGGAACTTCTTTCTACAGAGAAGGATCTAAGTTGGACTCAAACTCTTTGTGGATTATGTGTGATGTGACATCCTAATATTCTACCATTCTACATAACAAATCTTTATTGGCCGTATCATATCATCAAAATAAAAATAGTAATCATTCCCCTGAGTGCAAAAAAGTATATACTAATGGTAATTAGGTTTCTTTTGAAAAGCATCCATTTTTCATTTCTTTTTGTTTTTTTAAATTTCTAGGTTGTTTGATTGGGGCAAATTTCTAGCACTCAGTGGCAACCCTTTATATAGACTGGTGGAGGATATGCTACCACTAATCCGTACCTACATGACATCTAGCGGTACGATCGGTATACAGATGACCTCAGCCTAATGTTGCATATTAGCCCTGTTGATTTCTTCAAACAGCAATTTTTTAGTAATAACCCCCTTAATCTTTTTTTTACAGTGGAACTCCACAACAGCATGACACCCTGTCTGGATAGTCCATATAAGACCCAGTGATGCGATGCTCGCCACACTGTACCTGGAATTAGTGCAGGGAGAGCTGCTGGAGAAGGGAATGTGATCATTGCAGGCCTATAGTCATGGTTTATATTGTATTACAGGCCTTGCTGATAAAAAATCTGTAACCAAATAGTTCTTTTCTGGGAAACATGTACTCTATTCAATACCGATGTTAACTGTACTATTTAGTAGGGATAGATAGCTGCAGAAGGTTACTAGTGTACTTCAGACCTTGCTGCAGAAAAAAACAAGAACAAAACTCCTTATCAGGATTACACCTATTCTATTCTAGTCCCTATTAATACCGCTCTTAGGCGCACACCTAATTTAATATGTGCAAGGCGTGCAGAAATGGACGGAAAGGTGGACATACTGCTGATGGTTCATGCAGAGGCCAAGGTCGAGGCCATGGGCAAGGTGAAACCATGCCTGCTGCGGGAGTACAACAAACACACTTATCCATGAGACCTAGCTTCTGTCCCACTTTGCAGGGAGGCGTGAAACACCACTCTTGAAGACAGAACACTGCGAACAAGTGGTCGGTTGGATAGCAGATAATGCTTCCAGTATGTTTCCCAGGACCACCTTGTCTTCCTCACCGTCCAGTCTTGCTAGTGAAGAGTGACCACATAATCTCACCCTGATCCTCCTTACTCCCACGAACCATGGCGAATCCCAGGAGACAAGTGATCCACACTCGGACACTCTGAGGAGCTGTTTACATTTCCATTTATTGATTCTGGCCTCTCACCCTGCATGTTACAAGAGGGACATGAGAAGGTGGTGTGAAGTGATGCCCAAATATTTGCTCAGCCACGATCAGAAAAAGACGACAGCAGGAACGGCAATTTGGATTTTTGGATTTTTTTTCACCACTTAAATAAAAAAGAACTTAACATGTTTGGTATCTGTGAACTCATAATGACCTGGAGAATCGTAATGGCAGGTCAGTTTTAGTATTTTGTGAACACGGTAATAAAACAAAAAGAAATTGTGGAATTTCACTTTTTTTTGGAATTTCACCACACTTTAAATTTTTTTCCTGTTTTCCAGTACATGATATGGCAAAACCAATGGTGTTCTTCAAAAGTACAACTTGCCCCACAAAAAAAGAAACCCTCACATGGCCATATTGACAAAAAAATAAAAAAAGTTTTGGCTCTGGGAGTAAGGAGATCAAAGCAAAAATGGAAAAACCTAAGATCGTGAAGGGGTTAATAATGGGGTAAAAAAAAAATTTCCTGAGGCCATCCTCTGCATGTTTTCCTGGGGTACTGCAGTCCCTCCTTCTAATTTTTGCCAGCCCTGCACTTAATGCATAGGCATTAATAGTGTCGGACTCTGGAGTCCTCAGTCCTCTCTTACAGTGCCGGTCCGCTGAAGCGCTGCCAGTCACTCTCTTCAGCTGAACAGCTCTGACCCTCTGCTGTTCCCTAGTTACATTGAATGCGGCCTTCTCCATCCCATCGTTGTTGTAGGGCGTTTCTTGAATTTCTAATACAGAAATGTTGGTAAGATGTTCACTTTCCACATAGTCTTCACTCAGCAAGTCAACAGCTTTAGTTTCATTCAAGTCAATTTCTTGCTTTTTCCCTTCTTGATCTATTTCTCGTTGTCTCGTGTCAGCATCATTTGATGGAAATGAGCGTTCCTTCTGGGCACATAAATCTCTTCCACAGACCATAACATGAAAGTTTCTTTCTATAAATTCATTGGCAAATTTTGTCTCTTTGTACAAGCTTTTTTAAATTGTCAAAAAAGTCTTAGGCCATCCTCTACGAGTCTTCCAGGGTGCATTGCAATCCATCCTTTAAATTTATGCTAAACTTTGAACCTAGTGGAACTCCCAGTGTTTGAAAAATTGTAAAAAAAAATGTTTTCTGAGGCCATCCTCTATGAGTCTTCCAGGGTGTATTGCAGTACCTCCTTCTAATTTTTGGCAACCCTTACACTTAGTGCATAGACTTTCCCAGTCTAGGAGTCCCACTACCTAACAATTCTACCAGAATGTGTATGAGACCATTCTTTATGTCTAATACAGGGTGTACCTGGGTCCCTCTTCCTTCTAATTTTTGGTAGTTCTTGCATTGTCCGCATAGGCTTTGTGAGTTTCAGAGTCCCTCTTTCATAAATTAAACCGGATAAGGTAGTAAAATGTAAAAAATACAAATATCTGTGAATGGCTCTTTCACCATTGAAGCAATGAGAAAGTGCAAAAACATTACATGTCAACATAGCCTAGGGGTGGAGGAGACCTTTTTTTTGCTCACTTTTGTAATTTGCCTTCTATACAGGACAGAACACTCCTTAACATTTTTTCCTATAAAATCCATTTTATCTTTGGTTTTGTATATTTTATTGTCACTTTATAAAAGTAGCATAATACTCTGACAAAATAGATGCACCTTTTCTGAGGAGGCTGATGGCTGCTATTTTTAGGCAGGGGAGGGAGCAATATCCATGGCCCGTTACCATGTGAGAAAACCAGCCCCCAGCTGTCTGCTTTTAGCTTGTCAAAAATGGGGGGGGTATAATGTCATTTTTTAAATTATTATTTAAATAATAAAAAAACGGCATGGGACACCTCTATTTTTGATAACCAGCCATGATAAAGCAGCTGTCGGTTTTGCCTGCACTGGTTATTAAAAATAGAAGAGGTCCCAAGTCATTTAAAAAAAAAAATGTATTTATTTATAGCACAGTCAGCAGCTGATGAATACTCCTATCAGCGGCGCCTGCTCTTGCTGTTATCAGCTACAACAGGCGCAGGCTGATGAGAGTAATACCCCATTAATACCCGACGCTTGTGACCTGCGGTAACCTTTTTGGCGCCGGGTCACAGCTACTGGCTCACATGCTGTCATCTGACAGCGTGGGAACCGCAGCTCTCTGACCAGCGGTAAATAACTTAACGCTGATCAGAGCCGCTTGTGTGTCTTGGGCTGTCACATAGAAGACAGTGTGGGAAACCGCCAGTGTTTGGGGTGCCAAACCTAAACAGTAACATGAACTTCATGGAGAAATCTGTGTTTGGGCTCTGTGCACAGACACTAGGTGTTTGGTACATACCCTGAACTTTACTGTTCGGGTTTGCACATCTATACTAATAGGGTCCAATGTATAGCCAAACATCCAATTATGATAGAGGATTTAATTTCCCCTAGTTATTACTTTGATGACAACTCTTGCATGACTTACAACCTCATACATGGCTCACAATGAGGGATCCTATTAATATGGTGTCTATAGATGCAATCGTTGTCATTTTATGGTTAAATACAATTTCTTCTTTACTTATCTTAAAGGGAACCGTCATCATATTTTTGGGCTACCAGCTCAAAATATCATTTAATTTAGTGTCTACTATGCATTACAGAACTACTCCTGAAACCCCCTGACTCCCTTTTTTATTCCTCCTGGGCTGTATGTTAATTGTTTATCCGGTCCGATGGGCATGTATTCGTTTCCGTCTCTCCACCCCTCCTCGCTTGCTCTATGCATTCCTTGCGGTGAATTTTGGCCATGGAGTACATTTTTTGCTCGTGCGCATTTGAAAGTCTTCTTGCACGTGCGCAGTATGCTTTGCCCAACTGTGGGCAAAGCAGAAATTCAGTATTACGCATGCGCCAGCATACGCGATTGCTTTATATGTCCTGGAAGTATTTCCCTTCCATTTCAGTGTTCCCTGATGCCGGAAACCTTTCAAAAGCGGCAGCGAACACAGAAAAATTGCAGGGGAATACTTCTGGGACAGAGAAAGCAATCGGGTATGCCGGCACATGCGCAATACTGATTTTCTGCTTTGCCCAAAGTTGGGCAAAGCATACTGCGTATGCGCGAGATGCCATTTCAATGCGCATGCGCGAAAACTGTAGGAGATCTGTGAGCAGAGGAGGGAGGGAGAGAGGGAAAATAAGCAACGTCCATCGGACCGGACAGAACAGATTTACATACAGCGCAGGAGGAATAAAAAAGGTATTTTGGGATGATACATGGGGAGTCAGGGTTTCAAAACTAGTTCTGTAATGCATAGGTAATTAAAGGATATTTTAAGCTGGTAGACCAAAAATGTGATTATAGGTTCCCTTTAACATCAGTGTGTCAATGTACCCATGCCCATTATATAGGTTGCACCATGTGTCCTTTAAGAAGGAGAATTGGGAAACATGTTTCTGATTCTGTACTAATAATCTTCTTAAGTGCTCAATATCAGGTCTTTGTACACATTTTTTGGAAATGCAAAGAGGCAATGTTTCTCAGTCTCAGGGAGATTTATGAAAAATAAACCACTTGCAAAGCCCGTGGAAAGAGAGGTGCCTTCGGTAGGTTACCAAACCGTAATTTATAGTGTAGAAAACCGGGCACACTCAAAAAATTGCTAGTGAAAAGGGATTTTTATTGGTGCAATACATACAGTAGTCACTAACAAACGTTTCGATCTTCACTAGACCTTCATCAGTGTGCTAGGAAATAAGGAGAGCACGTTGGAGAGCAATAACCCCCTAATGGAAAAGCCGTCTGTGTTATATGGCATGTAGGGTAAGAAAAGACCCTGGTGGGACGAGTCGGTATAACACGTGCTGGGAAATAGCCCAGATAATCCGGTAATAGAAGGAATGGCGGGCTTGGAGACGCGGTATCCACCACTAGTCATGCTCTCGGAGATTTATGTCCGGCCCATAGATGTTAACAGCTCTGTGAAAACACGAGGGCCAGTGGGTGCTCCCGTCCGTGGCCTGGCTGTGTTTAGAAAGACACAAGCCAGGGCTCATCCCACTGAACACCCACGCTCCTTCCCCACGGGCAGAATACTACTCAAACATAGGGTGAGGGTAACACACTGCAGTAACACTTTATTGGATCACCAACAGTCTATAACATATAGTACATTCCAAGCAATTATACAAGCTGGTGCAAATGACAGAGTCTCACCCTTCCGCTGGCTCGCCAGGGATAGAACCTCTGCAACTTTGAGGCATCCAGGGCCAACTAGCCCAACCAATATCACCCTGCTTTTGGCGGGCACCCACAGAGAGGAGGTAGCAGCAAGCTTTGAAAGCTGACTAAGCACAGTGAGGTATGTGACAGGTGACCTGATTGTCCCAACCTGGGTTCTCCAAACATCTTTGTGGTTTCAGTGATGGCCAGTGAAGTAGATCTGTGTTCCACCAGCTGGAGCCGTGGTTCCTCGGCTGATGTCCTGTAAAGTCTGTCTGGAGACAGAGGCAGCCCTCTTTTATATTTCACAGCTCTCATTCAGGGACTTGTGTCATACAAGATTGGGGAAGGTGGAGGAAGGTAATCCCTCATTGTTTGATTGATCAATTAGCCTGCATATTTGTCCTCCAAGTTGTACAGACTAGTATACCCCAGGGAGCTGATGCAATACATAATCAGCAGGCATTCCACAAATTAATATGCAGCAAGTATCAATGAACAGACTCACAAGAAACAATATCCCACATGTCGCTTGACCTACTGAACAAAAGAACAATATATCTGGCATAATTAAGAATAATTAACCTCTGCACCAGTGACCAGACTGATGCTGTGTCATCACAAGCTCATTTACATATTTTGAAAAACATGGATTTCTCTGGAATAAGTCATCAGATCTCAGGTATCATGTTATTCAGCTTCCCATGACCTACTTGCCCATATAGAAGCAGAAGTAATGGTGATTTGTCCCTTGCGTTTGTGACATTGCTGTTTTCTTGTGCGTATGTCTACATATATAAAGGCTTTTTACTATTGTTTCTTGCTACTATTAAAGGAATCTGTCTCCAGGTTTTTACTATGTAATATGACAGCAGCATAATGTAGGTGTGTAGCCCTGGTACACAATACCAGGAGGATGAGTGGAGAGGTAACAGTTAAGGTCTCTTCATGACATCATGTACACTTCTGACACACCCAGCAGGGTGTGGAAGGGAGTGATTTAGTCAGTCTGTGTCCGGACTTCAGAGTGAGAAGTCAGTTTCCTGTCCTTGGACAGAGTAGACGTGTCCAGTTTAAGTCTATCATCAGTTCAGAAAGTGGAGTCTGGTGTAGGTGTCTGTATACACCTTAGTCTAGTCAGAGCTGTGCCCCACTGGAAGAAAGACTGAACTATCTATTAAGAGACAAGCAAGGCGAAGGGCAAAGTGGAAGGAAGATAATTGGAAAAGTGCTTTTGACTTGGAAAAGTCCTGCACGTTGCAACCGGTTACTGGGGACCGAAGGATCACTATTGTACAGCATAGTGAAGAGAAAACCAGGAATCTACCGGACCCTAGGTCGCGGCAGACAAGCCCCTTATAGTCAGAACGTAGCTGGAGTCAGGGGGTGTGAAGACTTTGAGTTAGTGCACGACAAGAAAAGGATTCAGCTCCCTCGCAGGAAGGCTTCTAACACAAATTTGACTGGGCAGAACAGCTAAAGATTAGCTGGAATCATAGAGAGGACTACGCTTCAGGCTGGTCGTACTCAGCTTCATTGGACAGTAAAGGAGGCCCCTAACTTGCTTAGCTGTTGCCTCAAAGCTCATCCTCCATCAACCCCATCAGCCTCCCTGGGACCTGCCTTATCATCCTGCAAGTAAAGGTATGGAAAGACGTTGACTGTGTGAGACTGAGTTATTATTGCATGCCTGCACAATCCCTACCTAACTACCGACCTGAGGGAAGAGTCCCACCTGTAGGGACCCGACATCTAGCTGCATCACCATCCCCTCAGAGATCTACAGCAGCGCTGGTACATATTACCAGAATACTACAGGTGGCGTCACGAACTGTATATAAACCTATCCCCTGTAAATATATCCCCAACATACGCCAGACCGCCAGGGCCACAGACCGAGCCACAGCTACCTGTGACAATCCCATAGACTTCTACGGGCTCGGCTCTGAGTACCCCATTGCCCTGGTAACCCACAATTGTGGTGGCGGGTCGACACAACTTTTGGCGTCACGAACAGGATACGAAACTTGCAGCATTGCGAGCCCTGTGTGCCTGTGGAGTGTTTTTGTGAAAAAGGACTGTTTGCACTTTTGGCGCCAAAATCGCCATTTTTGTCGCCATATTCGCGCCCTCAGGCGCTGGAGAAGAAGGTGGGCGTACCTGAAAGAGCGCGCAAAGTCTTGGACACGCCTCCGGCTCTGACTCATCGGCAGGTCCTGCAACAGGAAGTGAACGCTCTGACATCAGAGCGCCTGCGACGAAGGTCCTGTTCCCACTGCTGTGCCTGTGAAGTAGCAGCGTCTGAAACCGGTAGGCTCCGTTTAACCAAGGGGGCGCTAAGATGTCACAACAACCGGCTGACAGTGCGGCCCCGGCCGGAGGCCCCAATCCCGCACCGCTTGGTATTGTAGCGCCAGATGGGGGCGCAGGCCCTGCACCCAGTCCGGTAGTCCCGATCATGCCACTAACGCTCCCATATATGCCTGGGGCGAAATGGCTTCCCCAATACAGCGGTGGGCCAGGCACATTAGCAGGCTTCAAGCGGAAGTTATGCAGCATCCTAGAAATGTACTCCATGCCTGAGAGACAAAAAGCTGCTGTGCTAATAGGGCAGCTAACTGGCGCTGCTGAGAGGGAAGTGGAGACTTGGGATACCGTTGATCAGGATCGGTGCCTGCGATCTTCCTGAAGCTTCATGCCATATTTGAAGACCGCACAGAAACGGATCTCCGGATGGCCTTCTATCACTGTTCACAACAGCCAGGTGACAGCATCCGGGACTATGCTTGCCGACTACAGGGAGCCCTGAGAGCCCTCAAGCAAATTAACCATTTAAATGCTATCGACGAGAATAGAATGCTGAAAGAACAATTTATACAGGGATTGAGATCCCCAGAGGAACGCAGAACTGTAAATTGGTGGTCCTTAGATCATCCGGATGCTACCTTTGATGCCCTAAAGGACATGGCAATAAAAGGGCTGCGGCCCCTGGGCAAACCCGAGGTGGCCACCCAACATCATCAGGGTGAAGTCACTCTGGAACCGGCAGTAACCCCCTGTTCCCCGCTAGTGGCAGAAACC
This sequence comes from Oophaga sylvatica, assembly GCA_033576555.1. Classification (NCBI taxonomy): domain Eukaryota; kingdom Metazoa; phylum Chordata; class Amphibia; order Anura; family Dendrobatidae; genus Oophaga; species Oophaga sylvatica. The sequence goes on from JARQOD010000008.1 coordinate 152,241,279, forward strand.
AAAACGCAGGTGACACCTCCTAGTGAATTGGACTGTCTGCGCTCAGAGGTGCGCCAGCTGACTAAAAATCTGGCCGCTGTGATGAGTGCCCTACAGCTGCGGAAAGAAGAGGAAGGGAAGATCTTGCTAGCTGACTGCCCAGAGGACGTTCCGTGGATGCACCGGAGGAGAAAGAAGACGTCGCCCCCCCGGAGGAGGACAACGCCACCCCCAGGAGCAACCTCTGATCAACACCCTTCTCGTCGAGAGATCATCTGTTATCGCTGCAACCGGAAAGGTCATCTGTCTACACAGTGTCCTTTAAACGGGCAGAACCTGGGTCCAAGGGCCAACACCCAGGAGAATACCCGTCAGGCCCCCTAGACTGGAACCGCAGGTATGTGGGCGGGCGACCCTACCTGTCTATTATTCTAGATGGTATTGCTGTTCCAGCATTGTTAGACACTGGGTCCCAGGTGACCCTCATACCTGATGCTCTATATACCAAGTACTGGTCAATGGACAGTCTTAAACCTCCGAGCCTTGACTTTACTGTGTATGCTTCGAATGGTCTTCCTGTAGAAGTACTCGGAACAAAATGTGTAGATGTAAAGGTGGGCAGAGAGGAGTTGAAAGACCAAGGGCTTCTGTAGTAAAGACTGTAAATGAGGAGAACGGTTTAAATATCATTTTGGGTACTAACATTATCGGTAATTGTTTGGGAGAAGTTGTGTTCTTACTCCAACAGCTCGCTGAGATTGCCCGACCAAGGCAGAGAGGAGTAATCCAAAGAGAGATCCGGGCCCTGGTGTGTCAGCAGCAAGCGAAGCTTACCGACGGCGAAATTGGTAATGTACGGGTCACTGACTCAGATCCTATTGTGATACCCCCAATGAGTGAAATGATCATTTGGTGCAGGGCAGCCATAGGTCTGAGAGGACAGAATTACCAAGCTGTAGTAGAACCCCACCATTCAGAACATAGACCTACACTTATGACTGCTAGAGGAGTAGTAGAAGTGGTGAATGGAAGAGTACCGGTACGGCTTCTCAATTGGGGAGATGATGAGGTAAATTTACCCCGTTATGCAACCATTGCTAAACTTCATGCTGTTGATAATAATTCTATTCTCCCGGCTGAGTCCTTAGACTCCTGTCAAATAGCGGAGGACAATGACCCAGCAACTCAGGTGGCGGAATGGTGTCAGCAGCTCCATGTTGGACGGACACCACTCCCGCTCACCAGAAGCAAGGGGTATTACGGGTGGTGCAAGAGTACGCCCAAGTGTTTAGCAAAAATCCACTTGATTTTGGGACAATTAAGGGAGTACAACATCATATCCCTACAGGTAGTCATCCTCCCATCAAAGAGCGGTATAGGCCCATACCTCCAGCTCATTATCAGAAGGCTAAAGAAATGTTGAATGATATGAAGAAAGCTGGGGTGATAAGGGATAGTTGTAGTCCCTGGGCAGCCCCTCTAGTTCTGGTTAAAAAGAAAGATGGTAGTATGAGAATGTGTGTGGATTACAGGCAGGTGAACCGCATAACACACAAGGATGCATACCCGCTACCACGCATAGAGGAATCATTAGCTGCTCTGAAAACGGCTAACTACTTTTCTACCCTTGATCTGACTAGTGGTTACTGGCAAGTGGCTGTGGCTGAGGAGGATCGTGAGAAAACGGCTTTCACCACCCCAATGGGGCTCTGTGAGTTCGACAGAATGCCGTTTGGGCTCAGTAGTGCCCCAGGAACATTTCAGAGAGTGATGGAAAACTGTCTGGGACATCTCAATTTTGAAACCGTGCTGCTATACCTAGACGACGTTATCGTGTATTCCAAGACATATGAGGACCATCTGAAGCACCTGGCAGAAGTGTTTGAGTCCCTGTCCAGGTACGGGATGAAGTTGAAACCCTCAAAATGCCATCTACTCAAGCAGAAGGTACAATACTTGGGGCACATCGTCAGTTCGGAAGGAGTAGCGCCGGACCCAGAGAAAGTCACTGCCATCCAGAAGTGGCCGGAGCCGAAGAACCTTAAGGAAGTGCGACAGTTCCTGGGACTAACGGGTTACTATAGGAGATTCGTGAAAGATTACACGAAGAAGGCAGCTCCTTTACAGGACCTCCTAGTAGGACAATCCCTGAAGAGCAGAAACCCTCCCTTTAATTGGGGTAAAGAACAGGCTGAAGCATTCCAAAAGATGAAAGAGATCCTTACAGGTGATGAAATCTTAACCTATCCTGATTACAGCCAACCGTTCCTGTTGTACACCGACGCCAGTAATGAAGGGTTGGGAGCCGTTCTCAGTCAGAAGCAGAATGGACAAGAAAAAGTCATCGCATATGCTAGCAGAAAACTCAGGCCAACTGAAAGGAATCCGGAAAATTATAGCAGCTTCAAGCTGGAGTTTCTGGCGCTGGTCTGGGCCATTACTGAAAGATTTAAGCACTATCTGGCCTCCAATAAGTTCACGGCGTACACAGACAACAACCCGTTAACGCACCTGGAAACCGCCAAGCTGGGTGCCATGGAGCAGCGATGGATGGCTCGGTTGTCCAATTATCAGTTTACTATCAAGTACCGGGCAGGTCGAAAGAATGCTAATGCTGATGCGTTGTCCCGAATGCCGCATGACTCTGACACGGAAGAAGAATCGGACGACCTGGAAGAAATTGAGCTACCCGCGTTCCATCGAAATGGGGTAGTCCACGAGCATCAAGTCCACAGAAAGCAGAATGGTGCAACATTAAATCCTTTACCCCATCATAGTTGGAAAGAGACTCAGGACAGTGATCCAGTGGTCAGCCGCATCAAGGAGTTGTTAAGACAGGAAGGCTCCTCTCTGGAAAAGGATGCACCTATGTCAGCCAAGCTCCTGTGGAACGAGAAAAGCAGGTTGTTCCTATACCGTGAGAAGTTGTGCAGAAGATACGTCAACCCCAGAACCCATGAAATGGTCTGGCAAATCGTGGTCCCCAAGGCAGACGTCCCAATGGTGTTGGAAGCGTACCACGATCAAGCAGGACACTTTGGCTGGAGGAAGCTGGAGACCCTGTTGAGATGCCGGTTCTACTGGGTAGGGATGCGCAGCTCCGTCGAGAGGTGGTGTCGGAACTGTGGACCCTGTGGTCTCAGAAGAAAGGACTACGGTAGTCAAAAGGCCCCCCTGCAACCTATCCGGACGACTCGTCCCCTGGAGATTGTGGCCCTGGACCACGTCAAACTGTCGCCGAGTAGATCTGGATACTCATACGCCTTGACCATGGTGGACCATTACTCCAGATTTCTGGTAGTCGTTCCAGTGAAAGACCAGACCGCAGTGACGGCCGCGAAGACCTTTCAAGCAAGCTTCTGCAGACCGCATGGGTATCCCGAGCAAGTCTTAACCGATCAGGGACCTGCTTTCGAAGCTGATTTATTCAAGGAATTCTGTCAAATGTACGGGTGCAAGAAAATAAGAACAACACCATATCACCTCAAACCAACGGTCTTTGTGAAAAGATGAACCATATTGTCCTTGACTTGTTGAGATCCATACCGTTGGAAGACAGGAATCGATGGCCGGATTTACTACCTGATTTGGTTGATTTGTACAACCATATACCTGTAAGCTCAACTAAACTGCACTCCAGCCTATCTTAATGAGAGAAGGCCGGAAAACTACCAATGGATTTAGAACTTGGAGTGGTAAACCGGAGCAGACGGAGCCGTTGAGAGAACATGGAAGTTCAATCGCAGAGAGCAATACAGAAGATGTACCAAATCTGTGTGGAGGAAAGTCTTAATAAGGAGGAGAAACAGAAGATGTTTAAACGGAAATGCTCTGCCAAGCCTCTGATGCCTGGAGAGGTAGTATTAAAAGAAAAAGAAAGATGCACAAACTGGATATCAGTGGGAGCAAGAACCCTACGTCATACAAGATTCTAATAGACAACAGAAAAGTTTGTGTCGTCAGTAAGACGGAGAAGATCAACAACCACTGTGTCCAGAGATCATTTGAGTTGTGTCCAGAACACTAAGAGTGTGAAAAGAACCCTGTCTTCAATCAAAGAAAGAAGAAGAGTCTACAACCGATTGGAGATTTTCTGCGATTGGCCGATGGAGAGCTGTGATAATTCAGTGTTGCAGTTTATCAGCACAGAGAAGTTTTACTCCAGTTGTCTGTGTGCCAGTTGAGCCTCCAGGAGTACCCATCCAGCAACACCTCAACCTGTAGAACCTCAAGATGGATCATCTGAAGCAGCGCCCATACTATGGGATCCCTGGTGAAGCTGACTCACACGCCCAGCCATCAGTACGCTTGCCAGATCCATAGAAAGGTTAAGGCAGTTCTATAGTTTGCCGTTACGCAGTGCAGACAGATCGCAACTTGTTATACCTGAAACTACACCACGTAGATCAGAGAGAATCACAAAAGGGAAATTACCCATTAGATATCAGCAGTGATTATAACGAATTGATGTAAATATAATTGTGAAACGTCTATATATATAAATGTGTTTTTCCCTATTATGTCTTCGTTTAACAATGGACTCAGAGGCTGAGGACTGAGCCAGCCCAAAAACTGTATCCTGTAAATAGTTGCACTAAAGTGCCTTCTTAATGGTTTCACATGAAACCTTGACTCACCTCTGAACCAAAAACCCGTGTGGTGTGGCACTGAGTGAGGTCTGCATTTGGATGTCCTGCAGCCCACCCAGGACCCACGTTGAAGGTTTGGTGCGGGTCCTTCACAAGTATCTTGTATATATATTTATTAAATGCTATTTGATACTTTTGTATTTCTATATGTAAAATGTTATTGTTCGTAACGTTCAAGGTGTTCTCACCTCCCGGATGGGAAGAAGTTAATGTTTGTTGTTATGCATAAACAAAATTTTCTGTCTCTTTATATTTTACAGCCCGGGAGTGCTGTCATTTACCATGGGGGAATGTGTAGCCCTGGTACACAATACCAGGAGGATGAGTGGAGAGGTAACAGTTAAGGTCTCTCCATGACATCATGTACACTTCTGACACACCCAGCAGGGGTGTGGAAGGGAGTGATTTAGTCAGTCTGTGTCCGGACTTCAGAGTGAGAAGTCAGTTCCTGTCCTTGGACAGAGTAGACGTGTCCAGTTTAAGTCTATCATCAGTTCAGAAAGTGGAGTCTGGTGTAGGTGTCTGTATACACCTTAGTCTAGTCAGAGCTGTGCCCCACTGGAAGAAAGACTGAACTATCTATTAAGAGACAAGCAAGGCGAAGGGCAAAGTGGAAGGAAGATAATTGGAAAAGTGCTTTTGACTTGGAAAAGTCCTGCACGTTGCAACCGGTTACTGGGGACCGAAGGATCACTATTGTACAGCATAGTGAAGAGAAAACCAGGAATCTACCGGACCCTAGGTCGCGGCAGACAAGCCCCTTATAGTCAGAACGTAGCTGGAGTCAGGGGGTGTGAAGACTTTGAGTTAGTGCACGACAAGAAAAGGATTCAGCTCCCTCGCAGGAAGGCTTCTAACACAAATTTGACTGGGCAGAACAGCTAAAGATTAGCTGGAATCATAGAGAGGACTACGCTTCAGGCTGGTCGTACTCAGCTTCATTGGACAGTAAAGGAGGCCCCTAACTTGCTTAGCTGTTGCCTCAAAGCTCATCCTCCATCAACCCCATCAGCCTCCCTGGGACCTGCCTTATCATCCTGCAAGTAAAGGTATGGAAAGACGTTGACTGTGTGAGACTGAGTTATTATTGCATGCCTGCACAATCCCTACCTAACTACCGACCTGAGGGAAGAGTCCCACCTGTAGGGGACCCGACATCTAGCTGCATCACCATCCCCTCAGAGATCTACAGCAGCGCTGGTACATATTACCAGAATACTACAGGTGGCGTCACGAACTGTATATAAACCTATCCCCTGTAAATATATCCCCAACATACGCCAGACCGCCAGGGCCACAGACCGAGCCACAGCTACCTGTGACAATCCCCATAGACTTCTACGGGCTCGGCTCTGAGTACCCCATTGCCCTGGTAACCCACAATTGTGGTGGCGGGTCGACACATAGGAACAGAGACCCCCATTCCAGGGATGCAGCACTCAGTACACTGGGTGCACCTGTTATGATAGAGTCACAGTTTTCTCAGGTGCAGATCTAGCAGAGCTCTGTATATACTGTGCACACACCACAGCTTTCTGTGTGCTAGTTGTGTGGTTGGACTAGGAGGCACAAGGCCAATTATTCCCCAGTGATAATCTCCAGCTGATTAAACACTAATTGTATTGAAACAATATTGTAATGATTGAGCCTGTCCCTAATTCATACAGAGCACCATTAGTGGACATGATTGTGTGTCTCCTGACCCAAACTAATGAACTTGTAGCCTCATAGGCATACACAAGGCCGAGTCAGGAGTCCTCAAGTCGGTCTGGGCAATTGTGGTTGGAACAGGAGCTGTGAAACTCAGTGTCAATCCAGCTTCAAGGGCAATCCATCACCAGGTCTACCCAATCTGACAGCAGCATTAAATAGGGCTAGAAATCCTGATTCCAGCTAATGTGTCACTTACTGGGCTCATTGCTGTGATTTTGATAAAATCACTATTTTATCTATTAGTCTCCCCAAACAGTAGGCTCTGTCTAACATCACCAATGCCATTGATTGGTAGCTTTTTGCCTATATTGTGCATAAGTAGAAAGCTGCCTATGCACAGTGCAGGCAGAAAATGAGGCATTGCATGCTAGCCATTTAGTAGGACTAGCAGTTATTGTAATGCATGGCAGCATGGTGGCTCAGTGGATAGCACTGCAGCCTTGCAGCGCTGGAGTCCTGGGTTTGAGTCCCACCAATGACAACATCTGCAAGGAGTTTGTATGTTCTCCCTGTGTTTGCGTGGGTTTCCTCCCACACTCCAAAAACATACTGATAGGGAATCTAGATTATGAGCCCCATCGGGGACAGTGACGATAATGTGTGCAAACTGTAAAGCGCTGCGGAATATGTTAGTGCTATATAAAGATTATTATTATGGAGCGACCTGATCCATCAGACTGGGCATGCAGCAGAAGACACTAATAGGAAATTTAGACACTGTGAAACAAATTATGCCACTTCATAACTTATTGTCCGTCGACACCACATCCAAACTTCTAGAACCCAGAAATCAGTATCACAGCACTTGTCTCTGGCCACATCTTTGAATTCTGGGCAAAACACCAATTTGTCAGTTTGTGCTAATGATGTCCCCATGATATTAATGAAATATCAAACTTTTGCATAAATTTTTTTTCCTGCACTCATAGGCAGGGTTGGACATAAAGAGCACTGGGCACCTGTACAAGAACAGAACATGAGCCCCTTTTCTCCTTCATCTCATTATCAGTGCAATCCCTTCTTTCCAACAATTTACCAGTAGGGAGGAGTGAACCCGAATTGGAAAATTTGGGGTTTGTACCGAACTTCTAATGTCTGGTACCAAACCCCTAACACGAACTACTTACTTTATTTCCGGTTTACTGTTTGGGTTCATCATCCTAATAAAGCTTGTTGAAAGGCTGCAGCTGTGAGCTGATATTAATAGACTGTGAACCTTTATGGAGATTGTCCCTTCCCAAAATAATAACACCAGCCCCAACTGTCTGCTTACCCTAAGCTCGGCTGGTTATTAAAAACAGTAAGGACCCCACGTCATTTTTTTTGGGACCCCCTTTTTTATAACCAATAAATGCTACGCAGACAGCTGTGAGCTGTTATTAATAGGCTAGGAACCTTTGTGGATATTGGCCCCTTCCCAGAATAATAACACCAGCTTACAACTGTCTGCTTTTCGTACTAATGTGATTTAACTCTGGGTGGGTTTCAATGAATAGATGGATATTCACACATGACATTGATAAGAATAGTCTACTTTGACATTGTTTTTGGACTGTGTTGTCTAGCCTCACACCATTCTATTGATTCTATCCAGCCTGTTGGGTAAACTAATTAACTTATTGTTTACTGACTAATTTAAGGGATGTAAATCATTTTTTTATCCACATTTGTTTGCAACTCAATTGTCCAGCTCTTACCCAATTTTGCTTCCTTTTGCTGCCCATAGCCTCTCATACAACTATTTTACAGCTATTTTACAGCATCAAAGTTCAGGTCCCCATTGACTTGTATTGAGTTCAGGTTTAGGGTCAAACCGAAAAGAAGTTTTAGCTGTATATTCATCGAACCTGCCGAACCTGAACATCCTCGGGTCCTCTCATCACTGTTTATCAGAAAAAGTAAGCTATTAAATTTACTAGCTCAGCTTAACATTTATTTAAAGTGTTCTAATGGTGGCAATAGGCCCCTAAACCTTCTGGCCCCCTGTGCAGTTGCATATATTCTAATTATGGCATATTGACATGTGGCGCCCCAGAGGGTTCAGTCGCCACAGAGGTACTGCATCTCAGCCAGAGATGTGGTATTTCACCTTTCAGGTAAGGTGGAGACACTACACCTGGCTCTGGCAACACTGCATCCATCACACACACTAGCTGAGTTCAGCTAACATGTCTACAGCTAGCAAACTGTATTAGATGGTGGGTGGAGCTTCTGGGTCAGAGCAGGAGTTAGAGGGAAGTTAGAGAGGAGTCTCCCCTTTGGGGAGAAAGGAGACAGAAATGTTTTAGACAGCTCTCCCATAGGGGAGAGGGGAAGAGATATAATCGTGTAGCAGGCTCCAGGCCTGAAGAGCTGCTCACAGGGAGAGAAGGATGAAGGAAGGTTCCCTGGAAGGGAAAAAGAATTCTCAGAGACACGGCTGAGCTGAAGGCTACAGGTGGGCTCGTTCCAGGACTGGCGGACGCCGGCTGGGAGAATCCAGGTCGCAGAAGGGACTCGCCCCTAGCCTAGTGGAGAACTTTATGACTCAGCTAGCAAGCCGACAGCTGTGATAACTTTAGGGATCACTGCCACAACCGCAAGTATCTTCTCTGGGAAGGAACGCTATATAGGATCAAGGAAACGCAGAGAGAGAACGTTGTCCTGGAGGATCCACAGCTTCTAGACTGGGACACTGCTTAGCGAGGTGCTGGAAGGAAGAAAGGAGTGGGAAATCAGCACCAGTGAGACGGCCAGGGAAGGCATATACTGACAGGGAGCTTTGGACTAGTGTTCTACATCCACCTGGGAGTTGGCTGGACTCCACACCTGGAGGATGTGGCACTTAGCGGGCATCTGTACTGCTGGCACCTGAACTGTGAGTAAAGCCTTGGAAACTGCATTTGACCTTATCCTCAAGTTCTTCCTGCATCACACACTCCACTCTGCTACATCCCTCAGCACCATTACCATCTATCACATCTTCCTGCCCTGGGACAACAAGCCTCACCTGTGGGAGGCTTTACCAACTCTGCTGCATCTCACCATCTGTCCCAGAGGATCTGCACTGCAGCGCTGGTCACCTCTGACCAGAAACCACAGGTGGCGTCACGAATAACTATACTACAAACTCTATCATCCCCTGTAAATTTCCGCTTTTCATTGGATGCCCAGGGCCATGGATCGGGTCACTGCCGCTATGACACATCCTTTTAAGACACTGCTCCGGTACCGAGTATCCCACTGCCCTGGCATTTTGGCATCACAAACAGGATGAACCGACCCTTAAATAAGGGTCCTGTGTGCCTAGCAGAATGTGCAAAGAATTAGATCTATTGATGTGTGATTTGGACTGTAAAGATGGCTGATATGGCCGCTCCACGAGGTGTGCAGGGAGGCGTGCCAAGGAAAAGCGCGAAAAGGAGTGAACCTTCTCTGCCTGTATTTCTATGCCACAGCATCGTGGCCGACAACTAGGGGAGTTTGTGTATTAGCCTGGTAAGGAAAAAGACACCGCCCCTCGGGGGTGGAGAGACACTCAGCGGTGGGAAAGAGAGCCAGGAAGAAGGCAGAAGACCAGGCAGCCATGATGGAGAGCGGAGGGAGGCCTGAGGAGTGCGGGAAGCAGGAGAAAATATGTTCCGGCTCTGAAGCAACAGGCTGCAGCTCTCAGGAGGAGGTTGACCTGGCCAGTGTGGAGCGGGAGATCCAGGAGCTGGCTCGGCGTTTGGAAGAAAAGCAGGCGTTGCTAGAAGAGAAAAGGCAGGCCGCCAAGCGAGAGCCAAAAAACACCCGGGTGCCCTCACCACCGGTACCCGAGGCTCCCGGATCAGTAACATCGGAATCCGCTGCCACCAGACCCACCTTACCGGTACCATCAGACCCCGCCAATATGTCACCGGAGGCGACGTTGTAGGACGGCGGCCTCAGGAGCGCAGGTACCGATAGCGCCCCTGGGTCTTGGGATGACTGGCTAGGTGTCATAGGAATGCCACCAACTCCGAAGGCAGGCCAGCTGGTGCTGGACATCGCCTGGGACAGTAACATCGTCCCACAAAGGGGGGTGTTATGTTTCGGTAGCTGAAGAGGCAGGCAAAAAGGCAATACACCAGAGCAGTTGGAATCTATGAGATTGCAGTACCCTGACTAACCACCACAACTAGAGGCAGCCGTGGAGCATTCCTACGTTGGTCCTAGACGCCTCGTCACAGCCTGAGAAACTAACTACACCTAAAGACAGAAACAGGAAAGCTATCTGCCCCGGAGCAGAACCCCAAAGATAATAGAAAGCCCCCAAACATGTAATGGCGGTTAGACAAGAGGAAATACTGACACAGAAAGAAAATAGTATGAGCAAACGCTGGGGCCCAAACTATCTAAATAGAAAAGGATAGGAAGGGTACTTACTGCAATCCCAGAAAACCCTGAAAAGCACCAACTCTACTAATTTCAAAATCACCTGAGATCACACGACCTCTACCACCTAAATTAGTTCTCTGGTGTAACAAAATCAAAACAGCAGCCACTGAAAAAACTGGAAAAAGCAAAAGAACAAAACTCAGTGGCTGAACTAAACTGAGAGGGCAGAAGCCCCCGGAGGGGACCCTGAAGGCCCCACAGAAGTGCAGGACAAAATGCAAAAATATAGCACAAACACAAAAGAAGCAAAAGTCTTATTTGTAAGCAGGAGATGCAGACACGACACAGCAGGCTACAAGGGAAACTGGAATGAAGGATTCAGACCAGAACAATTGATCACCGGCAACCCTGATGGGAAAATGACTCACTTATATAAGACCAGTCAGTAACACCTGATTCCCAGTCCTCACAATCTTCACTAGCACCACTTGTAACCACCAGAGGGAGCCTCTGCTCAGAACTCATCTCAAACCCATTCACAACAGTACCCCCCCCTTGAGGAGGGGTCACCGAACCCTCATTTGAGCAACCAGGTCGGTCAGGATGAGTTCTATGATACGCACGGATAAGTCTCCTAGCATGGATGTCCGAAGCAAACACCCAAGAATTGTCTTCCTGACCATAACCTCTCCATTTAACCAAATACTGGAGTTTCCGTCTAGAAAAACGAGAATCCAATATTTTCTCAACCACATACTCCAGATTGCCCTCAACCAAAACAGGGTCAGGAGGCACAGCAGCAGGAACCACTGGCTCAACAAACCTCTTCAACAAGGACTTGTGGAACACGTTATGGATCTTAAATGTCCCTGGAAGAAGCAAACGAAAAGAAACAGGATTAATAATCTCCATGATCTTATAAGGTCCAATGAACCTAGGCTTAAATTTAGGAGATGCTACTCTCATAGGAATATCTTTGAGGACAACCAACCAAGTCCCCCACTTTAAACCGAGGACCATCAGTCCTATGCCGGTTAGCAAACCGCTGGGCCTTCTCCTGAGAGAGGGACAACCTTCCACTACCTGGTCCCAAATCTGTTGCATACGCTCCACAACAGAGTCAACACCTGGACAGACAGAAGCCTCCGTCTGTCCTGAAGAAAATCGAGGGTGAAACCCAGAATTACAGAAAAACGGAGACATCAAAGTGGCAGAGCTAGCCCTATTATTAAGAGCAAACTCAGCCAAAGGCAAAAAAGAGACCCAGTCATCCTGATCAGCAGACACAAAGCATCTTAGATAAGTCTCCAATGTCTGGTTTGTTCTCTCAGTTTGACCATTGGTCTGAGGATGAAATGCCGAGGAGAAAGACAATTGAACACCCAGTTTAGAACAAAAAGTCCTCCAAAATCTGGAAACAAACTGGACTCCTCTGTCAGACACAATGTTCTCAGGAATGCCGTGTAAACGAAACCACGTGCTGAAGGAACAACGGCACCAATTCAGAGGAGGAAGGCAACTTAGGTAATGGCACAAGATGTATCATTTTGGAAAACCTATCACAAATTACCCAGATGGTGGTCATTCTCTGAGAAACAGGAAGATCGGAAATGAAATCCATAGAGATATGGGTCCATGGTCTCTTGGGCACAGGCAATGGCATCAACAAACCACTAGAGCGAGAGCAAGGCTTGGAGCAGAGCAAGTCCCGCAGGACTGCACAAATTCCCTGACATCACGAGACAAGGTAGGCCCCAAAAAGGGCCGACTAACCAAGTCTCTGGTAACCAAAAATTCCGGGAATGCCCAGCCAATGCGGAACAATGAATCTCAGACATCACACTCTTTTTCCATTGGTCCGAGACAAACAATTTTCCAACAGGGCAGCACTCGGGCCTATCCTCCTGACACCCCTCCAGAGCAAGTCTCAAATTGGGCGAGATGGCGGAAAGAACTACACCTCTTCAAAATAACAGAAGGATCAGATAACTCAGGAGAGTCCGCAAGGAAACTCCTCGAGAGGGCATCCGCCTTAACATTCTTATGCCAGGAAGAAAGGAAACCACAAAATTAAAACGTGTGAAAAACAAGGCCCACCTGGCCTGTCTAGGATTGAGTCGCTTGGCAGATTCCAGATAGACCAGATTCTTATGGTCCGTAAGGACCACCACCTGATGTTTGGCTCCCCCAGCCAATGTCTCCACTCTTCAAAAGCCCACTTCATGGCCAACAACTCCCGATTACCCTCGTCATAATTACGTTCAGTAGGAGAAAATTTTCTAGAGAAAAAGGCACAAGGTTACTTTTAGAGGTCTCTGGATCTTTTTGGGACAAAACGGGACCTGCCCAATTTCAGAGGCATCAACCTCCACCTGAAATGGCAGAGAAACATCGGGCTGCCGTAGAACAGGAGCAGAAGTGAATCTCTGCTTAAGTTCCTGAATGCAGAGACTGCCTTAGGAGGCCAATTCACCACATCGAACCCTTTCTGGTCAAATCAGTTAATGGTTTAACAATAACCGAGAAATTACAATAAATTTACGATAAAAATTGGCAAAACCCAAAAATCTTGAAGAGCCTTTAATGAAGTAGGTTGGACCCAATCACAGATGGCCTGAACCGCCCGGGTCCTTTCAATAACGATGGGGACAAAAGAATCCCAGAAATGAATCCCTGTACCCAAAAGACCTTTTAACCCTTCAATACAGAGCATTCTCTCTCAAATTGGAAAATTTTGAACAGTTTCACAGAGAGTGTCATTAGAAAAAAAAAAAGATATATCCAAATAAAAATCAGAAATTTATCCACAAAACCCCGAAAATGTCATTCATGAAGGATGGAAGACGGAAGGAGATTAGTGACCCCAAAAGGGGCATCACTAGGTACCAAATGCCCTTAGGGTATTGATGCCGTTTCCTTCAATCCCCGTGCTTAATGCGAAAAGGTTATACGCCCCCCTGAGGTAAAGTTTGGTAAACCAAGTAGCGTTTTTCACCCGGAAAACAGGTCAAAAAATCAAGGGTAAGGGGTATTGATATTTCACATAATATTGTTCAAAAACATAATCAATCACGCCTTAAGAACCATCTTTTTTGGCCACAAAGAAAAAACCGGCACCTAAGGGGTAAAGAGGATGGTCTGATATGACCCTTCCCAATGATTCCTTGTAAACCGATAGCGATGTTAGGAAGACAATTTTAAAAAGGGACCTTTAGGGAATTTACTACCGGCCAATTCAATAGCGCGTCATAGTCCATGGGGGCAAGGATGCAGATTTACTTCGCTAAAACTCAGAAAAATCAAACAAAAGTCAGGAACATCCTGAGCCTGGGGGAGCAGAAAAACAGGAGTGTTGGTATTAATACATTGGCAGCCCCAACTGGTTACAGACACAGATTTCCAATCCAAAACAGGATTATGAGACTGTAACCAAGGGAAACCCAGCACGATAATGTCATGCAGATTATATAGAACCAAAAATTTGCAGCACTCCTGGTGATCAGGTTCAAAACCCTCATTATCACCTTAGTAAAAACTGGGGTTATTCTCAGCCAAAGGGGGAATCGATCCCCAGTAGGGGAATAGATTCTGAGGGGTATCAAGGAAACCACAACGTTTAGCAAAATCATAATCCATCAGGTTAATAGCTGCTCCAGAATCACGAAAGCCTGAGCAGAAAATGAGGACGAGAGCATATCAGAGTGACAGTTAATAAAAACTTAGTCTGAACACTACCCAAACAACTGAGCGTGCAAAACGTCTTCCCCGCTTAGGGCAGACTGAAATAGCATGAGAGGCATCACCACAGTAGAAACAATAACCCATTGCACTTTCGAAACTCATGACGCTGGCCCCAGACACCACCTATACACTGCATGGTTCAGAAGCTGTTCACAAGACAACACCATTCCACGCATACTTCTCCGCTCACGCAAACGTCTGTCAATTTGAATCGCTAATGACATAGAATCATTGAGACCAGAGGGGACAGGGAATCCCACCATAACATCCTTTTACATTATCTGACAGACCCTTCCGGAAAAGGGCCGCCAAAGCGTCGTCATTCCATTTGGTCAGGACTGCCCACCTACGGAATCTCTGACAGTATAACTCAGCGTCATCAAGCCCCTGATTTAATGCCAACAAGTTTTTTCAGCTTGATCATGACATTAGGCTCATCGTACAATAACCCCAAAGCCTGAAAAAACGCATCAACATCACTCAAAAACAGGATCCCCAGGTGTCAGGGAAAAAGCCCAATCCTGAGGATCGCCGCGCAGGAGAGAGATGACAATTTGAACCTGCTGCGCGCGTTCCTGAGGACTTAGATTTTAAGGCAAAAAACAATTTACAATTATTTTTGAAATTCTGAAACTTAGCTCGATCCCCCAAAAACAAATCTGGCATGGGAATCCTAGGTTCCAAACAGGCAACCTACAAGATATGACGCAATACTCTGAACTCAGTGGCAAGCTGATTCACACGGCCAGACAACCGTGCAAACTCCATTGGAGAAAAGATCCTCCCAGCACCCAGAGATACAGAGGGAAAAAAAAAAAAAAATGCAACAAACAGAAAAATATCTCTGACAACTCTGACAACCTTTTTTCTTTCACAATATTTTTCCTCTTTGAGTACCATACAATTTTAAATTTTTTGGGCCCCAGCGTTTGCTCATACTATTTTCTTTCTGTGTCAGTATTTCCTCTTGTCTAACCGCCATTACATGTTTGGGGGCTTTCTTTAAATCTTTGGGGTTCTGCTCCGGGGCAGATAAGCTTTCCTGTTTCTGTTTTAGGTGTAGTTAGTTTCTCAGGCTGTGGACGAGGCGTCTAGGACCAACGTAGGAACGCTCCACGGCTGCCTCTAAGTTGTGGTGGTTAGTCAGGGTACGCAATCTCATAGATTCCAACTGCTCTGGTGTATTGCTTTTTGCCTGCTCTCCTCAGCTACCGAAACATAACAGTATCACCGGCCTCACCACCTAAATTAGTTCCTCTGGTGTAACAAAAATCAAAACGCAGCCACTGAAAAAAACTGGAAAAAGCAAAAGAACAAAACTCAGTGGCTGAACTAAACTGAGAGGGCAGAAGCCCCCGGAGGGGACCCTGAAGGCCCCCACGAAGTGCAGGACAAAATGCAAAAATATAGCACAAACACAAAAGACGCAAAAGTCTTATCTGTAAGCAGGAATGCAGACACGACACAGCAGGCTACAAGGGAAACGGAATGAGGATTCAGACCAGAACAATTGATCACCGGCAACCCTGATGGGAAAATGACTCCCTTATATAAGACCAGTCAGTACACCTGATTCCCTGTCCTCACAATCTTCACTAGCACCGCTTGTAACCACCAGAGGGAGCCTCTGCTCAGAACTCACTCAAACCCATTCACAACAGGGGGGATCCTGGAACCAATCCCATTTCGCAGCTGCCGGCATTAGCTAAACATCGTCCAGAGGTCCCTAGAATGGGAGACAGGGCGGACAGAGCTGATGGGGTTTCCCTGACCGGAGGAGATATCCGCCGACAGATAAAAACAACTTGCAAGGAGAGAAGACCGGCAGGCCCGACGAGAAGGCCCTGCAGAAGAAAGATCTGCGGGCAAAAGCCAGGCCAGGGAGAAATCCTAAGTATCTGGATCCCCGGATGGGGCCAGGTCCTTAGCTTTGATTTGGAGTGGGGATTCGGCTTCATCCAGGACTCCCCGCAACGCCCCGGACTTGTTTGTCAACCGGAGGGATGTGGAGGCCCATTTCATCCGGGGGGCATCCAGAACGGGACCTGTTCCCAAGAGACACATCTCCTTCACCCGCCATCTTGATGCAGGGGATGGGACGTCTCTCCAAGTGCCAGGATTCCCGATGAACTGGCACCACGCCATCGCCAGGGGGCAGCAAACACAACGGCCTCACCCAAACTCAACAGCGACACCAGTGGCGGCGCGCCACCATCTACGGCTCCTAACCAGGAAGCCCTTGTAAGAAAACCTGAAGTGACTCAGGTAGCTGTACAGGCTACCACAACTGGACACGGGAGTGTATTTCTATGCAACGGCTCCCATTGCGACAGACAAGCATGGCAATCAGCTTCTTCCTGGAAGCAACTAAGACAAAATGATTCTACTCAAACTGGAGATATTGCTGCTCTGTCTCCAAAATAATAAAGAAGATTTTGTTGTTTTCCCCTTCAGGTAAGGGATTGTATATAGTTTCCCCAGGAGGGGATGCTGCCAAAAAATGTTTTGTTTGTTCCAGTTTTTGCTGCACTTTATTAAACCACAGACTGCAGAGATCATGAACTGTGATTGATCCAGAACTCTTCTTGTAAATAGTTTTCGCACCTATTTAGGTGCTCCACTTGGTTTTACATGCACTTTAGAAAATGTTTTAGGTCCCACCATTGCAATCACAGATCCGAAGAAAAACCCGTTAGGTGTGGCCAAAGATGAGGTCATTGAGGGAGAACAATTATGTCTTGCAGCACACCAAGACCAAAGTTGGAGGTTTAGAGCGGGTCCTCCACAAGCACAAGGACACCTGAAGATACCCCGGCTGGGATAGTATCGCCATTACCTCATTTGATGACAGTTGTGATTGTGTATTAATAAAAATATTATTATATTTGTACATTATGCTTAGAGTGAAGTAAGAATTGTTTTATATTGCAGTCATAGAAGAGCACTTGTAGATAATTGTGTGTGATAGTTATTGGTAATAGGTACCACTTAGTGTAAATTTGTACAGACAGTCATTTGAGACTGAAAGCACTTTTGTAGAACATGTTTTAAGAGTGATAGTGAGAAGAAAAAGTATTGCTGCAGGGACAAAGAAGTCCAAATTAGCTGGCAAAACCAGTAGCAACGTTGCTACCCAGAGAACACCCCGGATGGGGCTTGCACTAGAAGAGAGAAGAAGTGTTAATCTAGTGACAGTACTTTTGTAGAAAAAGAAGCAAATGTAAATAGTATTTTTGTAGGGGAATTATGTTTCTATCCTGGTAGCGAACTTGAAAGTTTACCGATTGCTGCCAAAAGCACTTTTAAGAATAGATAATGCAAGTTAAAGTTTTTATGCAACGTTTAAGAACAAGTGCCTCCCATAAAAGGAAGTTGCGTTTAATATGTTTACTTATTAGCAATCTGCTTAAATTTATTTGTATGTTTCTGTAACACATTTACGCTGACGTGCTGCGTTAACAGGGGGGGTATGTGGGCCCCTGAGGTTCGTCGCCACAGAGGTACTGCATCTCAGCCAGAGATGAGTATTTCAACTTTCAGTAAGGTGGAGACACACACCTGGCTCTGGCAACACTGCATCCATCACACACACTACTGAGTTCACAGCTAACATGTCTACAGCTTGCAAAGGTGTTTGGATGGTGGGTGGAGTTTGTGGGTCAAGCAGGAGTTAGCGGGAAGTTAGAGGGGAGTCTCCCCTTTGGGGAGAAAGGAGACAGACGTGTTTTTAGACAGCTCTCCCTTAGGGAGAGGGGAAAGATATAATCGTGTTAGCTGGCTCCAGGCCTGAGGAGCTGCTCACAGGGAAAGAAGGAAGAAGGAAGGTTCCCTGGAAGGGAAAAGGGATTCTCAGAGACCGGCTGAGCTGAAAGCTACAGGGGCTCGTTCCAGACGGCGGATGACGGCTGGGAGAACCCGGTCGCAGAAGGGACTCGCCCCTAGCCTAGTGGAGAACTTTATGACTCAGCTAGCAAGCCGCAGCTGTGATAACTTTAGGGATCGCTGCCACAACGCAAGTATCTTCTCCAGGAAGGAACGCTATATAGGATCAAGGAAACGCAGAGAGAGAACGTTGTCCTGGAGGATCCGCAGCTTCTAGACTGGGAAAACTGCTTAGCGAGGTGCTGGAAGGAAGAAAGGAGTGGAAATAGCACAGTGAGATGGCCAGGGAAGGCATATACTGACAGAGGCTTTGGACTAGTGTTCTCCACCACCTGGGAGTTGGCTAACTCTTCACCTGGGGACGTGGCACCAAGCGGGCATCTGTACTGCCGGCACCTGAACTGTGAGTAAAGCCTTGGAAACTGCATTTGACTGTCTCCTCAAGTTCTTCCTGCAGCACACACTCCACTCTGCTACATCCCTCAGCACCATTACCACTATCACACCTTTCTGCCCTGGGACAACATAGCTTCACCTGTGGGAGGCTTTACCAACTCTGCTGCATCTCACCATCTGTCCCAGAGGATCTGCACTGCAGCGCTGGTCACCTCTGACCAGAAACCACAGGTGGCGTCACGAATAACTATACTACAAACTCTATCATTCCCTGTAAATATTCCGCTTTTCATTGACGCCCAGGGCCACGGACAGGGTCACTGCCGCTGTGACATCCCTTTAAGACACTGGCCCAGTACTGATATCCCACTGCCCTGGTGGGGGCGATCCAGATACCCTCTGAGGATGTTCATTCAATCCTACACACATTACCATTTACAATAATTAGACATTATATATCAATAAATACAGGGTAGTGCAGACGTAGGTATACATTTAAATTATAATCATGTTTACAACTACAAAACAATAAAAGGACTTGGTATTCTGGTTACAAGGGAGCTGAGGCAGCAGCACTCAATGTCAGGCAGCAGCTGCACAAGCAAACAAAATTTTTGGTGTAAAAAAGAGAGAAAAATACCCACGATCCCAACATATTGTTACCTCTTTATAGATCACTGGTAAGGCCACATCTAAAATATGGAATCCAGTTTTTGGGCTCCCATATTATAAAAAAGATATTCAGCATTGCAGTCAATTCGAAGGCAGCAAATATTACACGGGATGGAGGCCTCTCTATATTACAAGGATGGAGGCCTCTCATATATTACATGAGATGGAGGCCTCTCCTATATTACACGGGATGGAGGCCTCCATATATAACATGGGATGTAAGCCTCCCTTATATTAAACGGGATGAAGGACTTCCCAATATTACATGGGATAGGGCTTCTCATATATTAAACACAGGATGAAGGACGCTCATATATACACGGGATGGAAGCCTCCCCTACATTTCACGGGTTGGAGGCCTCTCCTATATTTCACAGGATGGAGGCCTCTCCTATATTAAATGGGTGGAGGACTCCCCTACATTACATGGATGGAGACCTTTCCTATATTACACGGATGGAGGCCTCTCCTATATTACACGGGATGGAGGCCTCTCCTATATTAAATGGGATGGAGGCCTCTCATATATTACATGGATGGAGGCCTTTCCAATATTAAATGGGATGGAGGCCTCTCCTATATTACACAGGAATGGAGCCTCTCATATATTACACGGGATGGAGACCTTTCATATATTACATGGGATGGAGGCCTCTCCTATATTTACACTGGGGCAGCCTCTACTATAATTACACGGGATGGAGGCTTCTATATACACGGGTGGAGCTTCTCCTAATATTACACAGGATGGAGGCCTCCTATATTACACGGGAGGAGGCCTCTCCTATATTACACGGGATGGAGGCCTCCATAATATCACGGCATGGAGGCTGTCCTATATTAAATGGGATGGAGGCCTTCATATATGACACGGTTGCAGGCCTCTACTATATTACACGGGATGGAGGCTTTCTCCTATATTACACGGATGGAGGCCTCTCATATATTAACACGGGATGGGAGGCCTCTCATATATTACACGGGATGTGGCCTCTCCTATATTACACAGATGGAGGCCTCTCCTAATTACATGGGATGGAGCCTCTCCTATATTACACAGGATGGAGGCCTCTCCTATATTACATGGGATGGAGACCTCTCCTAATTACACGGGATGGAAGCCTCTCCTATATTACATGGATGGAGGCCTCTCCTATATTATACACAGTTGGGGGGCCTCTCCTATATTACATGGGATGGAGGCCTCTCCTATATTACACGGGATGGAAGCCTCTCCTATATTACATGGATGGAGGCCTCTCCTAATATTACACAGGATGGAGGCCTCCCATATTTACACCGATGGAGGTCTCTCCTATATTACATGGGATGGAGACCCTCATATATTACACAGGATGGAGGCCTCTCATATATTACATGGGATGGAGGCCTCTCCTATATTACATGGATGGAGGTCTCTCATATATTACATGGGATGGAGGCCTCTCCTATATTACTCGGATGGAGGCCTCCCCTATATTACACGGGATGGAGGCCTCTCCTATATTACACGGGATGGAGGCCTCTCCTATATTACACGGGATGGAGGCCTCTCCTATATTACATGGAGGAGGCCTCTCCTATATTACACGGGAAGGAGGCCTCTCCTATATTACACGGATGGAGGCCTCTCCTATATTACACAGGATGGAGATCTCTACTATAATACATGGGATGGAGGCCTCTCAATATTACGCGGGATGGAGGCCTCTCCTATTTTACATGGGATGGAGGCCTCTCCTATATTACACAGGATGGAGGTCTCTCCTATATTACATGGGATGGAGGCCTATCCTATATTACACGGATGAAGGTCTCTCCTATATACACAGGACGGAGGCCTTTCCTATATTACACTGGATAGGAGGCCTTTCCTATATTACATGGAGGAGGCCTCTCCTATATTACACAGGATGGAGATCTCTACTATAATACATGGGATGAAGGCCTCTCCTATATTACACGGGATGGAGGCCTCTCCTATATTACACGGGATGAAGGTCTCTCCTATATTACACGGGACGGAGCCTTTCCTATATTACACTGGATGGAGGCCTTTCCTATATTTACACTGGATGGAGGCCTCTCCTATATTACACGGGATGGAGGCCTCTCCTATGTACATGGATGGGGTCTCTCATATATTACACGGGATAGAGGCCTCTCATATTTACACAGGATGGAGGCCTCTCATATATTACATGGGATGAGGCCTGTTATGTTTAGGTAGCTGAGGAGAAAAAGCAAAAACGGTAATACACCAGAGAGGCTGGAACCTATTGGATTGCAGTAACCTGAACAATAACACAACTAGAGGTAGCCGTGGAGCGTTTCCTACGTTGATCCTAGACACCTCGTCACAGCCTAAGAGATAACTACACCTAAAGCAGAAAGATGAAAGCTATCGCCCCGGAGCAGATTCCTCAAAGAAAATAGGAAGCCCCCAAACATATTAATGGCGGTTAGACAAGAAGAAAGCACGGACACAGACAGAAAATAGAATGAAGCAAACGCTGGGGCCCAATCTGTCTAGACAGAAAAGTACAGAAAGAATTCTGACTGCAATCCAACAAAAACCCTAAAAAATACCAGCACTTCTGATTGCCAAAAAACCTGAGATCACACATCTCTACCACCTAAATCAGTTCTCTGGTGTAACAAAACAAAAGCCCACAGCCACTGAAAAAACAGGGAAAAGCAATGAACAAATAACAGTGGCTACAGATAAATTGAAGGAGCACAGCCCCAGGAGGGGACACGGCTGACCTCCCACAAAAGTGCAGAAAAACTATGAAAAAAGCAAGCCCAAAAAGGAAAGCAAAAAATCTTTCTGAAAGCAGAAAGGGAGGGAAGACACAGCAAAATTTCCCAAAAGAAAAAAGAACCACAATTTGGCAAGAATTTACACGTGATGGGGGGCCCCCTTATTACAAAGGAGGGGGGGGCCCCCCTATATTACACGGAGGAGGCCTCTCCTAATTTCACGGGATTTGGCCCCTCCTATAAACAAAAGGGATGTAGGCCCTCCTATATTTCACGGGAGGAGGCCTCCCAAATTACACGGGATGTTAGGGCCTCCAAAATTTCCACGGGATGGGGGCCTCTCCTATATTACACGGGATGGGGACCTTCCCTAATTACACGGAGGAGGGCCTTTTCTATTACTGAAGGGGGCTTTGCTATATCACGATGGAGGCCTCTCCTAATTACACGAGGAGGCCCCCGCTATTTTACATGGGGTGGAGGCCTCTCGTAAATTACCAGGGGGAGGCCCCCCTTATTTAAAAAATTACATGGGACGGAGGCCTCTCCCCTTTTTAAAAGGGGAGGCCCCTGCTATATTACAGGATGAGGCCCTCCTAATTTCACGGGATGGAGGCCCCTTCCATATACATGGGATTAGGCCCCTCCCTAAATACAGGGAGGAGGGGCCCCTCCAAAAATTTTCCGGATGGGGGCCTCCCCCCTATTCATGGGATGAAGGGCCCCTCCTAATTCACGGGATAGGGCCTCCCCCCCATATTACATGGGATGGAGGGGCCCCCTTCCTATATTACTGGGATTGAAAAACTTTATAAAATACACAGGTGAGGCCTCTCCTTATTAACAGGGTGGGGGCCCCCCTTAATACACGGGGGTGGG
>JARQOD010000008.1:152264390-152301052 GCA_033576555.1 Oophaga sylvatica
CAGGATGGAGGCCTCTCATTTATTACACGGGATGGAGGCCTCTCATATATTACACGGGATGTAGGCCTCTCCTATATTACACAGGATGGAGGCCTCTCCTATATTACATGGGATGGAGCCTCTCCTATATTACACAGGATGGAGGCCTCTCCTATATTACATGGGATGGAGACCTCTCCTATATTACACGGGATGGAAGCCTCTCCTATATTACATGGATGGAGGCCTCTCCTATATTACACAGTATGGAGGCCTCTCCTATATTACATGGGATGGAGGCCTCTCCTATATTACACGGGATGGAAGCCTCTCCTATATTACATGGATGGAGGCCTCTCCTATATTACACAGGATGGAGGCCTCCCATATATTACACCGGATGGAGGTCTCTCCTATATTACATGGGATGGAGACCTCTCATATATTACACAGGATGGAGGCCTCTCATATATTACATGGGATGGAGGCCTCTCCTATATTACATGGATGGAGGTCTCTCATATATTACATGGGATGGAGGCCTCTCCTATATTACATCGGATGGAGGCCTCCCCTATATTACACGGGATGGAGGCCTCTCCTATATTACACGGGATGGAGGCCTCTCCTATATTACACGGGATGGAGGCCTCTCCTATATTACATGGATGGAGGCCTCTCCTATATTACACGGGAAGGAGGCCTCTCCTATATTACACGGGATGGAGGCCTCTCCTATATTACACAGGATGGAGATCTCTACTATAATACATGGGATGGAGGCCTCTCATATATTACGCGGGATGGAGGCCTCTCCTATTTTACATGGGATGGAGGCCTCTCCTATATTACACAGGATGGAGGTCTCTCCTATATTACATGGGATGGAGGCCTATCCTATATTACACGGGATGAAGGTCTCTCCTATATTACACAGGACGGAGGCCTTTCCTATATTACACTGGATGGAGGCCTTTCCTATATTACACTGGATGGAGGCCTCTCCTATATTACACAGGATGGAGATCTCTACTATAATACATGGGATGAAGGCCTCTCCTATATTACACGGGATGGAGGCCTCTCCTATATTACACGGGATGAAGGTCTCTCCTATATTACACGGGACGGAGGCCTTTCCTATATTACACTGGATGGAGGCCTTTCCTATATTACACTGGATGGAGGCCTCTCCTATATTACACGGGATGGAGGCCTCTCCTATGTTACATGGATGGAGGTCTCTCATATATTACACGGGATAGAGGCCTCTCATATATTACACAGGATGGAGGCCTCTCATATATTACATGGGATGGAGGCCTGTTATGTTTAGGTAGCTGAGGAGAAAAAGCAAAAACGGTAATACACCAGAGAGGCTGGAACCTATTGGATTGCAGTAACCTGAACTAACCACACAACTAGAGGTAGCCGTGGAGCGTTCCTACGTTGATCCTAGACACCTCGTCACAGCCTAAGAGATAACTACACCTAAAGGCAGAAAGATGAAAGCTATCTGCCCCGGAGCAGATCCTCAAAGAAAATAGGAAGCCCCCAAACATATAATGGCGGTTAGACAAGAAGAAAGCACGGACACAGACAGAAAATAGAATGAGCAAACGCTGGGGCCCAATCTGTCTAGACAGAAAAGTACAGGAAAGAATTCTGACTGCAATCCAACAAAAACCCTAAAAAATACCAGCACTTCTGATTGCCAAAAAACCTGAGATCACACGATCTCTACCACCTAAATCAGTTCTCTGGTGTAACAAAACAAAGCCACAGCCACTGAAAAAACAGGGAAAAGCAAATGAACAAATAACAGTGGCTACAGATAAATTGAGAGGAGCACAGGCCCCAGGAGGGGACACGGCTGACCTCCACAAAAGTGCAGAAAACTATGAAAAAAGCAAGCCCAAAAAGGAAAGCAGAAAATATCTTATCTGAAAGCAGCAGGTGCAGGCAAGACATCAGCAACTTCCAAATGAACCAGGAACCACAATTGAGACAAGAATATTACACGTGATGGAGGCCTCTCCTATATTACACGGGATGGAGGCCTCTCCTATATTACACGTGATGGAGGCCTCTCCTATATTACACGGGATGTAGGCCTCTCCTATATTACACGGGATGTAGGCCTCTCTATATTACACGGGATGGAGGCCTCTCCTATATTACACGGGATGTAGGCCTCTCCTATATTACACGGGATGGAGGCCTCTCCTATATTACACGGGATGGAGACCTCTCATATATTACACGGGATGGAGGCCTTTGCTATATTACATGGGATGGAGGCCTTTGCTATATTACACGGGATGGAGGCCTCTCCTATATTACACAGGATGGAGGCCTCTGCTATATTACATGGGATGGAGGCCTCTCGTATATTACACAGGATGGAGGCCTCTGCTATATTACATGGGACGGAGGCCTCTCCTATATTACACAGGATGGAGGCCTCTGCTATATTACATGGGATGAAGGCCTCTCCTATATTACACGGGATGGAGGCCTCTCCTATATTACATGGGATTGAGGCCTCTCCTATATTACATGGGATGGAGGCCTCTCCTATATTACACGGGATGGAGGCCTCTCCTATATTACATGGGATGAAGGCCTCTCCTATATTACACGGGATAGAGGCCTCTCCTATATTACATGGGATGGAGGCCTCTCCTATATTACATGGGATTGAAATCTCTTATATATTACACAGGATGGAGGCCTCTCCTATATTACACAGGATGGAGGCCTCTCCTCTATTACACGGGATGGAGGCCTCTCCTCTATTACACGGGATGGAGGCCTCTCCTATATTACACGGGATGGAGGCCTCTCCTATTTTACACGGGACCACCACAAGAGGTAGTAATGGCCGACACTATGACAGCTTTTATACAAGGGTCGGATGATTTTCCCACAGCAAATGGCATTGGTTTATATAATCTAGTGATAGAGAATATAGAACCTATTTCTTTTTTCAATCTTTATAACTGCACTATGTAACTATGTAACTGCACACGGTGTTGTTGTATATACTTATCTTGAATCCATCCAAAGCAAAAAGTGCATGTGGGTGAGGTCTGTGACTGCTGTGGGTGAGGTCTAGTGTACCGCTGTGGGTGAGGTCTGGTGACCGCTGTGGGTGAGGTCTGGTGACCGCTGTGGGTGAGGTCTGGTGACCTGTGGGTGAGGTCTGGTGACCGTGTGGGTGAGGTCTAGTGACCTGTGGGTGAGGTTGGTAACACGCTGTGGTGAGGTCTGGTGACCATGTGGGTGAGGTCTGGTGACCCCTGTGGGTGAGGTCTGGTGACCGCTGTGGGTGAGGTCTGGTGACCCTGTGGGTGAGGTCTAGTGACGCTGTGGGTGAGGTCTGGTGACCGCTGTGGGTGAGGTCTGGTGACCCGCTGTTGGGTGAGGTCTGTGACGCCTGTGGCTGTAGTGAGGTTAGTGACCGCAGTGGGTGAGGTCTGGTGACCGCTGTGGGTGAGGTCTGGTGACCCTGTGGGTGAGGTCTGGAGACCGCTGTGGGTGAGGTCTGGAGACGCTGTGGGTGAGGTCTGGTGACCGCTGTGGGTGAGGTCTGGTGACCCTGTGGGTGAGGTCTGGTGACCCTGTGGGTGAGGTTTGGAGACCGCTGTGGGTGAGGTCTAGTGACCGCTGTGGGTGAGGTCTGGTGACCGCTGTGGGTGAGGTCTGGTGACCACTGTGGGTGAGGTCTGGTGACCCCTGTGGGTGAGGTCTGGTGACCCTGTGGGTGAGGTCTGGTGACCCTGTGGGTGAGGTCTGTGACCGCTGTGGGTGAGGTCTGG
Organism: Oophaga sylvatica; assembly: GCA_033576555.1. NCBI lineage: Eukaryota > Metazoa > Chordata > Amphibia > Anura > Dendrobatidae > Oophaga > Oophaga sylvatica. The sequence continues at coordinate 152,268,191 of JARQOD010000008.1, forward strand.
TGACCCCTGTGGGTGAGGTCTAGTGACCGCTGTGGGTGAGGTCTGGTGACCGCTGTGGGTGAGGTCTGGTGACCGCTGTGGGTGAGGTCTGGTGACGCCTGTGGGTGAGGTCTGGTGACCGCTGTAGGTGAGGTCTAGTGACCGCAGTGGGTGAGGTCTGGTGACCGCTGTGGGTGAGGTCTGGTGACCCCTGTGGGTGAGGTCTGGAGACCGCTGTGGGTGAGGTCTGGTGACCGCTGTGGGTGAGGTCTGGTGACCGCTGTGGGTGAGGTCTGGTGACCGCCGTGGGTGAGGTCTGGTGACCCCTGTGGGTGAGGTCTGGAGACCGCTGTGGGTGAGGTCTAGTGACCGCTGTGGGTGAGGTCTGGTGACCGCTGTGGGTGAGGTCTGGTGACCACTGTGGGTGAGGTCTGGTGACCCTGTGGGTGAGGTCTGATGACCGCTGTGGGTGAGGTCTGGTGACCCCTGTGGGTGAGGTCTGTGACCGCTGTGGGTGAGGTCTGGTGACCGCTGTGGGTGAGGTCTGGTGACCGCTGTGGGTGAGGTCTGGTGACGCCTGTGGGTGAGGTCTGGTGACCGCTGTAGGTGAGGTCTAGTGACCGCTGTGGTGAGGTCTGGTGACCGCTGTAGGTGAGGTCTAGTGACCGCAGTGAGTGAGGTCTGGTGACCGCTGTGGGTGAGGTCTGGTGACCCCTGTGGGTGAGGTCTGGAGACCGCTGTGGGTGAGGTCTGGTGACTGCTGTGGGTGAGGTCTGGTGACCGCTGTGGGTGAGGTCTGGTGACCCCTGTGGGTGAGGTCTAGTGACCACAGTGAGTGAGGTCTGGTGACCGCTGTGGGTGAGGTCTGGTGACCGCTGTGGGTGAGGTCTGGTGACCCTGTGGGTGAGGTCTGGTGACCCCTGTGGGTGAGGTCTGGTGACCCTGTGGGTGAGGTCTGGTGACCCCTGTGGGTGAGGTCTGGTGACCGCTGTGGGTGAGGTCTGGTGACCCTGTGGGTGAGGTCTAGTGACCACAGTGAGTGAGGTCTGGTGACCGCTGTGGGTGAGGTCTGGTGACCGCTGTGGTGAGGTCTGGTGACCCTGTGGGTGAGGTCTGGTGACCCCTGTGGGTGAGGTCTGGTGACCCTGTGGGTGAGGTCTGGTGACCCTGTGGTGAGGTCTGGTGACGCCTGTGGGTGAGGTCTGGTGACCGCTGTGGGTGAGGTCTGGTGACCCCTGTGGGTGAGGTCTGGTGACCGCTGTGGTGAGGTCTGGTGACCGCTGTGGGTGAGGTCTGGTGACCGCTGTGGGTGAGGTCTGGTGACCCCTGTGGGTGAGGTCTGGTGACCGCTGTGGGTGAGGTCTGGTGACCCCTGTGGGTGAGGTCTGGTGACCGCTGTGGGTGAGGTCTGGTGACCCTGTGGGTGAGGTCTGGTGACCCCTTGGGTGAGGTCTGGTGACCCTGTGGGTGAGGTCTGGTGACCCCTGTGGGTGAGGTCTGGTGACCCTGTGGGTGAGGTCTGGTGACCGCTGTGGGTGAGGTCTGGTGACCCCTGTGGGTGAGGTCTGGTGACCGCTGTGGGTGAGGTCTGGTGACCGCTGTGGGTGAGGTCTGGTGACCGCTGTGGGTGAGGTCTGGTGACCCCTGTGGGTGAGGTCTGGTGACCGCTGTGGGTGAGGTCTGGTGACCCCTGTGGGTGAGGTCTGGTGACCGCTGTGGGTGAGGTCTGGTGACCGCTGTGGCCTCGTGTACCTATCCACATATGACGATTAAATAATGTTATGGATAGACATCGCATACTGACACCTGCAGCCCCTGTATATAAGAAGGTGCACACTGAGCAACACTGCATCAGGCAGGAAGTATTAATTTTAAGGCCGGGATCACACGTGCGAGTAAATCGGCCGACACTCTCATGTGAAATCCCAGCTCTGGCGCCGGCACTTAGGAGTGGAGTGCGTGGCTACATATAAACACATGCAGCCGCTCGCTCCACTCCCGAGTGCCGGCGCCAGAGCTGGGATTTCACATGCGAGTGTCGGCCGATTTACTCGCACGTGTGATCCCGGCCTTAGAAGTAAAGTGACAGTTATCACATTAACAGGAACATGTAATATGCTGCATAACAGAAAGAGTCACATTTTGCACAGAAGCAAGATATTCAGTACAATCTTTTGAAATGTGCAATAGTCACAGTGATATCGTTGGCCATAATGGGCCCTAACAGTATCTCTTGTACCCGTCAGTCTTCATCATTTACACATTGCATTCGTTATGGCCAAATTGCTATTTTTTGTTGACTTTTAGGCAATAGTTTTCACTCACCTCCAAAGTCTGGCCGCAGGCGGATGTCATATCCTTTCAACAACTTGTCCACTGTTTTCTTCACAACTGAGATATTCCCAGAAGGAGAGCTAAAGAAAATATAGACAAGAGTGAGGGGCCCAATAAGCACAGAGATAACCAAGCAAGATCTAGGTGCAGACGAGCTGAGCCCTGCATGTGATTACAATGCTGTCAGCTGCTTTAATTTATCAGTGTAATAAAAAACTCAAATAATTAGAATAATAAAATGACCACATAATTTGTAGTCACAAGTGCTCCACTTACACATAAAATATCAGACCTTATAAACAACCTACAGTATTAGAACATCCTTCTAGGATCCAAAGTACGGAGGTAATAGAAACAAATTAAATGATGTCAGGGATTTACAGGGTAAATGTATAGTCAGAAGTAGCTTCTCTTGGTGATTTGTGGACCGATTTCTATTTGAAAAATGATTGCTTTAAAGAGCATGGCCTATAAGTCTCCTTACACTGGCATATCAAGCATGTCACTCTCCAGAAACGTTATTCCTTAGAATCCAGTCATACAACCAAATAATATTTCTTGTTTTATGCTGAGGAGGGGCAACACCTCAAAACACGTGTCTGGAAATAGAGATTCTGGTTTGCCTTGTAACCAGGCTCATTAATCGATTATAGATTTTTCAGATTACTAATTCCAAACGTTAGCGCTAGGGTTCAAGTCCTCTTCCTCTATGGAGAGACAATTCGCTTTTAAGAGACACAATCCCAAAATAAAATATCTTGGGCCTGGAGATGATTGAAAACTTTGAATCTCAATTTCCCAGATTTGACTTTTTTTTTTCAAAAAATTCAAACTGTAGTGAATCGATTCGCTGCGAATATCAATACTGCAAAGCCTCCAATTGCCCTGAAAGTATGTGTGAAACACCCTGAGGTTTCCTTAGACTGCATCCAACCCCTTTCAAACTCTTTAGCACACACACATAGCCTTTGTAATTTCAGAGTGACTTCACCATAAGAATGGATTGTGCAGAAAACAAAATTTAACAGCAGAAATTGGACAAGCAAAATAGTTGTAAAAACACATATAATGTAAAATGTCTAGAATTTTTATCTACTCCTTCAACAAAATTCAACCCCCTTCCCAAAAATAATGTGACAAAAAATGCTATGTAGGTACATGTTCGAAAAGTCAGCACCTGCAACACAATGCTGTATTAGCATGGCATGTACGGATATAAAATTTGACTAGCAAAACAGATGTGCAAAAAAATTGTCTGAAGCACCTCTCTTTGTATTTTTTCTTTATTTCTCCCTTTACAAAATGGATTGTAAAAGAAAAGGAAAAACTCATTACAAGTAAGTACACCATCTCAAACCTTGATTTCAGATCTTTTTTCTGTAAAAAATATTGTGCGGTTTTGCTGCTGCATTCTAGCGCAATAAGAATGAAGAAAAAAATATGTAATTATAATTCATGCTGGAAGACAGATGCCATGTACACCATATCACTGATCAATCACACCGATTCTGACACTGCTGCTGACACCTCTCCCATATCTCCACCCGACAATTGAATTTCTGTGTTATTCACAGACATCAACACCCATCTTCCCACTGCTGCACATCACTGTCTGGGTATTTGTTCAAAGCTTCAGGGTTTTCTCTTGCTACCTCTATTCCTGAGCTCTGATATCCTCTCACTATCCTAAATCAGTCTGAGGGCTCCTTTCCACTTGCGAGAAATACGTCTGATTCTCGCATGTGAAATCCCAGCTCTGGCCCCGACACTCGGGAGTGGAGTGTGCGGCTGCATGTATTTGTATGCAGCTGCTCGCTCCACTCCCGAATGCCGGCCCAGAGCTGGGATTTCACATGCGAGAATCGGACGTATTTCTCGCAAGTGGAAAGGAGCCCTAAGGGCTCATACTCACTTGAGCCGAAAACGGATGATTTTCAGCCGATAAAAAATCTGATTTAAATCGGACCAATGTTATTCAATAGGTGACATCTCATTTGCGATTTTTTTCTCAGCCGAAATCGGTGTGAGAAAAAAATTGCAACATGCTGCGATTTGATGCAATTTTGGCACGATAATCGCTAATGCAATAGATGGTGCTATAAAAAATCGCATGCAAATCGCATGACAATTGCAAATAATCGGACCATCCTGAAAACTGACCGTTTTTTTCCAGCAAGTGAGTATGAGCCCTAAGGCCGAAGTCACACATGCGAGAAACTCGCTCGATTCTCATGCGAGTATCTCGCATGAATACCCGACACTGCCGACGGCACTCAGACTGGAGCGTGCGGCTGCATAGAATTAGAATCGGGCGAGTTTCTCGCATGTATGACCTCGGCCTAAGGGCTCATACTCACTGGCGACGAAAACGGATTAAAATCTGACCAATGTTATTCAATAGGTGACATCTCATTTGCGATTTTTTTCTCAGCCGAAATCGGTGTGAGAAAAAAATTGCAACATGCTGCGATTTGATGCGATTTTGGCACGATAATCGCTAATGCAATAGATGGTGCTATAAAAAATCGCATGCAAATCGCATGACAATTGCAAATAATCGGACCATCCTGAAAACTGACCGTTTTTTTTCCAGCAAGTGAGTATGAGCCCTAAGGCCGAAGTCACACATGCGGAAACTCGCTCGATTCTCATGCGAGTATCTCGCATGAATACCCGACACTGCCGACGGCACTCAGACTGGAGCGTGCGGCTGCATAGAATTAGAATCGGGCGAGTTTCTCGCATGTATGACCTCGGCCTAAGGGCTCATACTCACTGGCGACGAAAACGGATTAAAATCTGACCAATGTTATTCAATAGGTGACATCTCATTTGCGATTTTTTTCTCAGCCGAAATCGGTGTAAGGGCTCCTTTCCACTTGCGAGAAATACGTCCAATTCTCGCATGTGAAATCCCAGCTCTGGGGCCGGCATTCGGGAGTGGAGCGAGCAGCTGCATACAAATACATGCAGCCGCACACTCCACTCCTGAGTGCCGGCCCCAGAGCTGGGATTTCACATGCGAGAATCGGACGTATTTCTCGCAAGTGGAAAGGAGCCCTGAGGGCTTCTTTCCACTTGCGAGAAATACGTCTGAATCTCGCATGTAAAAGCCCAGCTCTGGCGCCGCCACTCGGGAGTGGAGTGCGCGGCTGCATGTAGTTCTATGCAGCTGCTCGCTCCATTCCCGAATGCCGGCCCCAGATCTGTGATTTCACATGCGAGATTCGGACGTATTTCTCGCAAATGGAAAAGAGCCCTGAGATAAAAATCGCAACATGCTGCGATTTGATGCGATTTTGGCATGATAATCGCTAATGCAAGTCAATGGGTGCGAGTGCTGTCCGATTTATATGCACCAGTCTCCTTTGAAAAGCCGGCAATTCATCCCCGACTACTGTAAAATCTCACTGACAGCTCACAAAACACTAGATACATACACATAGAATACATATATATATATATATATATATACGTCATTGTGACACATATATATATATATATTTATAATTCATACACTTCTACATACTGTAATAGCCGCTAATTCAATTGCCAGCTTTTGTGAAATCACAGAAGCCGACATGAAATGACACGTGGTTTACATACAGTTAACCATGTAATTTCATGTATTTTGATATATGGTTTTAACTTACAATTACATGAGTGTATGTGTGCAAAATTGCAGACATGTAGGGGTTAATTAAAGGTGTAAATTCGTTGAAAAAAAATGCGTGGGCTCACGCTGTATTTTCTCCACCAGACAGACAAAGCAAGCGAGTGGGGGCAAATAATAATAACCCAGGGAGGGTGCATTTATTTTGTGCCCCCCCGGCTACTAACATCTGCCCCCAGACACCCCAGAAAAGGCAAATCTGTAATTAGATTCGCCCTTTCTGGCACTTTGCCCGTCTATTCCCATTGCCCTGTAGTGGTGGCGAATGGGTTAATAAGGGGTTAAAGCCACCTTGCAATTGAAAGGTGACTTTAAGCCAGGCTAATAATTGAGAGCTGTCAATTAGACAACTATCAATTATTAATCCTATTGTATGAAAGAAAAATCAAACACACACACTTTAATAAAAAATCATTTTAATGAAATAATCAAACAGTTTTTGACCATCTTTTATTTTGCTGCTAAAACCATTTCCTGTAATAAAAATAAAATAAAAAAGCAACATTATTATTACCTATCCGATGCACAGTCAGGTCCCACGCTGTAATCCACCAGAAAGGGTTAACAGGTTACAGCTAGCAGGCAGCTAATGCTGCCTGCTGAGCTGTTACCCCCTGAATGAATCAGTTCCTCTCCCAGGGAAAGGAGAGGAAGTGATTAATGTGTTTAGCTTAATTGATTTATTCCCACTTTCACTTGAGGTCAGGTCACCCTGACCTGACCTGAAGTGAAAGTGGGAAGCAATCAATTAAGCTTCACACACTCATCACTTCCTCTCCTGTGGCCGGGAGAGGAACTGATTCATTCAGGGGATTAGAGCTGAGCAATAAAATATGGTCCAAAACTGTGTCTTTATTTCATTAAAAGGATTAATAATTAATGTGTGTGTGTTTTTTTTGCTTTCATACAATAGGATTAATAATTGACAGTTGTCAAATTGACAACTCTCAATTATTAACCTGGCTTAAAGTCACCTTTCAATTGCAAGGTGGCTTTAACCCCTTATTAACCCATTCGCCACCGCTACAGGGCAATGGGAATAGATGGGGAAAGTGCCAGAAAGGGCGAATCTAATTACAGATTTGCCTTTTCTGGGGTGTCTGGGGGCAGATGTTAGTAGCCAGGGGGGGCACAAAATAAATGCACCCTCCCTGGGCTATTATTATTTTCCCCCACTCGCTTGCTTTGTCTGTCTGGTGGAGAAAATACAGCGTGAGCCCACGCATTTTTTTTCAACGAATTTACACCTTTAATTAACCCCTACATGTGTGAAATTTCACACACATACACTCATGTAATTGTAAGGTAAAACCATTTATCAAAATACATGAAATGACATGGTTAACTGTATGTAAACCATGTGTCATTTCATGTCGGCTTCTGTGATTTCACAAAAGCCTGTAATTGAATTAGCGGCTATTACAGTATGTAGAAGTGTATCAACTATAAATATATGTATATATATATATATATATGTCACAATGACATATATATATATATTGTATTCTATGTGTGTATATGTATTGTTTCTATTCTTTATTAAAGCTGTCAGTGTGATTTTACAGTATAGCCGGGGATGAATTAGCGGCTATTATACTATGTAGAAGTGTATGACCTATATATATATATATATATATATATATATATATATATATATATACAGTGCCTACAAGTAGTATTCAACCCCCTGCAGATTTAGCTGGTTGACACATGCGGAATTAACTTGGCATTGTGACATTTGTACTGTAGATCAGCCTGGAAGTGGGAAATGCACTGCAGCAAAAAAAATTTTTATTATTTATTTTTTTTTTTTTTAAAAACGTTAAAAGTTAATTCAGAGTGTCATTTATTATTCAACCCCTCAAACCACAAGAACTCTGTTTGGTCCCCCTAAAGTATTAAGAAGTAGTTCAGGCACCAAGAATAATGAGCTTCACATGTGTGGATTAATGATCTCTTTTGCCAGCCTTTTCTGACTATTTAAGACCCTCCCCAAACTTGTGAACAGCACTCATACATGGTCAACATGGGAAAGACAAAGGAGCATTCCAAGGCCATCAGAGACAAGATCGTGGAGGGTCACAAGGCCGGCAAGGGGTACAAAACCCTTTCCAAGGAGTTGGGCCTACCTGTCTCCACTGTTGGGAGCATCATCCGTAAGTGGAAGGCTTATGGAACTACTGTTAGCCTTCCACGGCCTGGACAGCCTTTGAAAGTTTCCTCCCGTGCCGAGGCCAGGCTTGTCCGAAGAGTCAAGGCTAACCAAAGACAACAAGGAAGGAGTTCCGGGAAGATCTCATGGCAGTGGGGACATTGGTTTCAGTCAATACCATAAGTAACGTACTCCACCGCAATGGTCTCCGTTCCAGACGAGCCCGTAAGGTACCTTCACTTTCAAAGCGTCATGTCAAGGCTCGTCTACAGTTTGCTCATGATCACTTGGAGGACTCTGAGACAGACTGGTTCAAGGTTCTATGGTCTGATGAGACCAAGATCGAGATCTTTGGTGCCAACCACACACGTGACGTTTGGAGACTGGATGGCACTGCATACGACCCCAAGAATACCATCTCTACAGTCAAGCATGGTGGTGGCAGCATCATGCTGTGGGGCTGTTTCTCAGCCAAGGGGCCTGGCCATCTGGTCCGCATCCATGGGAGGATGGATAGCACGGCCTACCTGGAGATTTTGGCCAAGAACCTCCGCTCCTCCATCAAGGATCTTAAGATGGGTCGTAATTTCATCTTCTAACAAGACAACGACCCAAAGCACACAGCCAAGAAAACCAAGGCCTGGTTCAAGAGGGAAAAAGTCAAGGTGTTGGAGTGGCCTAGTCAGTCTCCTGACCTTAACCCAATTGAAAACTTGTGGAAGGAGCTCAAGATTAAAGTCCACATGAGACACCCAAAGAACCTAGATAACTTGGAGAAGATCTGCATGGAGGAGTGGGCCAAGATAACTCCACAGACCTGTGCCGGCCTGATCAGGTCTTATAAAAGACGATTATTAGCTGTAATTGCAAACAAGGGTTATTCCACGAAATATTAAACATAGGGGTTGTATAATAATTGACCCACACTTTTATGTTTAAAATTTATTAAAATTCAACTGAGCAACATAACTTTTTGGTTTGTAAGATTTATGCTTCTGTTAATAAATCCTACTCTCGTTTACAGTTTGAAGGCTCTAACTTATTTGCATCTTATCAAACCAGCTAAATCTGCAGGGGGTTGAATACTACTTGTAGGCACTGTTATATATATAATATATATATATTATATATATATATATATATATAATTATTTGTTTTTTGTGTAAATTTTTTTTTTACAATTTGATTTTTACATGACTTTTTACATAGAGATAACTGCTGTATGTAAAACTTCATGTTAAAATCGCATTGCATACAGATGGAAAACTGATGGAAAACGCATGGTGCGATTTAAAATCGCATGCAAATCGCATGACATTTTACTAGAATCGTACCGTTTTTTCCCTCCAGAAAACTGACCGATTTTTTTTTCCACTAGTGGGTATGAGCCCTAAAGCTGGAGTCACACAAACTATTTTAAAATCGGTCCGATTTTGTTCCTGCAAAGTCGGATGAGTGTCCTCCGAGTGTCATGCGTTTTTCATGCAAGTACAATCTGATTTTTCAAACCTAGCATCCGATTTACATCATAATACAGTGTGATTGCTATCCGACTGCAGTGCGATTTTCACATGAGCTTTTACATAGAGAAATTCTCTAAGTCATTTACACATCGTTTTCAAAGGAAATATTCTTCAAAACACACACACACATGTATAGATTTTAGATAGTTATATAGATGTCAGTGACACACACGTGTGTAACTATGATAGATAGATAGACATATGTACAGTCATGGCCAAAAGTTTTGAGAATGACACAAATATTAATTTTTACAAAGTCTACTGCTTCACTTTTTCTAATGGCAATTTGCATATACTCCAGAATGTTATAAAGAGTGATCAGCTTAACAGCAATTACTTGCAAAGTCAATATTTGGCTAGAAAATGAACTTTATCCCCCAAAACACATTTCAACATCATTGCAGCCCTGCCTTAAAAGGACCAGCTAACCTCTTTTCAGTGATTGCTCCATTAACACAGGTGTGGGTGTTGATGAGGACATGGCTGGAGATCAATCTGTCATGATTAAGTAAGAATGACACCACTGGACACTTTAAAAGGAGGCTGGTGCTTGGCATCATTGTTTCTCTTCTGTTAACCATGGTTATCTCTAAAGAAACATGTGCAGTCATCATTGCAATGCACAAAAATGGCCTAACAGGGAAGAGTATCGCAGCTAGAAAGATTGCACCTCAGTCAACAATCTATCGCATCATCAAGAACTTCAAGGAGAGAGGTTCCATTGTTGCCAAAAAGGCTTCAGGGTGCCCAAGAAAGACCAGCAAGTGCCAGGACCGTCTCTTAAAAGTGTTTCAGCTGCGGGATCGGGCTACCAGCAGTGCAGAGCTTGCTCAGGAATGGCAGCAGGCAGGTGTGAGTGCATCTGCATGCACTGTGAGGCGGAGACTCTTGGAGCAAGGCCTGGTCTCAAGGAGGGCAGCAAAGAAGCCACTTCTCTCCAGAAAAAACATCATGGACAGACTGATATTCTGCAAAAGGTACAGGCAGTGGACTGCTGAGGACTGGGGTAAAGTTATTTTCTCTGATGAATCCCCTTTTCGATTGTTTAGGACATCAGGAAAACGCCTCATTCGGAGCAGACAAGGTGAGCGCTACCACCAGTCTTGTCTCATGCCAACTGTTAAGCATCCTGAAACCATTCATGTGTGGGGTTGCTTCTCAGCCAAGGGAATCGGTTCTCTCACAGTCTTGCCTAAAAACACAGCCATGAATAAAGAATGGTACCAGAATGTCCTCCAAGAGCAACTTCTCCCAACCCTCTAAGAGCAGTTTGGCGATCAACAATGCCTTTTCCAGCATGATGGAGCACCTTGCCATAAAGCAAAGGTGATAACTAAATGGCTCAGGGAACAAAACATAGAGATTTTGGGTCCATGGCCTGGAAACTCCCCAGATCTTAATCCCATTGAGAACTTGTGATCAATCATCAAGAGATGGGTGGACAAACAAAAACCTAAAAATTCTGACAAAATGAAAGCATTGATTGTGCAAGAATGGACTGCTATCAGTCAGGATTTGGTCCAGAAGTTGATTGAGAGCATGCCAGGGAGAATTGCAGAGGTCCTGAAGAAGAAGGGTCAACACTGCAAATATTGACTTGCTGCATTAACTCATTCTAACTGTCAATATAAGCTTTTGTTACTCATATGTTTGCAATTATATTTCTGTCTGTGATAAAAACATCTGTCAAACACACACATAAAAACCAGAGGATCATGTAAAAATATAATATTTGTGTCATTCTCAAAACTTTTGGCCATGACTGTACAACATAGATAGATAGATAGATAGATAGATAGATAGATAGATAGATAGATAGATAGATAGATAGATAGATAATAGAAAGATAGATAATAGAAAGATAGATAGATACACACATGATAAAAATTGTTGGTAGCCCTCGTTTAATGACAGAAAAACCCACAATGGTCTCAGAAATAACTTGAATCTGATAAAAGTAATAATAAATCAAAAATCTATGAAAATGGCAGGTTAAGGATGATTAAGGAAAGGGCCTCTGACTGGGATGCCTATACGGTGGATGCTAGTGTAATACGTCTGTGCCCAATTCACCCCCCCATCACACCATTTCCAGTGGTGATGTACTAATTGGGGATGTCCAGGTGTCCAGTGACCTCAGAGGGGAAGGTACCTGCGGCCACACCTACAGGGGTTAAATTTAGGTGCTCTGGTCAGCAACTTCCTTTCCCCTCCGGCAGTCACTGGTCTATCGACCTAGCGGGAGCTAGGGTTCCACCAGTATCGGTCATCTACCTCCTGCGGCACACAGCGGTGACTGTTCAAATAACAATGAGTATCTAACGTTAAACGGTTTGATTTCAAGGGAGAACGAGCTATCCTCAGCGATTAAGGAGCTGATGCAACGCTTATCGCATCCAAGCGGTACAGCGGAAAGCAACACTACGCTTCAGTCAGCGAGTTTGCACAAAGAAAGTTTTTACTGCGGGATTAGCCCGCTTGGTGCACACTTAGACCAGAAGACTAAGGAAAAAATTTGGAATAACGATTACGTTGACATATGGTCGCTATTGTCAGCCGATCAACAGAACGTTGATATAGAGAGTAGGACAGGAGGGGGATATATGATAGAAGTAGACCTAAATTAGCGCGAAACATGAACAATTGGCTACAGGCGTTCGCAGTATCGGGCTGTGTTATGGGCCAGAAGCATCCGGAACGATGCTCCGAATTGTTCATATATCAGGATATGATATATAACACATATAAGTCGCATGGCGGTTCCGCTTGGCGACAATATGATGAAGACTTCCGCAGGCGCCTGGCCCTACAGCCCGATCTAGGATGGGGGGTTAAAGCTACAGATGTGTGAATACAATTGATGCTAGCACAGAAGCAGTCTCCCTTTTCTTCGGCGACCACTAATTACTCCGCAGGTCAACACGCGGTGGTCGTACGAAAACCCGGGGCCTGCTGGCTATTCAACGAGGGAAACTGCAGTTTCCAAACACTTTGTAAGTTTAGACACAACTGCTCAGCCTGCGGGGGAGAACACCCAGCTGCAAGGTGTACTCGTCAAAAGAACAGAGCGCCCACAAGGCAAAACCCCGGTGAGCGTAGCCGCGATGGGCCCCTGGCGAAGATCTCTACCCCAATAGGGAAACGGCATGGCTACTACTCTACGGCTTTACAAACAGCTTCTTTATCCCCTTTAAACCTACCAGAACACCAACAGTTGCCAACAATCTAAAATCAGCGCGAGATTTGCCCGAAGTCCTAAACCAAAAAATAAAAAAGGAAGTCGAGCTAGGTAGAATGGCGGGTCCCTTTCAGTGGCGGCCCTTCAAAAACATCAAAATATCGCCTCTAGGCATTATTCCGAAAAAAGAACCCAGTAAATATCGGCTAATCCATCACCTATCTCACCCAAAGGGCGAATCCGTTAACGACGCGATACCCCCTGAAGAATCCTCCGTCACATACGCGTCTTTTGACAAGGACGTAGATTTAGTCTGCGCAGCTGGGCCCGGTGCTCTGCTAGCTAAATCGGATATAGAATCGGCATTTCGCCTTTTACCCGTTCATCTCGAATGTTACCACTTATTAGGATGAAAAGTAGACCAACATTATTATTTTGATATGTGCCTGCCGATGGGATGTTCAATCTCGTGTCACTATTTTGAATTATTCAGTACATTTTTTGATTGGGTTGTCCGCCATGAAACAGGCAGTAATTCTTTGATTCATTACCTCGACGATTTTTTGTTCATCGGTCCAAGAAATTCCAAACTCTGTTCTTTCCTACTTACAAAATTTAAACTGATATTGCGTCATTTCGGTGTCCCCTTTTCACCCAAAAAAACAATAGGACCGTGTAACGTACTATATTTTTTGGGCATTGAAATAGACACCAATTCGATGCTTTTCCGGTTACCTTCAGAAAAAATACAAAAGACACTACAGATGCTGGAAAACTTCTGCACAGTTAAAAAAGTCACCCTTCAACAGATGCAGGCTCTACTGGGCCTATTGACATTCGCCAGCCGCGTAATGCCGGTCGGCAGAGCCTTCTCCCGCCGATTATCGTTGGCAACAAAGGGCGTTTCTCAGCCGGCCATAGAATCATATTAACTCGCTCGTTAAAAGCCGACTTGGTCGTTTGGAAAACATTCCTGGCATCATACAACTGGCATACATGTGTCATGTTTAACGAAACATCAAATAAAGACATTGGACTCACAGTTGGGTGGAGCAAAGAACACGGTTTTGCAGCGGTCTACAAAGACCAGTGGTGCAGAAGTAATTGGCCAGAGCTATGGGCTACATCGAACTGGGGTCGAGATCCAGCCCTGTGGGAAATTTTCTCAATAGTTGCAGCCATTGAGATTTGGGCCAAGCTCCTGATAAATGCCAATATTCGGTTTCATACTAGAAATATTATAACCGCTAAGAGTTTGAACCATATGTCAACGTCATCCTTGCCTATACTTGCTCTGTTACGTCGGTTAGCACTGCTATGCTTGGAAAACAATACATGGTGTCGAGCCACAGTAGGAGTGGCGGAGGAAGACGATAATCTGATTAACCCACTTTTATCTTCCGATTGGCAGGCCTTCAGAATCCAGCTTACCAGCGCACAACCGACGGGTATTCAGTGTCCGCTGTCCCTTTGGGACATAGTGGCCAATCATTAATGCCCTTAATCCATGCCTCTGTGTCACCGGCTACCTGGCAGGTTTATGGTAAGGCTTGGGAGGAATGGTGCTCCTTAGTGCGGGGTAGGCCAGTAGATATGTGTGACCGCGCAAGAGGAGTAGTGACTGCAGAATTCTTGGTTCGGCTGAGAGATGCAGGGGTGTCGGGTACGTCGGCACAAAGGAAATTATCAGGATTAGCCTTCTTTTTTCAGCTGATGGGGTGGGTCGATGTAACAAAACTCTTTTTCATCAGGCAAGCCATCAAAGGGTGGAAAAAGCTTCAGTCAAGTCTAGAATGTCGTCGCCACATTTCACTTACACTATTGCATAACATTATCTCAATATCCCCATCGGTCTGCAGATCACAATATGAGGCGACCCTCATCTCAGCAGCTTTCGCTATCGCTTTTTTCGGCGCACTGTGTATCAGTGAGTTGTTACCTCGTTCAAAAAGCGCGTCGGAAAGCGGTTTAATTAACGAGGACATAGTCATAAGTAGCGACGCTCTGCGCATCCGAGTGCGAAAATCCAAGTGTGATCCAACCGGGAGAGGCACGTGGGTACTGGTTAAATCAACAGATAGCTCAGTATGCCCATTTAAAATAGTCAAAAATTATGCAGCAGTAAGACATAAAGGCACATTTTTTCTATCTTATACAGATGGATCTCCTCTTACCAGGTATCAATTTCAGACAATTTTCACATCATGTTTAAAAAGAACGGGGGCTAATCCAAAAGAATATGGGATGCATTCCTTTCGAATAGGGGCAGCTACCGAGGCAGCTAGGGCTGGAGTATCAGAGGCAGAGGTGCAGAGAATGGGACGATGGAAATCTGCATGCTTCGCTAGATACGTAAGACCTGATCTGCTGAAGTAACACATTTTATCTCTTTCAGGAATTGAAGTTTGGGTTTTAGGACATTCGTATGTCTATTGGGTGGAAAAAAGGGCCGAACGGTGGCCTGGTGGAAAAAGTCTTGGCTTCCCTGGTCTGGAAGTCAACTGGAGAGGGATAAGAGGCCTCCAATGGCGGGAGGTGTTCCAAGAGTTGGTTTACATCTCCAGGAGGGTTAAACGCCCGGTGATAATTGTGTTACATGTTGGTGGCAATGATCTTGGCAAGAGTAAAATCACTGATCTGTACAAATGGATGACAACGGACATCGAGCGCTTTGCCTGTTTATTTGAGGATATGGTACAGGTGTGGTCACAAATGACACCTCGAGCCGTATGGCGGGGGGCAAGAGATAAAAAAGCCATAGAGAAAAAAGTTCAATGCACGGATGGTGAAATTCGTAAGGAAAAATGTGGTATTGTGGTGCGTCATCACCAGCTGGAAGGAAATAACACAGCATTATTAAGACCGGACGGCGTTCACCTGATGGACATTGGCTTAGATATATATTTGTCTGGCCTGCAGGATGGGGCTGAACAGGCCCTAATGGTGATGGGTGGGGGTCGGAGTCCTGTGTAGGTCATACACAGGTTCCTCCGTGGCGGATTGGTAGAGGAGGGCAAAGGTTCGTGACCGCTCGTAGGCCTAATCGCCTGTCGATCACGGACAGGATCTCAGCCATGAGCCACCCGTTACGAAATGTAATTGCCCTTCTCTGCTTTGGTAATTAATAAACTGTGACCGACCTGTTCACCCATCCAGGCCTGGTTGTGTATTCTTTATGGGTTTGGTGGGAAGAGGGGGGGTGAAGGCACTGTTTAGGGCACACGGGTCTTCCCAGTCTGGCAGGCACTGTACTGATTAAGGAAAGGGCCTCTGACTGGGGAGCCTATAAGGTGGATGCTGGTGTAATACGTCCGTGTCCAATTCACCCCCCTATCACACCATTCCCAGTGGTGATGTACTAATTAGGGATGTCTAGCTGTCCAGCGACCTCGGAGGGGAAGGTACCTGCGGCCACACCTACAGGGGTTAAATTTAGGTGCTCTGGTCAGCAACTTCCTTTCCCCTCCGGCAGTCACTGGAAGCTGTTGTCCCACTAACCCTCCCTTACATATTTCAATGGAAAAGACTGCCATTCTATGTGCGTCGGAGATATGTATATACGTGCAATATGTACAATTTATATTAAAAAAAAAAAAATTTGTATGTATGAAAAAACTGTTTTAGCAAAACTAAGTCACAGCGGATTAGTAGAGGAGGGCAAAGGTTCGTGACCGCTCGTAGGCCTAATCGCCTGTCGATCACGGACAGGATCTCAGCCATGAGCCGCCCGTAACGAAATGTAATTGCCCTTCTCTGCTTTGGTAATTAATAAACTGTGACCGACCTGTTCAACCCATCCAGGCCTGGTTGTGTATTCTTTATGGGTTTGGTGGGAAGAGGGGGGTGAAGGCACTGTTTAGGGCACACAGGTCTTCCCAGTCTGAGCAAATATAAGTGTCCCATGAAGTCCACTTTGGCTCATACAACAACAGATGGTGCGATCTGACACTGATGCTCCTTGAGCTTGAAATTCACCTTTAATAGATGGATAGCTACAACCCCTGGCAAAAATTATGGAATCACCGGCCTTGGAGGATGTTCATTCAGTTGTTTTATGTTGTTGAAAAAAAGCAGATCACAGACATGGGACAAAACTGAAGTCATTTCAAATGGCAACTTTCTGGCTTTAAGAAACACTAAAAGAAATCAAGAACAAATAATGTGGTAGTCAGTAATGGTTATTTTTTTAACCAATCATAGGGAAAAATGATGGAATCACTCAATTCTGAGGGAAAAATGATGGAATCATGAAAAACAAGCAAACAAAAGACCCTCCAACACATCACTAGTATTTTGTTGCACCACCTCTGGCTTTTACAACAGCTTACAGTCTCTGAGGCATGGACTTAATGAGTGTCACACAGCACTCTTCATCAATCTGGCTCCAACGTTCTCTGATTGCTGTTGCCAGATCAGCTTTGCAGGTTGGAGCCTTGTCATGGACCATTTTCTTCAACTTCCACCAAAGATTTTCAATTGGATTGAGATCCGGACTATTTGCAGGCCATGACATTGACCTTATGTGTCTTTTTTCAAGGAATGTTTTCACAGTTTTTGCTCTATGGCAGGATGCATTATCATCTTGAAAAATGATTTCATCATCCCCAAACATCCTTTCAATTAATGGGGTAAGAAAAGTAAGAAAATATCAACATAAACTTGTGCATTTATTGAAGATGTAATGACAGCCATCTCCCCAGTGCCTTTACCTGACATGCAGCCCCATATCATCAATGACTGTGGAAATCTGCATGTTCTCTTCAGGCAGTCATCTTTATAAATCTCATTGGAATGGCACCAAACAAAAGTTCCAGCATCATCACCTTGCCCAATGCAGATTCGCGATTCATCACTGAATATGACTTTCATCCAGTCATTCACAGTCCATGATTGCTTTTACTTAGCCCATTGTAACCTTGTTTTTTCTGTTTCGGTGTTAATGATGACTTTTGTTTAGCTTTTCTGTATGTAAATCCCATTTCCTTTAGGCGGTTTCTTACAGTTCGGTCACAGACGTTGACTCCAGTTTCCACCCTTTTGTTCCTCATTTGGTTTGTTGTGCATTTCCTGTTTTGGAGACATATTGCTTTAAATTTCCGGTCTTGACTCTTTGATGTCTTCCTTGGTCTACCAGTATGTTTGCCTTTAACAACCTTCCCATGTTGTTTGTATTTGGTCCAGATTTTAGACACCGCTGACTGTGAACAACCAACATGTTTTGCAACATTGTATGATGATTTACCCTCTTTTAAGAGTTTGATAATCCTCTCGTTTGTTTCAATTGACATCTCTTGTGTTGGAGCCATGATTCATGTCAGTCCACTTGGTGCAACAGCTCTCCAAGGTGTGATCACTCCTTTGTAGATGCAGACTAATGAGCAGATCTAATTTGATGCAGGTGTTAGTTTTGGGAATGAAAATTTACAGGGTGATTCCATAATTTTTTCCCTCAGAATTGAGTGATTCAATAATTTTTTCCTGTGCTTGGTTAAAAAAATAACCATTACTGACTACCACATTATTTGTTCTTGATTTCTTTTAGTGTTTCTTAAAGCCAGAAAGTTGCCATTTGAAATGACTTCAGTTTTGTGCCATGTCTGTGATCTGCTTTTTTTCAACAAAATAAAATAACTGAATGAACATCCTCCAAGGCCGGTGATTCCATAATTTTTGCCGGGGGTTGTAGATAATATATATATATTTATATATATTTTATATATATAATAATATATATATAATAGATAGATAAATATTAGATAGATAGTATAGATAAATATTAGATAATATAATTAGATATATATATATATATATATATATATACATATATATTAGCTAGATAATAGGTATTAAATATATAATAGATAGATAATAGATATATAATAGATAGATGATAGATAGATAATAATAGATAGTAGATAGATAGATAATATATATATATATATATAGATTAATTGATAGATAATAGATAAATAATAGATAAATAGATAATAGAATGATAGATAGAAAATAGATAATTAATAGATAGATAGATAATAGATAGATAAGAAATAGATAGATAGATAGATAGATAGATATAGATAGAATTTTAGATATAGATAGATAATATATTATCATATCATATCTGATTCATATCATAGATAATAGATAGATACATAGATAGATAATAGATAGATAGATAATATATAGATGATAGATAGAATAGATATAGATAGATAATAGATAGATAGATAATAGATAAATAGATAATATATACCATAGATAGATAGATAATATATAGATGATAGAATAGATATAGATAGATAATAGATAAATAGATAATAGATACCATAGATAGATAGATAGAAGAAAAGCCGGACTGACAGAATGGAGAAAACGGAGACATTTTTTTTCTCCATTTTCTCTTCCAAGAGCATCAGACCCCACTCTGATCACACTCTGATCACAGTGTAAGTTATATAATAGGCCCAATTCTCTTGGATGAGGAAATATACGCTCTTGTGACCCTACCCTAATTCTTATATTAAGGATTGTGGACTATCCTCAGCATGTTCTGCACCTTTCTGCTGGGATGCCAGATTAACTTAACCGTGCGTTTGCCTTTCGTGCATTGTTTTTTTTCTCGTTTTCTTTGCAGCAGTGTGAACGTGCTCCTACACATTGCCCATATACCAGCTGATGCTCCAGCTCATTTCTTTGGTCTTGCTGTAGTTTCTTGAACTTTGTATATATAGGGGTGTGACTCCCTTTTTAAGTCAGGCATTCATCTATATAGCTTCCCATGGACATGTGAATGAACAGTCGAGCCCAGTCCTGCTCTGCCCCATCTATCCTTAGGGCGGCTGACACAAGGTGACACGAACCGGCATTCACAGGAGTATCTTAAAGACAGGCATGGGGGTCTTCGTCAGAACCACAACTGTCATGACAACCCATCAGTGCCCCAAGATCAGGTGACATTGGCGTCCATCGACGGCCGAAATGACGCCTTTCCTGTCGGTGCATGTTAAACCCTGCTGTCAAAGATTAACAGTAAGATTTAACTGGTTAACAGCTATGGGAGGAACTCCGCTCCACCGTGGCTGCTAAAGGCAAATCATGACTGATTAAATCAGCCATCAAGTGAGGGGAATGATGAAGGCTTAGTGTCGGAGTCTGTATCAAAGTCTGGGACACGACAGATGACGTATTGACGTTTTTATATTTATACGGCATATGTCATGAGGAGGTTAAAGAGTAACTGTCACTTTAATTAGTTCAATGAATCAATAGTACAAGTGAGCGTAACAAACTTTGTAATATATCTTATCAAAGAAATCTGCTTCTTTCTCCGCTAGGACTGGTTTTTCATATTCAAAATTGTCAATTCAGGGGTAAAATCTGTATTCAGTGAAGATTATTACAACACTCAGAAAGGAGATGGCAGTTCCCACTAAAAACAATCTATGTAAATGGTGTGGGGGAGGTACTCTGGCTCTAGCTCCTCACTCTCCCCTCCTATCTCCGTAGAATCTCATCAGCACCAACTGTCATCTCCTATCTCAGTAATGTTATAATCTGTCTTCAGTGAACACAGATTTTACCCAGGAATTGAGAATTTTGAGACTGACTGACCAGTCCTGACAGAGAAAGAAGCACATTTCTCTGATAAGATATATTACAAAGTTTATTATGTTCATGTGTTTTACTGATTTATTAAATACAAATTAAAGTGAGAAAATCCCTGCACATTTTATGCATTGGAGTCCAGTGGGAAGTCCTTTTTAGAGATTCACAGCCTTCCTTGTATGTAAATTTGTGTAGAGATTACCACCTACTGGACTCCTAAGCATAAAAAAGCACAAATTTTAATTTATTAAAAAAATTTGTACTGATTTTTTTTCTTTCCCTCTGTTACAGACAAAGCTGGATGTAAAATATAACTGATTTCCGTCAAGGACAAAGTTATTGAATTAAGGTTTTATAGGACAAGGATATATAGCCACATTATTCCCATTCCAGCAGAGAGATTAGAGGGGCCGCTGCAGTCATTTTTATAATTTTTATAAGATGATTCATGTTCATACAAGTACTGGAGAAACATGACTTAGTTGACCACACACCATCTAATGTGTATGGAGCCTTCAGATTCTCCCCAATGACAGATGTCAGAGGAGATCACATTTGACACTTGGATCTTGACTACTTGATCTTTTTTGTCCTTGGGGAGATAAGTCACTACCAAATTGGTGTACAAGTTATTAAACCTACATTCCCACGATGAGAATTAGGTGGAGTTTTTGATGTTCTAGATTTAAAAAAAAAAAAATGTAGTTGACCTATTTTACTTGATAGGTGCAGAAATGGTGCAGAAAATCTGCAACATCAAATACTCACCAAAAGCTCATGGTGGGAACGTAGCCTCATAGTGTATCCATTTACATATTAGCCTAGTTGTGTATGGTGACTGATAGCTGTTGGCCGAACAAAAGCTTGGCCCACCACTATCTAATCTGTATGTCCAGTCTAAGCTTCGCAGTAGTTGCAGTTAAGCCCGGATCTCACATAGCGAAACACCAGCGATCCCGACAATGATCAGGATCGCTGGTGTATCGCTACATTATTGCTGCTGAGCTGCCAAATAGGCAGCTCAGGCAGCGATCAGCACAAGGACACTGCGGGTAACATCGCTTAGTTACCCGCAGTGTACTTTGGATACCAGCGCCCTGATGCAGGGAGCTGGTAACCAAGGTACACAGCGGGTTTCCAGGAGCAGCGCCGGTGCCTGGAAACCGCTGTGTACCTTGGTTACCAGCGGATCGCTGGTCTCCCGCCTGTCACACGCAGCGATGCGTGCCTGTCAGCGGGAACCAGCGATCAAAAAAATGGTCCTGACATTTCAGCAACGATCAGCGATACCCGGCAGGGGGGCTGATCGTCGCTGAATGTCACACACAGCAATATCGCTGGGGAGATCGCTGCTGCGTCACAAAACTAGTGACTCAGCAGCGATCTCGCTACCGATATCGCTATGTGAGACGGGGGCTTTAGCAGTGAATCAAAATGTCACTCTGTGACAGTTTTCGATAAGGGAGAGGAGCATCAAACTGTCCCTGCAACTGGGACCTGACTATCCCTGTCCTGGAGGGTACTCTTGAAGGTAGAGAGGCCTGGGTCTCCGACCTTGCTATGCTCCTGTTAAACACTAATCTGTCCTCTCCCTCACCCCATGAGGCATGGGGCAGAAAAGTGAAGTAACAAGACACAAAGACAAACAGAAAACCTCTAACATACAAAAGAACAAATCAACAATAGGGAGGATGATAAGAACAGGGAGGAATAAGCTGAATAGGAATAGGGACCAGAAGATAAACACACAGGTACCTCAGCAAACTTCAGATAAGTACTACAACAACTCTACTCCAACCACTTAGCTTTATCCCACAGCACAGGAAGAAAAATCTTTCACTGTCAGGAACTAGATGGTCTGACCAGTTTTTATGGGAAGAAGTAATGACCAGATCAGCAGCTGACAACAACCAGGCTGAATGGTCTTGGCCAGCATGGAAATAGTCCTTAACCCTCTCAGCACCAGAGGAAACCAAATCCATTTAAAATAGGAGATGAGTCACACCATCTCTAAAGAAGATCTGTGACTCATTACCTGACGTTACCGTCTAACTCCAGGATGTGACTCCCTCGTGACAGATTATCTGCAAACGAAAATTTGGGGGTAAAATTTGCGGGAGCTGGGAAATCCAAATTTGAAGATTTGCATCCCTACTGGACACTAAATCTGACTTCTTACTGTCAAGACAAAAATGCAAATCACTATAGCACTGTTTGGTGTATGGAGTTAGTGTGTAAGTAGGTGAAGGGTATTAACCCTTCAAAGGTTTCATCCCCTTTAATTGTGTCAACATGTGTAAATGTATGTTTTGTATGAACTGAGATTGCCTCCAAGCGGGAATCTGTCAGGAAGACTTCCTCTCAACGGGAGTCAGTCGGGGGTGGACCTTGCTAGTGTTAGGACGTCCACGTTCCTGGGCCCTGAGCATAGGGTAGGAAGAAGAGGGGACCAGCAACCCCTGAAGAAGCTGGTGAAGTATTCACCGTGGGAAACGTGAGGCCAAAGAAAGTGAGTTTACGTAGCAGTAGTCCAGTGGAAAAACCACTGTGGGAAAGCTCAGCAGAAGAGGGCGTGCATGAGCGTAGAAGCGAGTGGGCCATCAGAAGTATCCGTGCAGGATAACCAGAGAGGGATGGACGACTTTGTAGATGTGTCTTTCTTATGCTGGATTGAAGTGTCTCCAGGGGACGAGATCGAAGTGCCGTTTTCACCGGGCTCCTCGTCCCGTCAATACTTAGTGGTCCATTCTGGTGTAGCAGAGAAGAAGAGGCAGAATTGTGAAGAATGTATTGCTGTATCGATTAAGACGTGCTTATGGTGTTAATGGATGTGCTATGTCCACAGGAAATAAAGCAGAACTGTTTGACGTGATTTGGGACTCTGACTCTAATTGCTCTGTACGCTCCCTCACAGGAGGGAACAACCCAGAAGAATGGAGACTACAGAGGTAAAATATGTTGCAGCTTCCAGTGCATCAGCCTCGTGGCCATCCCTTTACAAGTGCACAGAAAGGTTCATAGTTGGTCAAGAAATGTTATCTTTCTATATCTGTAAGCTATCCTCTATTCTTTCCTAATTATCTTCTTTATCCAACAAAATGATTGAGGTTTCTGAATTCTTAGGCACATGCTGCTCATTTTTTCACTGTGGATTTAAACCATTAAAGCATTTTTTTATACCCTACAAATGTACAGCATGTCAATTCTTCTATCGTTTTTCATCCATTCCAATGGATGGAAAAAAAAAAGCAAATAAAAAAAGTATTTTATGCCACATGTGAACATATTCTAATGAGAAATGATCGAACCGAGCGGCAGTGCTCATAATTGAAGACCAGTGCATTGAAAAGCCCCAAAGGATAGGTGATAGAGACTACCCATTTATCTTCACTTCAGAGGCTCCTTTTACATTGCAAAGTGCAATAAACATAGGCAAAACTAGTATTATCTGTTTAGTACAGATATGTGAAAAGCGATGGCAAAATCAGGACTTAAAGGGGTTGTACGGCCTTAGGGGACAAGTTTGAAATCACTCTATGTGACTGCAAACTTGTGAATCTTCCAATATGTGCACAGCTAAATCTCGAAGTTTCCATACACTATAGAGAAAGACACATGCATGTTTTTCTCAATATCTGACATGAGATCAGAATAAACCTTTCCGGTTTAGGATAATTAGGATTATCATAATTATTAATATTTGCCAAATGCCAGAATAATGAGAGAGAATGTTTTAAGGAATTTTTATTATTTACTGCAAAGTAAAAAATTTCCATACATTTCATTAGTATTTGTTACCATTGCCCTTAAACTGAATGACTTGGGAGAAATGTTTGGGATCTCCTTCCACAAGCTTCTCACAATAGTTGGTTGGAATTTTGGCCCATTCCTCCTGACAGAACTGGTGTAACGGATCCAGGTTTGTAGGTCGCTTTGATCGCACCGGCCTTTTCAGCTTTGCCCATGTATTTTCAATAGGATTGAGATCAGGGCTTTGTGATGGCCACTCCAAAACATTGACTTTGTTATCCTTCAGCCACTTTGTTACCATTTTGGCAGTATGCTTCAGGTCATTGTCCATTTGGAAGACCCATTTCCGCCCAAGCTTTAACTTCCTGGCTGATGTCTTGAGATGCTGCTTCAGTATTGCCACATAATCTCCTTTTCTCATGATGCCATCTATTTTGTGAAGTGCACCCAGTCCCTCCTGTTGCTAAACAACCCAACAACATGATGCTGCCTCCACCGTTTTTCACAGTTGGGATGGTGTTCTTAGGCTGCCAAGCTTCTCCCTTTTCCCTCCAAACGTAACAATGTTCATTACGTCCCAAAAGTTCAGTTTTAGTTTCATCAGACCACAGGACATGTCTCCAAAAATTAAGGTCTTTGTTCCTGTGTGCATTTGCAAACATTAATCTGGCTTTTTTATGTTTTTTTGGGGGTGAGTAATGGCTTCTTCCTGGCAGAGGTGCCTTTCAGCCCATGTTGCTACAGTACTCATTTCACTGTGGATAGTGACACAATCTTACCGGCTTCCACCATCACCTTCACAAGGTCTTTTGTTTTTGTCCTTGGGTTGATATGCACATGTCGGACCAAAGCACTTTCATCTCTGGGACACAGAACCCGTCTCCTTCCTGAGCGGTATGATGGCTGGACATTCCCATCTTGTGTGTACCTGTGTATAACTGTTTGTACAGATGAACGAGGCACCTTCAGGTATCTTGAAATGTACCTAAGGATGAGCCAGACTTGTGCAAGTCCACAATTATCTTCCTCATATCTTAGCTGATTTCTCGAGACTTTCCCATGAAAGTCCTCCTCTCTGAAGAGGCAATTTGCATAGTGTTCAGAATGTGATACGTGTTGCTACACTAGGTAATATATAATCTTATAGGATGTGATAGACTAATCTTGATAATTTGTAGTGCATGAGTAATATACACATAAGTGTAACATGTATATTGTGAATGGACTGTGACATGGAAGTGTACAGCATAGGGTAGGATCTCTATTAGGGCAGTAGGTTTAGTACATACTGGTATGGGATAGTAATTGGAGTTAGCTGGGGACATAGGATAAAGTACAGTTAATGTTTGAGACTAGCCCAAAATGGGATGGGATAATGCTAGTATAAAGCACATTACTTCCTAGATAGTAGATAGATAGATAGAATAGATAGATAGATAGATAGATAGAATAGATAGATATAATGGATCGATAGATAATAGATAGATAGATAGATAGATAGATAGATAGATAGGGGGAGTACAATAATATGGTCAAGTTCAAGTGCAGTGGGCTGTTGGCGGTAGCGTGGAATTATCGTTCATGGCAGTGGGAGGCCTTACAAGAATCCTTTGAGGATATTCCTGCAATGTCCGGAGCTCAGGGCTCGGTATAAGTACTAGGAGGAGCGCCTTATTCTCCGGCATAAAGAGGATGATGGATGTGGAACTGCGAGAAGGGAAGGTAACAGATCCCGGGTGCACTGTGGGACTAGACATGAAACTCCTCTGACAGAAGAGAACAGCCGATGTAGGGATAGTCCAGGAGGAATGGATAGTAACGCAGAAAACGAGCTGTGTTAAGGAAATAAGAAAAAAGAAGCGTCATGCCCGACCCTGCGTGTCACCATCTGATAAAGTTGAATTCTCCAGTAAACTGTTCTTGGTTAACATGACCTGTGTCCTCTGAGTTGTGTGCGGTGGCTCCTGAGGATGGAGGCCTGGAGTCAGTGGAGGCCTGAGGCCTACATGTGAGTGTGATGCACCCCACACTGGGCAGCACATCGGGACTGGGCAGATTTTCCTGTAAAGTGTTGGGGCGATGCTTAGTAACAGCTCAGTCAATGCTACCACCGGCGGTCACTACACTTACATAACCGACCTTCGTGCCCATATTCGCGTACTTCTAACGAGTCTTGGAATATTAATAATAATAAGGATCATGATCATTCTTATTTATGTAGTGTCACATATTTGGCAGCACTTTTCAATTCAAGAGGAACATTTACACAAAATATCAGCCATAGCAACACATTATTCAACAATTCCAATGACACGAGCGCGGGCAGTGCTTCTAAGTCTGTAAGGTAATGGGGCTGACTTTGTCAATTTTTCCAAAAGAAGAGGTCCAATAATACTAACACACTGCACAGATTAACAGATGGATTCTTCTTGCCAGAAAAGAGCCTTTCCATCATTCCCAGAAGATGATGGCTGTGTTATTCAGCCATCATAACAGCCACGGGTGGAGCAGAGCTCAGCCTGTGACTGTTAACATGTCAAACTCTAACAGCAGCATTTAACAAGCACACCGGCCCATCGGCGCGCCCGTTCATTGCTGAGCACAGATTGGTTGCCATGACAACCAGGGGTCTGCGGATGACTCCTGTGCCCGTCATCAAGGTATTCCTTTGAAAACCCGACTATAGCCGGCATTCATAACAGATCGGTATTTCTGCTGTGGCATCGCTGTACACAGCACAAGCAATCAGACGATGGTGAGTTCAAGTCCACTAAGGGACGAAAAAGAAAAGTGAAAGAAAAAATGGTCGCTGCAATAACACAAAAAATGTAATGACAGGCGATCGAAACGTCTTATCTACACCAGTAAAAACAATGACTCAGGCACAAAAAACAAGCTCTCACGCAGGTTCGTATCCTGAAAATTGAAAATGTTACAGCCGGGTCTAGGAAAATGGCGACACAAGCACATTTTTTTTTTTATAAATTTCAGATTTTTTTTTCACCTCTTAAAATAAAAACTATACATGTTTGGTATCTGCGTACTTGTACTGGCCTGGAGAATCATATTGTCAGATCACTTTACCATAAAATTAACGCTGCAAATAAAAAATCTCCCAAAAAACTGCAGAAGTGCTCTATTTTCGCTTTGTTGCGGCACTTGGATTTTTTTCTTTATCGATTTCCAGCACATTACATGATAAAATGGACGGTGTCATTCAAAAGTACAAATCGTCCCGAACAGAAAAAAAAAAGTCCTTACACAGCTGAATGGAAAAATAAAAAGTTATGGCTCTTGGAATAAGCGGATGAAAAAAAATGAAATTGCGAAAACAGAAAATTGCCTGGTTGGGAAAGGGTTAAAGAGCAACTAAACTTTTTTATTTTATATTATTTTCCAACATAGAAAGTTAGAAAACTCTGCAAATCCCTTTATAAAGGAATTTGTCTTCAGTCCTGTAAAAAATAAATTGCATGTGAGCGGCTTCTGAGCCCCAGCTATTCTCCAGACTGTTTGCCTGACTGCGGCTACATTGGTATCAAAACATACTCATGTGGAGTACTGATGATGGCAGTGATGGGTCAGCACTCTGTCCTCCTCTGAGAGTTGTGCTCAAGTTAAAACACTTATTCAAAATACTGATGAAATACTGATCAAAATACTGATGAGTCAAAGAGGCCTCAGGCTGATTTTCACTTGAACTATAGTCTATGGGATAGTTCACATGTCCAGTCCTTTCCTCAGACCGACTGGTCCACACATAATCGCGGAGACGTGTCCAATATTGATCCATGTGTCAGATTAAACTCGCCAATGGAAGTCTATGGGTCTGTAATAAAGCAGAAGGGCACCCGAGTGCCATCCGTCTGGTTTTCACGGACAGTTTATTGTTTTCATCCAAGGGGAAACTGATGAAACTCTGATGGTAAAAACCGACACTGACCAAACTCTGCCACTCTGGTCAGAAACACTGACCAAACTCAGACCTTTCTTTTTAGAAAAATCACTAACATCTGAACGAGCCCTTAACTCCATCCTGCAAAATCGTGTAACTGTACGTCGAGACAGGAGGTGATTGACGACTCCCAAAACTTTTTTTTATTATTTTCTTGGACAAAAGTAGTAAAACATAAAAAAAAAATAATTGGGTAGAACCAAAATTATATCAACAAGTAAAATGAAGTTGACAAGTCAATAAAACTGCACTATGAACTGCATAAAAAAATTTTTTAAAAATATTTCACATTTACAGTATTTTTATTCATGCCTCCTACCAAAAACATGAATTCAAAACTGATCATTGGTCACCAAAAATAATTATTTATTTCTGAAGTCATAATTTTTGCGGAAAAGTGGTAAAACATAAACACACCTATATAAATTTGCTATTGGCATGATCGTCACAACCTGAATAATAAAGAAATCACGACGATTATACGAAATGGTGAACGGTGTTTAAAAGCTAAATAAGCAAAACTAAATTTAATTTTCTTTCAATTTTGCCTCCTAAAAAGTGTCATACAAAGTGATCAAAAAGTCACATGTACGACAAAATAGTAGAAGTAACGACTACAGTTTGCCATGTAAACTATAAGCCCACGACGGAAAATTGTAAAACTTATGGCTTTCAGAATATATCAAACCAAATATATACCGTATATATATATATATAATTTTAAATTGTATTTATTGTACGAAATAATAAAACATATATTTATCTACAGTACAGACCAAAAGTTTGGACACACCTTCTCATTTAAAGATTTTTCTGTATTTTCATGACTATGAAAATTGTACATTCACACTGAAGGCATCAAAACTATGAATTAACACATGTGGAATTATATACCGTACTTAACAAAAAAGTGTGAAACAACTGAAAATATGTCTTATATTCTAGGTTCTTCAAAGTAGCCACCTTTTGCTTTAATGACTGCTTTGCACACTCTTGCATTGTCTTGATGAGCTTCAAGAGGTAGTCACTGGAAATGGTCTTCCAACAATCTTGAAGGAGTTCCCAGAGATGCTTAGCACTTGTTGGCCCTTTTGCCTTCACTCTGCGGTCCAGCTCACCCCAAACCATCTCGATTGGGTTCAGGTCTGGTGATAGGGTTCAGGACAGGTCATCTGGCGTAGCACCCCATCACTCTCCTTCTTGGTCAAATAGCCCTTACACAGCCTGGAGGTGTGTTTGGGGTCATTGTCCTGTTGAAAAATAAATGATGGTCCAACTAAACGCAAACCGGATGGAATAGCATGCTGCTGCAAGATGCTGTGGTAGCCATGCTGGTTCAGTATGCCTTCAATTTTGAATAAATCCCCAACAGTGTCACCAGCAAAGCACCCCCACACCATCACACCTCCTCCTCCATTCTTCACGGTGGGAACCAGGCATGTAGATTCCATCCGCTCACCTTTTCTGCGACGCACAAAGACACGGTGTTTGGAACCAAGGATCTCAAATTTGGACTCATCAGACCAAAGCACAGATTTCCACTGGTCTAATGTACATTCCTTGTGTTCTTTAGCCCAAACAAGTCTCTTCTGCTTGTTGCCTGTCCTTAGCAGTGGTTTCCTAGCAGCTATTTTACCATGAAGGCCTGCTGCACAAAGTGTCCTCTTAACAGTTGTTGTAGAGATGTGTCTGCTGCTAGAACTCTGTGTGGCATTGACCTGGTCTCTAATCTGAGCTGCTGTAAACCTGTGATTTCTGAGGCTGGTGACTCGGATAAACTTATCCTCAGAAGCAGAGGTGACTCTTGGTCTTCCTTTTCTGGGGCGGTCCTCATGTAAGCCAGTTTCTTTGTAGCGCTTGATGGTTTTTGCAACTGCACTTGGGGACACTTTCAAAGTTTTCCCAATTTTTCGGACTGACTGACCTTCATTTCTTAAAGTAATGATGGCCACCCGTTTTTCTTTACTTAGCTGCTTTTTTCTTGCCATAATACAAATTCTAACAGTCTATTCAGTAGGACTATCAGCTGTGTATCCACCAGACTTCTGCACAACACAACTGATGGTCCCAACCCCATTTATAAGGCCAGAAATCTCACTTATTAAACCTGACAGGGCACACCTGTGAACTGAAAACCATTTGCGGTGACTACCTCTTGAAGCTCATCAAGAGAATGCCAAGAGTGTGCAAAAAAATATTTAGACTTGAGAGTCCTCAGTGGTTGATACCTTTCAATGGCTAACTGAAAAGATGGTAACAAATTGCAAGCTTTCGAGACTACTCAGGTCTCTTCATCAGGCAAAGACTAATACAACATCTGAAGAATCACATATTTATACACAACACAGCATACAAGGATGGGAGGGGGGAGTGGAGCCATGTATACATGGATGGGAGGGGGGAGTGGAGCCATGTATACATGGATGGGAGGGGGGAGTGGAGCCATGTATACAAGGATGGGAGGGGGGAGTGGAGCCATGTATACATGGATGGGAGGGGGGAGCCATGCATACAAGGATGGGAGGGTGGGAGCGGAGCCATACATAAATAAACTACATATACATTCTAGAATATCCAATGCGTTAGAATCGGGCCACCATCTAGTAAATATATATATACAGAACAAACCAAAACCGATAGTCACCGGAAATGGTTTTGTGCTCTGTTGTGTATAAATATATGATTCTTCAGATGTTGTATTAGTCTTCGCCTGATGAAGAGACCTGAGTAGTCTCGAAAGCTTGCAATTTGTTGCCATCTTTTCAGTTAGCCATTAAAAGGTATCAACCACTGAGGAATCTCAATTCTAAATATTTTTCTATCTACTGGCTAATACGCTACAAAGATACACATCTTTCTTATATCAAGAGTGTGCAAAGCAGTCATCAAAGCAAACCGTGGCTACTTTGAAGAACCTAGAATATAAGACATAATTTCAGTTGTTACACACTTTTTTGTTAAGTGTAATGTATAATTCCACATGTGTTAATTCATAGTTTTGATGCCTTCAGTGTGAATTTACAATTTTCATACTCATGAAAATACAGAAAAATCTTTAAATGAGAAGGTGTGTCCAAACTTTTGGTTTGTTCTGTATATATATATTTACTAGATGGTGGCCCGATTCTAACGCATTGGGTATTCTAGAATGTGTATGTAGTTTATTTATGTATGGCTCCGCTCCCACCCTCCCATCCTTGTATGCATGGCTCCCCCCTCCCATCCATGTATACATGGCTCCACTCCCCCCTCCCATCCTTGTATGCATGGCTCCACTCCACACTCCCATCCTTGTATGCATGGCTCCGCTCCACCCTCCCATCCTGTATACATGCCTCCGCTCCACCCTCCCATCCTATATACATGGCTCCGCTCCCACCCTCCCATCCTGTATACATGGCTCCGCTCCCATTCTCCCATTCTGTATACATAGCGACCGCTCCCACCCTCCCATCCTGTATACATGGCTCCGCTCCACTCTCCCATCCTATATACATGGCTCTGCTCCACCCTCCCATCCTTGTATGCATGGCTCCGCTCCACCCTCCCATCCTGTATACATGGCTCCGCTCCCATTCTCCCATTCTTTATACATAGCGACCGCTCCCACCCTCCCATCCTGTATACATGGCTCCGCTCCACTCTCCCATCCTATATACATGGCTCTGCTCCCACCCTCCCATCCTATATACATGGCTCCACTCCCATCCTTGTATGCATGGCTCAGCTCCATCCTCCCATCCTGTATACATGGCTCTGCTCCACCCTCCCATCCTTGTATACAAGGCTCTGCTCCACCCTCCCATCCTGTATACATGGCTCCGCTCCACCCTCCCATCCTATATACATGGCTCCGCTCCCACCCTCCCATCCTGTATACATGGCTCCACTCCACCCTCCCATCCTGTATACATGGCTCCGCTCCCACCCTCCCATCCTATATACATGGCTCTGCTCCCACCCTTCCATCCTATATATATGGCTCCGCTCCCACCCTCTCATCCTTTATACATGGCTCCTCTCCTACCCTCCATCCTATATACATGGCTCCGCTCCCACCCTCCCATCCTATATACATGGCTACGCTCCCAACCTCCCATCCTATATACATGGCTCCGCTCCTACCCTTCCATCCTGTATACATGGCTCCGCTCCTACCCTCCCATCCTGTATACATGGCTCCGCTCCCACCCTCCCATCCTGTATACATGGCTCCGCTCCTACCCTCCCATCCTATATACATGGCTCTGCTCCCACCCCCCCATCCTGTATACATGGCTCTGCTCCCACCCTCCAATCCTATATACATGGCTCCGCTCCCACCCTCTCCATCCTGTATACATGGCTCCGCTCCTACCATCCCATCCTATATACATGGCTCTGCTCCCACCCCCCCATCCTGTATACATGGCTCCGCTCCTACCCTCCCATCCTATATACATGGCTCCGCTCCCACCCTCCCATCCTATATACATGGCTACGCTCCCAACCTCCCATCCTATATACATGGCTCCGCTCCTACCCTTCCATCCTGTATACATGGCTCCGCTCCCACCCTCCCATCCTGTATACATGGCTCCGCTCCCACCTTCCCATCCTGTATACATGGCTCCGCTCCTACCCTCCCATCCTATATACATGGCTCTGCTCCTGTGTCGACCCGCCACCACAATTGTGGGTTACCAGGGCAATGGGGTACTCAGAGCCGAGCCC
>JARQOD010000008.1:152301152-152364086 GCA_033576555.1 Oophaga sylvatica
CCTTTTTAACAATTTGTTTGAAAGATCAGGAAAAAAGAGGGAGTGGATAGGATCTCGAAAAGAAAATCCCGATTAAGTTCGCGGAAATCAAGCAAGGGGTGGGCCTCCATCTTTCTTTTTCCAAAAGAAGAACCCCGCGGCTACTGGGAAGATGGGGGTCTAATTCCCCTTTGGCCAGATTTCAGAAATAAATCTTTAAGCCTGCCTCTAGGAAAAAGATTTTAAACCCTGCTTTAGGCAATTAGCACAGGAAGGAGATTATGGAGCAGTCTACACGAAAATGAGGAGGCAACTCCTGCACCCCTCCTCGAAAAAACACCCCCAAATCCTCCAAAAAAGGGGCAATGTATAGGCACGCCCGCACGTGATGGTTCATGCAGTTGCTTTTGCAAAACTCCCCCATTGGCTTATTTTTTGGGATGCCAATTAATACGGGGTTTATGTTTAAACCAACCCAAGGAATCCCAACAATGGGAGTAGTAGCCCCTCCAAACAAAAACAAGATAATTTTTCCCCTATGTATTGCCCCCACCCAAATTAAAATGTTATAAACCCCAATGAACAAAGCTACCTTGGCGGAGGGGGCTCAATGGGAATATAGGATGGTTTGCCAAATACACTCAGATGCATACCGGGGCCTGAGCAAACTGAGCGTCAATCAGATTAGCCCCGGAACCCTATCAAGAAGAACAGCCCAATTTCCACCTGTACCAATACCACCTTTCCACTGGACAAGGAACTGAGAAAAACCCGGCGGAGAAATACTACTCCAGGTTGTCTTTTCCAAAAACAACCGGGGGTTAAAACTTTTTCCGGGCGATTTTTGGCCCCAAAAAGGGCGGGGGATGGAATTCCCCCAAAAAAAAGCCCCTTTTTCCCCCGCAGAAAAAAATCTTCTAGCCCTGCGGCGTACGCCAATCCCCCCCTCGAAATGATGTCCCCCCCAATGCATAGGTCATCCAACAACAAAGGGGCCTCAACATAAAGGGACTTTAGTGGGAGGTGGGGAAACAACGGATGGGGTTTCCCACCCCTTCCCAAGCCGTTATCATACGGATGCAAAAGGGCCATAGCAGTCCAGAGAAGGGGGATTACTGAGCCAAAACGTCTTTTTTTTCAGAAAGCCCATGACAAAATTCCCCAAAGAGCTGGGTCTTCCACTTTTTTCGTGGCCCATCTACAAAAATCAGAAGAAAATTTTCCCCGGCGATCTCCTGCTGTTTTAGTAATTTTGTCTCAGCAAGAGAGACCGATCGGGGGTCATCATATACCAATCCCAGGGCAGTAAAAAAAAGATTACAGACAGTAGAGCCGGGGTCCGGAGGAAGGGAAAATGCCCAGGATTGAGGGTCCCTTGCGAATGAGATAAAAAATTCCCCCACTCTCTGCTCCTATCCCTGAGATCGAGGCCGAAGCCGAAAAAAACAATTTACTGCCCCGGAAGGTGGAAAAATTTGCTCGCCCACCAGTAAACCCCTGCGGGAGAGCAACCTTAGGTTCAACTCTGGTTTTGCTCCAGGGGAGACAAAACTTTGGACTTAATGTCCTCAGTCCATGGATAATCCCTGCAACTGCAAGCCAGCTGGGTCTGGATCATGGTAACTGGAGATAATTTTAGGGCCAGTGAAAATGTCACGCTGTCTAATGATTATGTATACAATGTCAGTAAACTATTAATACAGGAACCACACTCTATACAACAATAGTATAGCAACATCAGCATGTAAGTATAGAATAGATTTACCTGACACGATATTGCTGAACTCAGGGTTATCTTGAGGACTTGACGAGCTGAACAGGAAAGAGGTGGACAGGGATCTAACCTGACCCTAAACTGGGGTCCTAACTAATCCCTTACCTTGGAGGTATCTGATAATGGTTCAGAGGTCCAAATCTCCAAGCCTAACCCTGTCTCCTATCAGACCCTGAACCCTGTAATCAGTCCTAGAAGGATCCTGACTACCACCAAAGGGATATGGGCTGAATCTTAGCTAAATACACAGATTAGACATATAAGACAGACAGGATAACACTCGCTTGCATACACACTCAAACACCAAAGGAACATAATTGGTCTGGGAAATAAACTCTAACCAAGTTGAGCTTAGAACAACTAAGGAGCTCACAACTAAAGTTATACAGATTCATTCCTATCTGTGGGTCTGCATGAAGTTTCACTGGCAACTCCCCAAGCAGACAACCAGGAATTTAAAGGAGACCAATCAACAAATAATCAATTGCAGCTGGGAGAAACTGCACCCAGTCCCACACCGAGACAGACAGAATAACTCCCTAGCTGCCAACACAAGAAACAGCAGCTCAGCTGTGGAAGTCAAAAATGTGCAACCGCGACGATCTTCGTGGCAATGCACACATGACAGTGCCACCTCATTTTTAAAGGGACCAAAAGTAATTGGGAAAATTGACTCCAAGGCTATTTCAAGGACAGGTGTGGGCAATCCCTTCATTATGTCATTCTCAATTAAGCAGATAAAAGGGCTGGAGTTGATTTAGGTGTGGTGTTTGCATTTGGAAGGTTTTGCTGTGAAGGAAACATGCGGGTCAAAGGAGCTCTCCATGCAGGTGAAAAAAGCATCCTTAAGCTGCAAAAACAAAAAAAACCCAACTGAGAAATTGCTACAACATTAGGAGTGGCAAAATCTACAGTTTGGTACATACTGAGAAAGAAAGCACTGGTGAAACTCATCAATGCAAAAAGACCTGGGCGCCCACGGAAGACAACAGTGGTGGATGATCGCAGAATACTCTCCATGGTGAAGAGAAACCCCTTCACAACAGCCAAACCAAGTGAAAAACAACCCTCCAGGAGGGTAGGCGTATTCAATATCTAATCTACTATAAAGAGAAGACTACATGAAAGTAAGTACAGAGGGTTCACTGCGCGGTGCAAGCCACTCATGAGCATCAAGAATAAAAAGGTTAGGCTGGACTTTGCTAAAAAACCATCAAAAAAGCCAGCACAGTTCTGGAAGAACTCTTGGACAGATGAAACCAAGATCAACCTCTACCAGATGATGGAAAGAGAAAGTATGGGGAAGGCGTGGTACAGCTCATGATCCAAAGCATACCACATCATCTGTAAAATACGCGGAGGCAGTGTGATGGCTTGGGCATGCATGTGAGCCGCCCAGCAGGACTGTGGGGTACTCGGACCGAGCCCGTTGATCTCTATGGGGGATGTCCGGTGGCCACGGCTCGGTCTGTGGCCCTGGGCGCTCACCCTCAAAAAGGGGATATTTACAGGGGATAATGTCAGTGAATCGTGACGCCACCTGTGATGTCTGGTGAGGCTCCAGCGCTGCAGCAGTTCCTGAGGCGGTGTTGTGGCAGCTTAGGTGGTATCGCTCCCCACAGGTGGAGCGGGCCTTTTAGGGCAGCATAAGTTTAGGGATGCAGGACAGAGAGAACCCGCCGGGTAAGAACAAGAATGGTGAAACACAAAAGTCACTTCTGTACCTTTACTGGAGTTAGTGCAGGAACATCCTGGAGCACCTGTGGGTGAAGGGTGCATGTCGGACTCTCCCCAGTGAGCAGGTTTAGGCCTCCTGTTTCTTGCCTCTCTGTAGTAAGTTTTTGACCTGCCTGTTACTAGGCCTAACTTTGTCTCTGTCCTGCACCGGCTGACTTTGTGGTAGGAG
Organism: Oophaga sylvatica; assembly: GCA_033576555.1. Taxonomy (NCBI): domain Eukaryota; kingdom Metazoa; phylum Chordata; class Amphibia; order Anura; family Dendrobatidae; genus Oophaga; species Oophaga sylvatica. Next base: position 152,304,812 of record JARQOD010000008.1, read on the forward strand.
CCTTCTCCAGGAGAACACACTACCCTGCTTGTAGGGTCTCCGTGTCCCCTGGCTCTGTTACGTATCAGCTCTTTGGTGCTCCTGGGACCTGTTAGTCCTCCAGGAATTCCAGTTGTCTCCTACTGGGTCGTAGAGATCCTGTAAGCTCGGACCCGGTGTCCGGTATGTGCTTTCTGGGGTAGCTGGTAAAGCTCCTCTGACCCCAACTCTACTCTCTCCTCTAACCTTCGGCCTACTCGGGCCTCATAGGCTATACACACTGGCAGTTGTGGGCTGCTCTCTAGAGCATCGGCACGCTCCTTGCTCGCTGACTTGGCTATTGAGTCTCACACTGCAGACTGACCTGTTTCTGTGTCTCAGAGTGTTTGGTTCAGAGTCTAGAGTGGACTGACTTCCTGCCTTTCTCCCTCCTTTTTATCTATCTACACAGGCTCCTCTGGTGGTTTGAGGAAGGGAAAAGGTGTGTGAATGCTCTGAGGGCCTCTTGTGGATGAATCCTTTAATGCACCCTTCTAGGATCTGTGGCTCCAAGCGCAGCTGGGCTCCACATTCCCCCCTAGCAAAGCTCAGCACTCCGGGCTGAAGTACATTTTTGTTCCAAACATAACAATAAACAATCTTTCCCTTTATGGGAGGTGAGGACACTTGAACGTTGCATAAAAGGTAAATTACTATATACATATATATATATTGCAAAAGCAGTAAGAAATGAGCAACCAGAAAGTCCAAGTCTCTATCGGAAAGGTTACTCAAAAGGGAAGCACTTGAGGAGTGCAACTATATACAATTAAAGTATGTGGGCTGCACACAGTCCTCAGCCATTGAGTTCTTGAATACCCAAAGGGTAGTAGAAAAGCAATTGAGCAAGTGTCCATATCACTTGGATTGTCCATTAGGGGGCAAAATATAAATTAGTAAGCAGGTATGTCAATGAACACATGAAAAGAACAAGATATACAGTAATATACCATACCCCAGTGGTAACTATCTACATCTGTCAGAGGTTTGACTATTCTCTGTACCTAGCAGGGGTTTGACCTCTTGTGCTACGTATTGATCTGTGTGGTGCAATGGTCTGTGAGGTATCAGTTACCCTGTCTGCTCCACGTGCAAGTGAGTTGTAGAATTGCCTTAACCTCTCTATGGGACTGGCAAGTATACCATGGGCTGGGCCACCTGGCTCTGTTTCTGCAGGGGATCCTTCTTCGGGGATTCTTCTTGAACAGGTTCTTCTGCGGCACTAGGCTCTTCTGCAGCACTTACAGGTTCAACTTGCTGTTGAGGTTCTTCTGGCTGTTGGAAGAATTTGAGTACTGGGATTATGACTGCTTCTCCGATTCGAGGCCAATCTGCTGGAAAGTCTCCCAATCAGTATGTATTACTGCTTCTTCAGGTTCCTCCGAGGTGATGAAAGGCACTTCTTCTTGGGGCTTTAGCAGATCTGGACACAACTTCAGGTGGTCCCTAGATACTGTTGCAGTCGTTCTCCCTCCATCTTTGCTGATCAAACACGTTTTCCTGTTATCAAACCTTCCTTGAATTCAACACAGTATAGGGCTCTCTCTCCCTGGTCATCGAGTTTGTGAGTTTTCCTCTTTCTTTTCAGCACGACTTCACCAGGTGTGAAGGGTTCTGCGGGCGCACGTTGTAGTAGTGAGTCTCCTGCTTGTCTCTCACCCGAGTGAGACTATCTTTGACACAGGCCTGTACTTTTCTGTACTGCTCCTGTCTGGTCGTGTCCCAGTCCTCAGTGGTCGCATCTGCTTCTGGCTCTAGAACACCAAGCTCCAGATCCATGGGCAGCTTTCCTGGTCTTGCCCGCATGAGATAAGCTGGGGTGCAATTGGTGGAACTCACAGGTGTGTGATTGTACAGATCTACCAGGTCAGGTAGTAGGTCTGGCCACTGATTTCTCTCCTCAAGTGGTAAGGTCTTCAGCAGGTCGATGATGATGTTGTTCATCTTTTCACAGAGACCATTGGTTTGTGAGTGGTACAGTGTGGTTCTTATCTTTTTACATCCGTACAGATGGCAGGACTCTTTGAACAATTCGGCCTCGAAGGCTGGGCCTTGGTCAGTTAGCACCTGCTCAGGGTATTCATGGGGTCTGCAGAAATATGCTTGGAACATCTTTGCTGCTGTCTCTGCCGTCAGATCTTTGACAGGGGCAACCACCAGGAACCTGGAGTAGAGATCCACCATAGTCAGGGCGTAGGAGTATCCTGACCGGCTGGGTGACAACTTGACATGGTCCAGGGCCACGATCTCCAGGGGTCGAGTTGTCTTGATGGGTTGCAATGTGCCTTCTGGCTGCTGTAGTCTTTTCTTCTGAGGCCACAGGGTCCACAGTCTCTGCACCATCTCTTAATGGAGCTGCGCATGCCCATCCAGTAGAATCGACACTTCAACAGGTTCTCTAGCTTTTTCCAGCCAAAGTGCCCAGCCAGATCATGGTAGGCTTCCAACACCATCTGGATGTCTGTCCTGGGAACCACTATCTGCCATACCATCTCATGGGTTTTTGGATTGACGTACCTCCGGCACAGCTTCTCACGGTAGATAAACAATCGGTTTCTCTCATTCCACAGCTGCCTTGCTTGTGGAGACGTTATCCTTCTCCAAGGAGGAACCTTCTTGAGTTATCAGCTCCTTGATACGGCTGACAACCGGATCGCTGTCCTGGGTTCTCCTTCCAGCTGTGGTGAGGTAAAGGGTTTAACGTCTTACCACGCTGCCTCCTGAAGGCTCGTTGCTCGTGTATCATCCCATTCCTGTGAAGGCAGGTAGTTCAATATCCTCCAGGTCATCCACTTCTTCTTCTGTGTCTGACTGGTGAGGCATCCTGGACAGGGCATCAGCATTGGCGTTCTTGCGGCCCGCCTGGTACTTGATTGTGAATTGGTAGTTCGACAGCCGAGCCATCCATCGTTGTTCCATGGCTCCCAGCTTGGCTGTTTCAAGATGCGTCAAGGGGTTGTTGTCAGTGTAGGCAGTGAACTTGCTGGAGGCTAGGTAGTGCTTGAACCTTTCAGTAATGGCCCAGACCAGCGCCAGGAACTCCAACTTGAAGCTGCTATAGTTCTCGGGGTTCCTCTCGGTCGGGCAGAGCTTCTTGCTTGCATAGGCGATGACTTTCTCTAGGCAATTTTGCTTCTGACTTAAGACAGCTCCCAGTCCTTCATTGCTGGCATCTGTATACAGCAGGAACGGTTGGTTGTAGTCAGGGTAGGCTAGGATCTCGTCACCTGTCAGGAACTCCTTCATTTCTCAAAATGATTCAGCCTGTTCTTTACCCCAGTGGAATGGGGGATTTCTGCTCTTGGGGGACTGTCCTACCAGGAGGTCTTGCAGAGGCACTGCTTTCTTAGTGTAGTCTTTTACAAACCTCCGGTAGTATCCTGTCAGTCCCAGGAACTGACGCACCTCTTTGAGGTTCTTCGGCTCCGGCCATTTCTGGATGGCAGTGACCTTCTCTGGGTCTGGCGGTACTCCCTCTGAACTGACAATGTGTCCCAGGTACTGTACCTTTTGCTTGAGCAGGTGGCACTTTGAGGGATTCAGTTTCATCCCATACTGGGACAGTGACTCAAATACTTCCGCCAGGTGCTTCAAGTGGTCTTCATACGTTTTAGAGTACACAATCACGTCATCCAGATATAGTAACACAGTCTCGAAGTTGAGATGTCCCAGGCAGCACTCCATCACTCTCTGAAACGTGCCGGGGGCACTGCTGAGTCCAAACGGCATTCTGTCGAACTCACAGAGTCCCATCGGGGTGGTGAAGGCTGTCTTCTCCCGATCCTCCTCAGGCACAGCTACTTGCCCGTACCCACTAGTGAGGTCAAGGGTGGAAAAGTAATTATCAGACTTTAAGGCAGCTAGAGATTCCTCAATATGTGGTAAAGGGTATGCATCTTTATGTGTAATGCGATTTACTTGTCTGTAATCCACACACATTCTCATGCTTCCATCCTTTTTCCTGACTAGAACTAGGGGAGCTGCCCAGGGACTACAACTATTCCTTATCACCCCTGCTTCCTTCATGTCACGCAACATCTCCTTGGCTTTCTGGTAGTGTGCTGGAGGTATAGGCCTGTACCGTTCCTTAATGGCGGATGGTTGCCTGTGGGGATGTGATGTTGTACCCCCTTAATCTTCCCAAAGTCAAGTGGGTGTTTGCTGAATACCTGTGCGTATTCCTGGACCACCCGATGTACCCCGTTTCTGGTGAGCTGGAGTGGTGTCTGTCCCAACATGGATCTGCTGACACCAATCCTCCACCTGGGTTGCCGGGCCATTAACCTCCACTGGGTATGGGGAGGTTAAGGACTACGTCGTGTGAATGGAGTTATTATCTACAGCATGTAACTTGGCAACAGTGGCATAATGTGGTAATTTGACTTCATCTTCCCCACAGTTGAGAAGACGGACGGGCACCCTTCCATTGCGTACATCCACTACCCCTCTGGCAGTTAAGAGTGTAGGTCTGTGCTCTGAGCAAAGGGGTTCTACTACTGCTTGGTAGCGCTGTCCTTTCAGACCTATTGCTGCTCTACACCAAATAAGCATTTCACTCATTGGGGGAATCACAATGGGTGTCGGGTCTGTTACCCGCACATTACCAATCTCACCACCGGTCAGTTCCACTTGCTGCTGGCACATCAGGGCCCGGATCTCCTTCTGGATCACTCTCTTCTGCCCTGGTCTGGCAACATCGGCGAGCTGTTGGAGTAAAAACACAACCTCCTCCAAACAGTTACCAATTACGTTAGTGCCTAGTACAACATTCAGTCCATTTTCCTCATTGACAGTCTTCACTACAATAAGTCCCTGGTCCTTTAACTCTACCCTCCCACTTTTACTGCTACATTCTTGGCCCCAAGTAAATCAAGAGGGAGGCCGTTAGAGGCGTATACTGCAAAGTCAGGGTTTGGGGGTTGGAGACTGTCCATGGACCAGTATCTGTTATAAAGGACATCAGGTATGATGGTTACCTGGGATCCGGTGTCCAGCAGGGCAGGTATTGCGATGCCATCCAGTATGATGGATACGAAATGTCTTCCTCCCACAAACCTGCGGTGCTAGTCTGAGGGGCCTGATGAGTCTATTCCTGGGTGCTGGCCCTCGGACCCAGGGTTTGCTCGTTTAATGGACACTGGTGTACGGTGGGACCTTCCTTCTGGCAGCGGTAGCAGACGATCTCTCGGTGAGGATGGCGCTGGTCGTTGGTCCTTCCTGGGGGTGGCGTTGTCCTCCTCCGGGGTGGCGACGTCCTCCTTCTCCTCCGGTTCATCGAGGGGACATCCTCAGGGCAGTCGGCTAGCTGGATCTTTCCTTCTGTCTCCGGTTCCATCCGCAGTTGCAGGGCACTCATTACAGTGGCCAGGTTTTTGGTCAGCTGGCGCACTTCTGAGCGCAGACAGTCCAGCTCAGTAGGGGGCGCTGCCTGTGTTTTGGCTTCAGCCACCAGCGGGGAAAAGGTGGTTGCTGCTGGCGTTAGAGTAGCCTCACCCTGGTATCGTTGGGTTGCCGTTTTTGCTTTTTCCAGGGGTTGAAGTCCCTTTATAGCCATGTCCTTAAGGGCATCAAAGGTTGGTGATCCAAGGACCACCAATGCACAGTCCTGCTCTCCGCTTGGGAACTCAGCCCCCGTACAAATTGTTCTTTTAGCATTTTACTCTCATTGGTGACGCTAATTGGATTAATCTGTTTTAGAGCTCGCAGGGCCCCTTGTAAACGGCAGGCATAGTCCCGAACGCTGTCCTCCGGTTTCTGAGAGCATTGGTAGAACCTCATCCAGAGGTCTGCTTCATTGCGGTCCTCAAAGGCAGTCTGTAACTTTTGGAAAATTGCGGGCACTAATTCCTGGCCTGCGGCCGACCACGTCTCTACTTCTCTCTCCGCAGCACCAGTCAACCACAACCACAACTACTGCAGCCCTTTGCTTGTCTGACATAGAATACATGTCCAGTATGCTGCATATTTTGCGCTTGAATCCCGACAGGGTGTCTGGCTTGCCGCTATACTGGGGAAGCCACTTTGCTCCAGGCATGTACGGTAGAGTCAGTGGTACTATAGGGGCTACAGGCCCAGGTGATGGGGCGGCTGCTGTGGCCTGCGTGGCAGCGGTCGAGGGCTGATCATCAGGGTTGTCGGCATGGGCCGTGCCGTCAGACGAGGGCTGCGACATCTTGGCGCCCCCTAGTGAACCGTGGCCTACCTTCCTCTCTAGGCTGCAGCTCCGCAGGGCAGTCTGCTGGTAGGACCTGCGTCGCCGACGCTCCCACGTCAGAGCGTTCACCGGAGCTCCCTGCCAGGATCTGCCGCCGCGTCAGTGCGTGGGGGCGTGTCCAAAACTCAGCGCGCTTTTACAGGTACGCCCCCTAGTTTTCCCGCGGTGACGTAATAATGGCAGATAATGGTGGGAAATCTTCACCACAATACGATATACAGTCTTTTAGTAAAGCGCACAGTACCCGGTGGCAACGGGCACAACTTCTTCCGTTGCCATGGGCACGCGATCCTGATTGTGACGCCAGTTAGATGAGCTGCCCAGCCAGGGCTGTGGGGTACTCGGACCAGAGCCCATTGACCTCTATGGGGGATGTCACGTGGCCCCGGCTCGGTCCGTGGCCCTGAGCGCTCACCCTCAAAAAGGGGATATTTACAGGGGATAATGTCAGTGAATCGTGACGCCACCTGTGATGTCTGGTGAGGATCACCAGCGCTGCAGCAGTTCACTGAGGCCGGTGTTGTGGCAGCTTAGGTGGTATCGCTCCCTACAGGTGGAGTGGGTCTTCAGGGCAGCGTAAGTGTAGGGATGCAGGACAGAGGGAACCCAGCTGGGTAAGAACAAGAATGGAAGAACACACAAGTCACTTCTGTACCTTTACTGGAGTTAGTGCAGGAACATCCCGGAGCACTGTAGGGTAAAGGGTGCACGTCCAGACTCTCCCCAGTGAGCAGGTTTAGGGTCTCCTGTTTCTTGCCTCTCTGTAGTAAGTTTCTGACCTACCTGTAGCTAGGCCTAACTTTGTCTCTGTCCTGCAACGGCTGACTTTGTGGTAAGGCCTTCTCCTGGAGTACACACTCCCTGCTTGTTGGGTCTCCGTGTCCCCTGGCTCTGTTACGTATCAACTCTTTGGTGCTCCTGGGACCTGTAGTCCTCCAGGAATTCCAGTTGTCTCCTACTGGGTCGTAGAGATCCCTGTAAGCTCGGACCCGGTGTCCGGTATGTTCTTTCTGGGGTGAGCAGGTACAGCTCCTCTGCCCCCAACTCTACTCTCTCCTCTAGCCTTTGGCCTACTCGGGCCCTCACTAGGCTATACACACTGGCAGTTAGTGGGCTGCCTCTTCTGCCGCTCTCTAGAGCGTCGGCATGCTCCTAGCTCGCTGACTTGAGCTATTGAGTCTCACACTGCAGACTGACCTGTTTCTGTGTCTCAGAGTGTTGTGTTCAGAGTCTAGAGTGGACTGACTTCCTGCCTTCTCCCTCCTTTTTATCTATCTATACAGGCTCCCTCTGGTGGTCTGAGGAAGGGAGAAGGTGTGTGAATGCTCTGAGGGCCTCTTGTGGATGAATCCTTTAATGCACCCTTCTAGGATCTGTGGCTCCAAGTGCAGCTGGGCTCCACACATGGCTGCCAGTGGCACTGGGTCACTAGTATTTATTGATGATGTGACACAGGACAGAAGCAGGCGAATGAATTCTGAGGTATTCAGAGCCATACTGTGTGCTCAGATCCAGCCAAATGCAGCCAAACTCATTGGTCGTCGTTTCATACTAGAGAGGGACAATGACCCAAAACATAAAGCCAAAGCAACCCAGGAGTTTATTAAAGAAAAGAAGTGGAATATTCTTGAATGGCCAAGTCAGTCACCTGATCTCAACCCAATTGAGCATGCATTTCACTTGTTAAAGGGAATCTGTCACCCTAAATTGGCGGGATATTTAAATGATGGCAGTCAGGTCAGATGGGCGGTGTTTTGGGTACTTGCCTTAACATGTTGTTCGCCGCTGTCTCCATTATTTCTGGGAATTGTAGTCGTTGCCCTCCTTATAACGCGCCTGTGCATTGCAATCTGCGGGCAAAGCATATAATTCAAGATTGCAATGTGCAGGCGCGTTATATGGAGGGCAACGACTACAATTCCCAGAAATAATGGAGACAGCGGTGAACAACATGTTAAAGCAAGTACCCAAAACACCGCCCATCTGACCTGACTGCCATCATTTAAATATCCCGCCAATTTAGGGTGACAGATTCCCTTTAAAGACTAAACTTCAGACAGAAAGGCCCACAAACAAACAGCAACTGAAAACCACCGCGGTGAAGGCCTGGCAGAGCATCAAAAAGGAGGAAACACAGTGTCTGGTGATGTCCATGAGTTCAAGACTTCAGGCAGTCATTGCCAACAAAGGGTTTTCAACCAAGTGCTAGAAATGATCATTTTATTTACAATTATTTAATCTGTCCAATTACTTTTGGTCACTTTAAAAACAGGGTGGCACATGTTAAGGAGCTGAAACTCCTAAACCCTTCATCCAATTTTAATGTGGATACCCTCAAATGAAAGCTGAAAGTCTGAACTTCAACTGCATCTGATTTGTTTTGTTTACAATTCATTGTGGTAATGTCTAGAACCAAAATTACATAAATGTTGTCTCTGTCCAAGTATATATGGACCTAACTGTACCCCCTCACTGCCTCTCTCCATGATATACCCCCTCACTGCCTCTCTCCATGATATACCCCCTCACTGCCTCTCTCCATGATATACCCCCTCACTGCCTCTCTCCATGATATACCCCTCACTGCCTCTCTCCATGATATATGAGACGCACGTATAGTACCAGGGCTTATGGGGTACTCGGCACCGAGCCCGTTGAAGTCTATGGGGAATGTCACAAGTAGCACAGCTCAGTCCGTTGCCCTGGGCGCTCATTCAAAGGGGGATATTTACAGGGGATTTTAGTAATTGTTTGTGACGCCACCTGTGGTTTCTGATCAAGGTGACCAGCGCTGCAGGGTTAATCTTCTGAGGGGATGGTTACTGGCAGCAAGATGTTAAGTCTCCCACAGGCGAGACTGGATCCCTCAAAGTATATGGCGGTGCAAGGTGCAGGCAATAAGTCAGTCACACACAAATCAATCTCTTTCCATACCTTTACTCGTGGTATTTGTAGGTACGTCCCGGGAAGCTGCTCAGGGTGGAGAATGCACATCCAGGTAATCACTGAGTAGGTTTAAGGCCTCCTTTCTCTTTAATGTGTGTGAGTTTCCAACCTGCATGAAGCGAAGTTCAACTCTGTATAGAACAGCTACGCCCGGCCGACATTGTGGTGGAGCCTTCTTTTGGCAAGAACTAAGTCTTTATATGCAGCGTCCCGCTAGACTCCTGTTCTCCCTGACCCCGGTTACGTATCAGCACTATAGGGCCCCTCTGCGACTTGAAGTCCAGCAGGGATTCCGGTTTTCTCCTACTAGCCGTGAAGGTTCTAGCAAGGCTTCGGACCTGGCGTCCGGTTAAGCAGAGTGGAGGCAGCAATTGTTGCTGTAACGCCTCGGTCACTCTTTCCTTTGGTCACCACTCGCCCGTCGCCCTACTCTCACCCTTAACATAAGCACGGGTAGCAGTAGGTGTAGTCGTCAGCTTCCTTCCTTCCACAGCTCACTGACCGTTTCTCAGTTGACTCGTTGTTATAATAACTGTAGTCCCCTTCCTACTGTTCCTTCATAGACTCTGTCCAAAGCAGCTTTCAGGACCTTCCGTCAGACTGAATACAAGCCCGCTTCGAGAGTCACTTTCCACATTCATAGGGTACTAACAGTCAGCCTGTTCTGAGGTAACCGCTTGCAATCTTTCTTCCTCTGTCTCATCTGACAGGAATCACCACACGTCTGAACTTGCACTGGCTCAGACAAAGCTCTGACTAGACTGAACTAGAATGTCTGAGCTCTGACAGGAATCCTCTCACTCTGGTGTCCTGAGGAGATCTGATCTGTCTGAGGTACAACCAACAACTAGCATGACTGTCTGGCTAGAATGCCTACTGCTGCGTCTCTCCACACCCCTATACACCTGAATCTAAAGGGCTCCCTCTGGTGGCTCCTGGGAAATGTGAAGTGTGAATGAATATCAGGTGTTTGTGATTACCTTTTTGTGCATACTCCTGGGAACATGTGTACCAAGCGCAGCTGGGCCACACATCTACCCCCTCACTGTCTCTCTCCGTGATATACCCCCTCACTGCCTCTCTCCATGATATACCCCCTCACTGCCTCTCTCCATGATATACCATCTCACTGCCTCTCTCCATAATATACCCCCTCACTGCCTCTCTCGATGATATACCCCCTCACTGCCTCTCTCGATGATATACCCCCTCACTGCCTCTCTCCATGATATACCCCCTCACTGCCTCTCTCCATGATTTACCCCTTACTGCCTTTCTCCGTAATATACCCCCTCACTGACTCTCTCCATGAAACACCACCTCACTGCCCCTCTCCATGATATACCCCCTCATTGCCCCTTTCCATGATATACCCCCTCATTGCCTCTCTCACAGATATACCACCTCACTGCCTCTCTTGATGATGTACCCCCTCACTGCCTTTCTCCGTAATATACCCCCTCACTGCCTCTCTCCATGATATACCCCCTCACTGCCTTTCTCTGTAATATACCCCCTCACTGCCTCTCTCCATGATATACCCCCTCACTGCCTCTCTCCATGATATACCCCCTCATTGCCTCTCTAAAAGATATACGACCTCACTGCCTCTCTTAATGATATACCCCTCACTGCCTTTCTCCATAATATACCCCCTCACTGCCTCTCTCCATGATATACCCCCTCATTGCCCCTTTCCATGATATACCCCCTCATTGCCTCTCTCAAAGATACTGTATACCCCCTCACTGACTCTCTCCATGAAAACACCACCTCACTGCCTCTCTCCATGATATACCCCCTCACTGCCCTCTCCATGATATACCCCCTCACTGCCTCTCTCCATGATATACCCCCTCACTGCCTTTCTCCCTGATATACCCCCTCACTGCCTCTCTCCCTGATATACCCCTCACTGCCTCTCTCCATGATATACCCCCTCATTGCCCCTTTCCATGATATACCGGCTCACTGCCTCTCTCCATGATATACCCCCTCCCTGCCTCTCTCCATAATATACCCCCTCACTGCCTCTCTCCATGATATATCCCTCACTGCCTCTCTCCATAATATACCCCTCACAGCCCCTCTCCATGATATACCCCCTCATTGCCCCTTTCCATAATATACCCCTCACTGACTCTCTCCATGAACCACCTCACTGCCTCTCTTCATGATATACCCCCTCACTGCCTCTCTCCATGATATACCCCCTCACTGCCTTTCTCCATGATATACCCCCTCACTGCCTCTCTCCATGATATACCCCCTCACTGCCTTTCTCCATGATATACCCCCTCACTGCCTCTCTCCATGATATACCCCCTCACTGCCTCTCTCCATGATATACCCCCTCATTGCCTCTCTCAAAGATATACCACCTCACTGCCTGTCTCCATGATATACCCCCTCACAGCCCCTTTCCATGATATACCCTGTCATTGCCCCTTTCCATAATATACCCCTTCACTGCCTTTCTCCATGATATACCCCCTCACTGCCTCTCTCCTTGATATACCCCCTCACTGCCTCTCTAAGATATACCCCTCACTGCCTCTCTCCATGATATACCCCCTCATTGCCTCTCTAAGATATACCACCTCACTGCCTCTCTCCATGATATACCCCCTCACAGCCCCTCTCCATGATATACCCCATCATTGCCCCTTTCCATAATATACCCCTTCACTGCCTTTCTCTGTTATATACCACCTCACTGCCTTTCTCCACAATATCACCCCAATCTTCCTATCTGCATATTGTCCCCACTGCCCTTCCCTATATTATTCCCCCTTTCACAGTTCAACAATTGCCCCATAATGTCATCAATTGCCCCATTTTCTGCCCCTCATCTAAAATGAAAGAATATTTCATCTTCAGCTCCTCCATGGAGCGCTTACCAATGCCCAATGTCGCCGCTGCTTGTGTCGCCCGGCACTGTCAGCAGTGTAGTCATGCGCATATGATCAGTGTGCATGTCAGGGTGCGAGCTAACATGCGCTCCTCTGCCCCAGTCCCAGTTCTAGTGCCAAAGTGTTTAAATGTATTCATGTCTGAAAAACATGAGTACCTTTGAACATAGGAAAGTAGCGGCGTCTCCCGGACAGCTGAGTGGGCCACACAATATCCTCTGGTGGGCCGCAGGTGGCCTGATGGTTGTATGTTGCTGAAGAAAAAGAACATAGAGAAAAAAAGCACCAAAACACCAAAAAATGCACAGTTCAATTGCAAATTTAAACAGGTTGTCCACTACTAGGACAACCTCTTCTTGAGCAAACTATTTGGCCCCATAAAATAATAAAGCCTATACTCCCCTCCCATGCCGGTGCTGTTCCCGTTGTGTTGGCACCGCCTCTCCCGGGGAACTGGTGCTGTTGTTGTGATCAACTTTGTCTCTGCCTTCGGACAAATCGAAAATGAAGAGGAAGTCCTGTCTGCAGCTGATCTTGGACTTCCTCTTTATGTTCAATTCGTACGAAGGCGGAGACAGTGACATCGGCGCTGATTGAGAGACGGCGCCCTTTGAGAGCCAGTGACAACATTGCTGGAATGGTGCTGGCATGGGAAGTGAGTAGAGATGAGCGAACCCCTGGATGTTCGGGTTTAGTGAACAGTTAAGAAAAGATTCGTTCTGGGTACCAGAACAGTACCCGCACCCCATTCACTTGAATGGGGGCCAGAACATCTTAGTGTTTTATCAGCAGGAGATTATCACTACAGCGCTAGGTGTTTCATGCCTCCTAGCCTAACCCCACCCCACCACTGATTGGTAGCTTTGTGACAATGCGCAGTGTACACAGAATGCTGCCAATCAATGCTGTGGGTGGGGTTATGTTATTGTGTGTTATTAGTTATAGGTTGTTTTCTGCCCAGCAGCAGGGACTAAATGGGACCTGTTAGGATTAATAGTTGGGACTAGCCCAAAGTGGGAGGGGCTAACATTAAGGAACATACACTGTTTCCTGTCAGGAGATCAGATAGGGCCCTGCCTGCAGCAGAAGCAGACCTATGGTCTGATAAGTAAGCAGAGTCATATAACGTATGTGTCCCTAGGATGAATGGAGACTGAGGAAACGGATAGCGAGACCCAGAAACGAGACAAGAGAAAGTGACAAAAGGTGTGAATAATTCTCCGAAAACGTGATCTGGGGCAGGAAACCTAGCAACTCAATATCGAGCTAGCAATTCCAGAAGGTAACAGGACAGATCAGAGCAGGGAACGTGAGATGAAGAGAGTGCCCTGAGCGGAAGTTAGAAGGCGACGACAAGCAGAGAAGCTGAGTAACCGTCATAGTGGCTAAGTGCTCCCCCAAGGGGAAAAGGGACACGTACCGGACTGTCACTTACTGACTGTAGTATTATAGGGGAGAGGGAAGTTCCTGAAGTGGCGTGCTGGGTTGTCGTGAAGACAGAGGACTATGCCAGGCAGAACAGAGTCCTTCTGGGAAGGACAGAGAGAACGTGTGTAAAGATGATCCATATACTAAGGAAATGGTCATGAAGTTTTCCCCCGTTATCTGCTGGCGATGAGTCCCCCTAAGTTCTTGTTCAGTGAAAGACCGTTCCTTGTAAAGTGGTGGTCTCTATCATTGAACTTTGGAAGAAGTCACCAGCAGCATACGGCCTGCAAGAGCTAACTCCTCCATAGCTAAAGTCCACACACCCAGCCAGAACCCCAGTTTTCATGCAGCATGTTGGGGCAAAGAACACGAGTACATCACCTACGGCTACTGCCCCATGCCACCTTACACTAGAACTACAGCAGAGAAAACAATGACAGGGCAGTGGGATACTCGGTATCGGGCCGGTGTATTGTAGGGATGTGACACAGCGGCAGTGACCCGGTCCGTGGCCCTGGGCGTCCCATAAAAGGGGGATTATTTACAGGGGAATGAATAGAGTTTGTAGTGTAGGTATTCGTGACACCACCTGTGGTATCTGGTCAATGGTGACCAGAGCTGCGGTGCAGATCCTCTGGGATAGATGGAGAGATGCAGCAGAGTTGGTACAGTCTCCCACAGGTGAGACTATGGGATCCCAGGGCAGGCAGATGTTGTAGTAGGTAGTAATGGTGCTGGGAGATGTAGCTGAGTGGATGGTGTGACGCAGGAAGAAACTGAGATACAGTCAGTGAGTTGCAGTTTCCAAAGCTTTACTCACGGTTCTGATGTGTACAATACAGATGCCCGCTTGGCACTGTGTCCTCCAGGTGAGGGGCTCAGTAAACCCCCAGGTAGATTGGGATGCACCTTTCCAGGACTCCGTTCTAGATGTTTGTGTCTCTTTCTCTGGCCGTCTCCCTGTACTGATTTTCCACTCTTTCTATCCTACAGCACCTTCACCAACAGTGTCTCTGATCAGCGGCTGCGAATTCTTTAGAACAACGACTTATTTCTGTGTTCCTGTTGATCCTATATAGCTGCCTCTCAGAGAAGATAATGGTGGTTGATGACTGTGATCCCCGGGGGTATCACAGCAGTCGACTTGCTAGCTGAATCATTAAGTTCTCCCTCTAGACTAGGGGTCGAGTTCCCTCTTGCAACCAAGTCCCTCTGCCAACAGAATGGGACCAACGAATGGTTTCTGCTCTCTCCGTATCCCTAGGACTTCTTCCTTTCTCTCTCTCTCCAGAAGCTTATCTTTCTTTCTCGCTTGCTTTCTTCTTCCTACTTCTCTAGGACTAAGCCCTTCCTGGCTTCCAGTCCTTCCTGAGTCTCTATCCAGACTCCTTCTCCATCCAATGCAGCCTCCCTTCACTGGGAGCTGCTCAACACACGTCCTTCTCCTTCCTCTTCCTCCTCAGGACTCCCTAATCCTCCTACCGCTTCCTCAAGCTTCCCTCCTCCTTGCTACCTCCTCCACCCACCCATACACCCTTTCTATAACAGCCTGGGATTAGACCATCCTCCCAAGGGGTCCGTCCAGGGTGCCCAGCTGTTCTAGTGTGTGTTGGGTGCAGGTGTTAGAGTCCTAGGTGGTGCTCCCTCCTTACCTGAGGATGGGGTATCACACCTCTGGGTGAGGTGCAATACCTCTGTTTCGACTGAACCCTCAGGGGCGCCACACCCCTATATCATACTGATCTCAGATTACACAGCAAAAATTTGATGAAAAATTTACTCTTAACCCCTGATCCCCCTTATGGTGCACCACCATCTTTTTAGTGCAGCTTTTTTTTGTAGAATGAGCAGTACTCCTGTTCTGATATTGACAATTGGTGGAGGGGCATGTGACCAGAGTCTTCTGATAAATAATTAGAATAAAATAGTTTTATTACACCAGATATTATCAATAAATATTATTGGAGATTCATGAGAAAAATGGCTGCAACTGATTGCTTGAAATAGCACAGCTTATAGATTGATCGGGCAGGAGACAACAGAGAAAAACATATCTGTACTTCTTTACTAATAAGCTGAGGACTTCTTCTTTTGCAGATGGATACACAACAGATGATATTGAATTCTTCTGGCAGGGAGGGGAAGAGGCGGCTGTCACTGGGGTACCTGCTCTGGAATTGCCCCAGTTTAGTATCATTGAAACCAGACTGGTTACTAAGAAAGTTGTATTCACAACAGGTAAGACTTTTAGGCATGGCTTATATACATTGTCAGGCATATGATAGATCAGAAGTCTCTGTCACTCCAGCTCTATTCCCAACCCAGCACCACCTCCATTTGCTTGACTGATGGCTCCTTTGTCTGAAGTCACACAGCATAGAGGCTGTCAGTTAAGCAGGAGGAGGCAGAAATAGAGCTGGAGTGACAGAGGCTTCAGATCTACAGCCTAATTTGCATAGTAATTCAAGCTCTGATTTATCAGTGATGGAGGAACAGACTGGCTACGTAAATGTACTTCTGGAATTATCTTTGGATAGAGCTCGATGCACATGAATAGTCTGGGGTGTGAAATTCTGCTTATTAGAGTTGAGCGAAACAGGTCGGTCAGATTCATAAGTCGCCGACTTTCGCCAAAGTCGGGTTTCGCCAAACGAAACCCGACCATAGCGTTAAGTCTGCCATGCGGTCATCGACCAGAGCGCCAAAGTCGGTTTTCCCATAATGCTTCCAGGCGCATTTTTTCAGCAAATCAGCAAGGACGTACACTGTGGGCAACGAGATGACATGGGCAGCGTCCACCACCATCGTAGAGAAGGGCACTGCAGTGATTGGCTTGCTTTGGGGGGCGTCATAGTGTCTATAAAAGCCCTGAGCACCGACCTCCATTTTACTTCTGCCAATCTTAACAGTAGGGAGAGGTTGCTGACGCTGTTTATCAGTAGGGAGAGAGTTAGGGCTGGAAAGAGAAGATCTTATGTGCTTGTGCTGATAGCAATTGTGCTGTACAGTTAGTGTGCAGTGACGGGGAGGATTTTCTTGTGTGCAGCAGCAGAGCTGATTATTAGGCTGCCTGCTAGCTGTATTGCTGTGTGTACACTGCTGTGCAGACTGCTATTTACACAGCACTAATACTTTTATTCTTTTTTGCTGCACAGTTTCTGAGCGTTCATTTTTTCCCACACCGTATAGAGCTGTACGCTCATCACACACTACCGTGTATCGGCTGGTATCACGGACAAATACATGCTGACTATCTGTGTGTGACTCCGAAAATATATACTGAGATTACAATTTTCCCCTACACTATATACACCTGGTATCTTCTGATACAGTACCTTTTTCCTGCTTTTTGTATTCTGGTCAAATCCATACTGAGTGAGCGTCTGTGTGTGACTCTGGAAATATATATGGAAATTTAAAATTTCCCATAAATATATACACCTGGTATCTTCTGATACAGTACCTTTTTTCTGCTTTTTGTATTACGGTAAAATCCATAGTGAGAGAGCGTCTGTGTGTGACTCCGGAAATATATACGGAGATTTAAATTTTCCCCCATACTATATACACCTGGTATCTTCTGATACAGTACCTTTTTTCTGCTTTTTGTATTCTGGTCAAATCCATACTGAGTGAGTGTTATGCACTCGGTTGCAACAACTTTATTCTATAATGGATTGCAACCGAACACGGGGTCCGCGATGCAGTTTATAGTCACTGCTGCCGAACACCCCTAGAGTATGAGGGTCAAACTGACCACAGAAATCTAACATTAGATCTCGCCTGTGTTACTTCACACTAGGGGAGATGTAGAATTGGCACTATCTCCGTTAATGTCACGGAAAATGTGCTATTGAGTGGCGTAGATGTAGCCCTGTTAATGGCACAGAAGCCACTTGCCAGATATTAGGTCTGCACTATGTGCTGTAAGCTGGTATAGACGTAGCCCTGTTGACTGCACAGAAGCTACATGCCAGCCGCTAGGAAGTGCGTGCGACTAACGCCAGGCGTACGTGCTACCAGCCGGCGTGAGACCGGACTGAGCAACTCTCTGTTCAGCTTGGCAGGCGATGCCCAGGTTACGCGCCTTGCAGTCTGCTCAGGGTGTATAGCTACCCTATATTCGTAGCAAGACTGCGCCACATTGGCTACCTGCCTGGCATAAGCTAAACCTGCCTAAAGGACCTGTGATAATTAGCCAAGCAAACTCTGGCATCAGCAGGTCCGGAGAGCAAAGCTAGAGAGCACGTGGAGCCCAGATTCTGGAACGTCCACACAAGAGCACTGCCTATATTAGTATGATCTGACCGCGCCGCGCAGTGGACAGACAAGCTATTTAAGGGCTAAGCTCCGCCCCAGCCACCTCGTCAATCGCATCACCGATGACGTCATCCGTGACCAATCAGGCGGTGCCAGGTCAGAGGATCAGCTGACGTTAACCACCAATCACGGTTCGCCATGTCACGGACATGCTCAGGGCAGGCATTTCTGGACTTAGGCTATAACAGCCCAGTCTCCTTCTGTAACCTATGCTTAAGGCTACTATTAACAAAGACCCAGGAGACAGATTGTACTGGCTAGGCGTTGGGATTGCTGGTGAAGCTAAGCAGCATCTGCCCTGGCTGAGACCTCCATGGGAGACCACTGATGGTTCAAATCCAGCTGTTGCCTGACACCTAACAGTGAGCGTCTGTGTGTGACTATGGAAATATTCAGAGATTTAAACTTTCCCCTATGCTATGTACTGTGTCAGAAGATACCAGGTGTATCTTTTTTCTGCTTTTTGTATTCTGGTCAAATCCATACTGAGTGAGCATCTGTGTGTGACTCCGGAAATATATACTGAGATTTAAATTTTCCCCTATACTCTACACACCTGGTAACTTCTGATACAGTACCTTTTTTATGCCTTTTGTATTACGGTCAAATCCATACTGAGAGAGCGTCTGTGTGTGACTCCGGAATTATATACGGAGATTTAAATTTTCCCCTATACTATATACACCTGGTATCTTCTGATACAGTACCTTTTTTATGCCTTTTGTATTACGGTCAAATCCATACTGAAAGAGTGTCTGTGTGTGACTCCGGAAATATATACGGAGATTTAAATTTTCACCTATGCTATATACACCTGGTATCTTCTGATACAGTACCTTTTTTTACTTTTTGTATTCTGGTCAAATCCATACTGAGTGAGCGTCTGTGTGTAACTCCGGAAATAAATATGGAGATTTAAATTTTCCCCTATACTATATACACCTGGTATCTTCTGATACAGAACTTTTTTTTTCTGTTTTTTGTATTCTGGTCAAATCCATAATGAGAGAGCGTCTGTGTGTGACTCTGGAAATATATATGGAGATTTAAATTTTCCCCTATGTTTTATACACCTGTTATCTTCTGATACAGTACCTTTTTTATGCCGTTTGTATTACAGTCAAATCCATACTGAGAGAGCGTCTGTGTGTGACTCCAGAAATATATACGGAGATTTAAATTTTACCTTACACTGTATACAGCTGTACGCTTCTGATACAGTACCATATAACTGCTGGTATTTTTGTTACATTTTCCCAAACATGAGGAAGCATGGTGGAAGAGGCCGCGAACGTGGGCGTGGGGGCCAGCAGGTACTGATGTTGATGGTGGTGCATCTGCTGGTAGTGCCAAAAGCACAATAGCACCTAACGCAGGAGGTGTTGAGCCTGCGTCATCATCTGGCTCCAGAAGGCCTGGAAGGCTCCTTTTTCTGGGAGTAGGTAAACCGCTTTTAAAGCCGGAGTATCAGGAACAGATTTTGGCTTACATTGCCGAAACAGCCTCCAGCTCTATCGCCTCCTTTTCTGAAGTTTCAAAAACTGCAAGCACTGATTCGTCAGTGCAGGTTCCTGGTCAGGAACGACACCTTTCCTTGTTTCCTTCACCCCCAACAAAAGAGAAGGATGCGGCAGGCCACACTTCAGATTACTGTTGTGAATGTGTTAGAAATTAATTCTGAGCAGAAGCTCCCTCTGGTGGTTACAAACAGTACTGAACTATTCAATGAAGATTGTGAAGATTGGCAATCAGGTGTTACAGACTGGTCTTATATAAGGGAGGTTCCCTCCCTTCAGAGTTGCCGGTCATCAATTGTTCTTGTCTCAACTTTGGTTCCTGGTTCACTTGGAAGCTTGCTGTGTCTTGCCTGCATCTTCTGCTAACAGATAAGATATTTTCTGCTTTTATTTTTTGTGCTTGCTTTTTGCATTTTGTCCTGCTCTTCTGTGGAGGTCAGCCAGGTCCCCTCCAGGGGCTTGTGCTCCTCTCAGTTTATCTGAGCCACTGTTATTTGTTAATTTGCCTTTTCCAGTTTTTTCAGTGGCTGCTGCTTAGTTTTGTTACACCAGAGAACTAATTTAGGTGGTAGAGGTCGTGTGATCTCAGGTGTTTTTGCAATTAGTGTGTTGGTAATTTTTTAGGGTTTTTTGGATTGCAGTAAGTGTCCTTCCTATCCTTTTCTTTCTAGGAAGATTGAGCCCCAACGTTTGCTCATACTATTTTCTGTCTGTCTGTATTTCCTCTTGTCTAACCGCCATTACATGTTTGGGGGCTTCCTATGTTCTTTGGGGATCTGCTCCGGGGCAGATAGTTTTCCTCTTTCTATCTTTAGGTGTAGTTAGCTTCTCAGGCTGTGACGAGGCGTCTAGGACCAACGTAGGTACGCTCCAAGGCTGGCTTTAGTAGTGGTGGTTAGTCAGGGTACTGCAATCCAGTAGATTCCAACCTCTCTGGTGTATTGCCTTTTTTTTGCATGCTCTCCTAAGTTACCAAATCATAACAGTATCACCGGCCAAACTGAAAATTATATGGTACTCACAGAAGGGAAAAATAGTGTGGAAAGAAAAAAGGTTGTCAGAGATATATATTTTTTTTCTTTCCCTCTTTTTCTCTGGGTGCTGAGGATTTTTTTTTTCTCTCAATGGAGTTTGCACAGTTGTCTGGCCGTGTGGATCAGCTTGCCACTGAAGTTCGGAGTATTGCTACCTATCTTGCAGGGTTGCCGGTTGTGGAACCTAGGATCCCCATGCCAGATTTGTTTTTAGGGGATCGAGCTAAATTTCTGAATTTCAAAAATAACTGTAAGTTGTTTTTTGCCTTAAAACCTAAGTCCTCAGGGAACGCAGCACAGCAGGTTCAAATTGTCATCTCTCTCCTGCGTGGCGATCCTCAGGATTGGGCTTTTTCCCTGACACCTGGGGATCCTGTTTTGAGTAATGTTGATGCATTTTTTCTGGCTCTGGGGTTATTGTACGATGAACCTAATGTCACTGATCAAGCTGAAAAAGCCTTGTTGGCATTAAATCAGGGGCTTGAGGACGCTGAGTTGTACTGTCAGAGATTCCGAAGGCGGGCAGTCCTGACCAAATGGAATGATGATGCTTTGGCAGCCCTTTTTCGGAAGGGTCTGTCAGAGAATGTAAAAGATGTTATGGTGGGTTTCCCTGCTCCCTCTGGTCTCAATGATTCTATGTCATTGGCGATTCAAATTGACAGACGTTTGCGTGAGCATAGAGGTATGCGTGGAATAGTGTTGCCTTGTGAACCAGCTTCTGAGCCCATGCAGTGTGATGGAGTGGCTTCTGGGGCACAGCGTCATGAGTTTCGAAAACGCAATGGGTTATGTTTCTACTGTGGTGACGCCTCTCATGCTATTTCAGTCTGCCCTAAGCGGGGAAGACGTTTTGCACGCTCAGTTGTCTTGGGTAGTGTTCAGACTAAATTTCTGTTGACTGTTACCCTGATTTGCTCCCTGTCCACATTTTCTGCTCAGGCTTTTGTTGATTCGGGAGCAGCTATTAACCTGATAGATTTTGATTTTGCTAAACGTTGTGGGTTTCCCTTGATACCCCTACGGAAGTCTATTCCCCTACTGGGGATTGATTTTACCCCTTTGGCTGAGAATAAACCCCAGTTCTCTACTCAGGTGATAATGAGGGTTGAACCTGATCATCAGGAGAGTTGCAAATTTTTGGTGCTGTATAATCTGCATGACATTATTGTACTAGGTTTCCCTTGGTTACAGTCTCATAATCCTGTTTTGGATTGGAAATCTGTGTCTGTAACCAGTTGGGGCTGCCAATGTGTTAATGCCAACACTCCTGTTTTTTCTGCCTCTCCCCAGGCTCAGGATGTTCCTGACTTTTTGACTGACTTTTCTGATGTGTTTAGCGAAAGTAAATCTGCATCCTTGCCACCCCATAGGAGCTATGACTGCGCTATTGAATTAGTGCCTGGTAGTAAATTCCCTAAAGGTCGCCTTTTTAACTTGTCTGTACCTGAACATGACGCTATGCGGTCTTATATTAAGGAGTCATTGGCGAAGGGTCATATCAGACCATCCTCTTCACCCTTGGGTGCCGTTTTTTTCTTTGTGGCCAAAAAGGATGGTTCGTTAGGGCCGTGTATTGATTATCGTCTCTTGAACAATATCACTGTGAAATATCAATATCCGTTACCCTTGATTTCTGACCTGTTTTCCAGGGTGAAAAGTGCTACTTGGTTTACCAAGCTTGACCTCAGGGGGGCGTATAACCTTATTCGCATTAAGCACGGGGATGAATGGAAGACGGCATTTAATACCCCAGAGGGGCATTTTGAGTACCTAGTGATGCCCTTTGGGCTCACTAATGCTCCTTCCATCTTCCAGTCCTTCATGAATGACATTTTCAGGGATTTTGTGGATAAATTTCTGATTGTTTATTTGGATGATATCTTGATTTTTTCCAATGACTGGGACTCTCATGTGAAACATGTTCGGACTGTGTTCCAGATTTTGAGGAGAGAATGCTCTGTATGTGAAGGGATCAAAGTGTCTTTTTGGCGTACAGAGGATCTCATTTCTGGGATTCATTTTGTCCCCATCTGTTATTGAAATGGACCCGGTCAATGTTCAGGCCATCTGTGATTGGTTCCAACCTACTTCATTAAAGGCTCTTCAGAGATTCTTGGGTTTTGCCAATTTTTATCGTAAATTTATTGGTAATTTCTCGGTTATTGTTAAACCATTGACTGATTTGACCAAGAAGGGTTCTGATGTGGTGAATTAGCCTCCTGAGGCAGTCTCTGCGTTTCTTGAACTTAAGCAGAGATTCACTTCTGCTCCTGTTCTACGGCAGCCTGATGTTTCTCTGCCATTTCAGGTGGAGGTTGATGCCTCTGAAATTGGGGCAGGTGCCGTTTTGTCCCAAAGAGATCCAGAGACCTCTAAAAGTAACCCTTGTGCCTTTTTCTCTCGAAAATTTTCTCCAACTGAACGTAATTATGACGTGGGTAATCGGGAGTTCTTGGCCATGAAGTGGGCTTTTGAAGAGTGGAGACATTGGCTGGAGGGAGCCAAACATCAGGTGGTGGTCCTCACGGACCATAAGAATCTGGTTTATCTGGAATCAGCCAAGCGACTTAATCCTAGACAGGCCAGGTGGGCCTTGTTTTTCACACGTTTTAATTTTGTGGTTTCCTTTCTTCCTGGCACTAAGAATGTTAAAGCGGATGCCCTCTCGAGGAGTTTCCTTGCGGACTCTCATGAGTTATCTGATCCTGCTGTTATTTTGAAAGAGGGTGTAGTTCTTTCCGCCATCTCGCCCAATTTGAGACTGGCTCTGGAAGGGTGACAGGAGGATAAACCCGAGCGCTGCCCTATTGGGAAATTGTTTGTCCCAGACTGGTGGAAAAAGAGAGTGTGATGTCTGAGATTCATTGTTCCGCGTTGGCCGGTCATCCCGGAATTTTTGGTACCAGAGACTTGGTTAGTCGGTCCTTTTGGTGGCCTACTTTGTCTCGTGACGTCAGGGAATTTGTGCAGTTCTGCGGGACTTGCTCTCGCTCCAAGCCTCGCTCTCGCTCTGGTGGTTTGTTGATGCCATTGCCTGTGCCCAAGAGACCATGGACCCATATCTCTATGAATTTAATTTCCGACCTCCCTGTTTCTCAGAGAATGACCGTTATCTGGGTGATTTGTGATAGGTTTTCCAAAATGATACATCTTGTGCCATTACCTAAGTTGCCTTCCTCCTCCGAATTGGTGCCTTTGTTCCTTCAGCACGTGGTTCGGTTACACGGCATTCCTGAGAACATTGTGTCTGACAGAGGAGTCCAGTTTGTTTCCAGATTTTGGAGGACTTTTTGTTCTAAACTTGGTGTTCAATTGTCTTTCTCCTCGGCTTTTCATCCTCAGACCAATGGACAAACTGAGAGAACAAACCAGACATTGGAGACTTATCTGAGATGCTTTGTGTCTGCTGATCAGGATGACTGGGTCTCTTTTTTGCCTTTGGCTGAGTTTGCTCTTAATAATATGGCTAGCTCTGCCACTTTGATGTCTCCATTTTTCTGCAATTTTGAGTTTCACCCTCGATTTTCTTCGGGACAGACGGAGGCTTCTGTCTGTCCAGGTGTTGACTCTGTTATGGAGCGTATGCAGCAGATTTGGGACCAGGTAGTGGAGAGGTTGTCCCCTCTCTCAGGAGAGGGCCCAGCGGTTTGCCAACCGGCATAGGACTGATGGTCCTCGGTTTGAAGTGGGGGACTTGGTCTGGTTGTCCTCAAGATATATCCCTATGAGAGTTGCATCTCCTAAGTTTAAGCCTAGGTTCATTGGACCTTATAAGATCATGGAGATTCTTAATCCTGTTTCCTTTCGTTTACTTCTTCCAGGGACATTTAAGATCCATAACGTGTTCCACAAGTCCTTATTGAAGAGATTTGTCGAGCCAGTGGTTCCTATGACTGCGCCTCCTGACCCTGTTTTGGTTGAGGGCAATCTGGAGTATGTGGTTGAGAAAATATTGGATTCTTGTTTTTCTAGACGGAAACTCCAGTATTTGGTTAAGTGGAGAGGTTATGGTCAGGAGGACAATTCTTGGGTGTTTGCTTCGGACATCCATGCTAGGAGACTGATCCGTGCGTATCACAGAGCTCATCCTGACCGACCTGGTTTCCCAAATGAGGGTTCGGTGACCCCTCCTCAAGGGGGGGGTACTGTTGTGAATGTGTTAGAAATGAATTCTGAGCAGAAGCTCCTCTGGTGGTTACAAACAGTACTGAACTATTCAATGAAGATTGTGAAGATTGGCAATCAGGTGTTACAGACTGGTCTTATTTAAGGGAGGTTCCCTCCCATCAGGGTTGCCGGTGATCAATTGTTCTTGTCTCAACTTTGGTCCCTGGTTCACTTGGAAGCTTGCTGTGTCTTGCCTGCATCTTCTGCTAACAGATAAGATATTTTCTGCTTTTATTTTTTGTGCTTGCTTTTTGCATTTTGTCCTGCACTTCTGTGGAGGTCAGCCAGGTTCCCTCCGGGGGCTTGTGCTCCTCTCAGTTTATCTGAGCCACTGTTATTTGTTAATTTGCCTTTTCCAGTTTTTTCAGTGGCTGCTGCTTAGTTTTGTTACACCAGAGAACTAATTTAGGTGGTAGAGGTCGTGTGATCTCAGGTGTTTTTGCAATTAGTGTGTTGGTATTTTTTTAGGGTTTTTTGGATTGCAGTAAGTGTCCTTCCTATCCTTTTCTTTCTAGGAAGATTGGGCCCCAACGTTTGCTCATACTATTTTCTGTCTGTGTCTGTATTTCCTCTTGTCTAACCGCCATTACATGTTTGGGGGCTTCCTATGTTCTTTGGGGATCTGCTCCGGGGCAGATAGTTTTCCTCTTTCTATCTTTAGGTGTAGTTAGCTTCTCAGGCTGTGATGAGGCGTCTAGGACCAACGTAGGTAAGCTCCACGGCTGCCTTTAGTTGTGGTGGTTAGTCAGGGTAGTGCAATCCAGTAGATTCCAACCTCTCTGGTGTATTGCCTTTTTTTTGCCTGCTCTCCTCAGCTACCAAATCATAACAGATTACTCTCTGGAGCTCTTTTCACATACCATGCCTGGGTTATCAAGTGAAATCCTGAATTCCCCAGTCCAAGATGAATATGACATGGAGTGCACTGATGCACAGCCACTGCAATATGATTCTGCTGGTACATTCACCCAGAGCACTGCATTGCCCTCGCAGTCTACTGAGCCAGATTCTGACCCTGATGAAGCTCAGGTGCCCCTTCCTGCATACTCTACCACCTTACATGGTGACACAGAGGAAGGTGCAGATGAATTTGAAGAGGAGGTGATGGATGACCCAGTTGTTGACCCGGATTGGCATCCATTGGGGGAAGAGGGTGCCACTGGCAATAGCTCAGAAGAGAAGGAGGATCCGCAGCAGGCATCGACATCGCAGCTGCGGTTATCTGGCAACCCGTATCAGTCCAAAAAGGTGTTAAAAAAACAGAGTTGCAGGACAGCTTGTCCATATGATCAAATTAGCACAGCGTGCAAGCCCTGGAAATTTATCCCATAGTAGGAAGAGTGCAGTGTGGCACTTTTTTGACTAAAATCCTATTGATGAGGCAAAGGTTATCTGTAAGAAGTGCGGAAGGACCTTTAGCCGAGGGAAAAATCTCTGAAATTTGAATACCAGTTGCATGCTTAGACATTTAAACACCATGTACTTGCAAGCGTGGACGTACTACAAAACCTCAGGTAGCACATATGCACCTGCTCCGACTGAAGGTAGCCAGCAATGCTACATCGCTTCCCCCACTGTAAGCCCATCAGTTAGCACACCACCAACAAGAAATGTTGAGGTGTCGTCGCAAGGCCAAAGCAGTCAGGGAATCACAATGTTTTTCCAACGAAAGACTGAATCTAGGCCATCACCACCATCACCATGACCAACCCCCTCTCAGTCCACCATGTCCACCGCTTGTTCCCCTCAATTCCAGCTCACCCTAGCAGAGACTCTGAGTAGGACAAGAAAGTACTCATGCTCTCATCCGCGTTCACTGGCTTTGAACGCCTACATTGCCAAACTGATCTCATTAGAGATGATGCCCTTCCGTTTGGTTGAAAGCGCAGCGTTCCGAGAGCTCATGGCCTACGCTGTCCCACGCTATGACCTACCCAGTCGGCACTTCTTTTCTAGAAAATCCTTCCCTGCCCTCCACCTGCATGTGAAAGACCGCATTGTCCATGCACTCAAACAATCAGTGAGTGGAAAGGTGCACCTCACAACAGATGCATGGGCCAGTAGGCATGGCCAGGGTCGTTACGCGTCCATCACTGCGCAATGAGTTAATGTGGTGGATGCAGGGTCCACAGGGGACAGCGGCGGTGGGACAATGCTTCCTAGCCCACGGTATAGGCAACAGTTGACTGTAGGCGTTCGACCCTCCTCCTCCTCCAGAAGCGAAAGCTCGTCGACAGAGCGCAGTCTAGTGGTAAGCGTCAGCAGGCTGTTTTAAAGATGATGTCTTTGGGCGACAACAGACACACCGCAGAGGTTCTGGCCGACTACTTGCAGCAAGAAACTGAGTCATGACTGGGCAGTCTACATCTTGCGCCAGGCAAGGTAGTCAGTGATAACGGCCGTAATTTTGTGGCGCCCATAGCCCTGGCAAAACTCAGACACATACCTTGCCTGGCTCACACCTTGAACCTGGTGGTGCAGTGCTTCATAAATAATTATCCGGAGTTACCAGCCCTGCTCCATAAGGTGTGAAAACTGTGCTCGCACATCCGTCGCTCACCCGTAGACTCCAGTCGTATGCAGAGGCTGCTGCGATCGCTCCACCTCCCCAAGCACCGCCTAATCATAGACGTTGCAATAAGGTGGAACTCCACCATGCACATGGTTGAGAGGCTGTGCAAACAGAGGCAGGCTGTAATGCATTTGTGGGAGGATACATGGGCAGGCAGTTTGAGGGCAGACATGAAGTTGTCGGGTGTGCAGTGGTCAAAGCTTAAAGACCTCTGTAAAGTCCTTCAGTGTTTTGAGGAATGCACACGGCTGTTAAGCACAGATGACGCCATCATAAGCATGAGCATCCCACTTTTGCGTCTGCTCATGCAAATTTTGATGCACATTAAGGATCAGGTGTCTGCAGCGGAGGAGGAAGAGGAGGAGGAGGGAAGCCTTGATGACAGTCAGTCATTGTCTGCTCAGGGAACTGTCCTGGACGAGGAGGAGGATGAGGGGGATGATTATTTTGGGGAGAAGGATGCTTCTCAGGGGGCAAGAGAAAATGTTGGCTTGCCAAGGTCAGGTACAGGGTTTGTGTGTTACTGGAGGGATGTAGATTTGGCAGAAAGTGCTCCTCCACCCACCACTGGCAGTGCATCATTGACACCTGGAAAATTTGCCCAGATGTGTGATTATCTCTAGCGGATCCTAAAAAGGGACCCCTGCATTGCCAAAATTATGAAGGATGACGACTACTGGTTGGCCAGCATCCTCGATCCACTCTATAAAGGCAAATTACAGAACATCATGCCACAGGAGAACCTAGAGCTAATATTGGCGAACAAACAAGCAACTCTGGTAAACCGTTTGTTAGAGGCATTCCCAGCACACAGCAGCGGTGCAGGTTCTACCACGAGCTATATTGGGGCAAATGGAAGAGGTGTTCGCGGTGCACACAGCCGAAGTGGCGTTGGAGACAGGGGTTTCATGACCATGACCATGTTGTGGTCTTATTTCTCGAGTACCGCTCACACCACTGTTAATACTGAATCGATTGCAACAGACAGGAGACAGCAGTTGTCAACTATGGTTCAAAATTACCTCTCCTCCCCTATCGATGTTCTCCCTCACTGGTCATTCCCCTTTGACTACTGGGTCTGTAAACTGGACACCTGGCCTGACTTGACACAATATGACTTACAGGAGCTTGCTTGTCCTGCTGGTAGTGTGCTATCAGAAAGAGTCTTCAGTGCTGCTGGATCAATCCTGATAGAAAGAAGGACCCAGCTGTCGACCCAAAATGTTGGTGATCTCACCTTCATTAAAATGATCCATGCCTGGGTTTCAAAGGATTTTGTACCACCTTCCCCTGATAACACAGGTTGCCAGCAAAATGGCTCGCTTTTTCCTCCTCTTCCTCCGACTTCTCCAATTCCTCCATTTGCAGCTGCTGAACGTCCAGCCTACACCTCAACATATGCCAGTTTTTCCACCTCCCTAACTGGGCTGTACCCCCCCAGGGCCGGCTTCAACACCTGGCGCACCCGGGCAAGTGCCGGGGCCCTGAGCAGGTGGGGGGCCCACTCGCCGTCAGAGACATCGGCGTACTATGAGGGATCCTGTGCCAGTGCCGGCGCTCACGAGTGGGGTCCCCCCCTGCTTGCTCAGGGCCCCAGCACTTGCAATACTTACCTCTCCCTGCTCCACCGCTGTGACGTCTTCGGCGTTTCCTGACCGTGACATTCAGGTCAGAGAGGGCGATGATGTCACGTCTGTGCGCCCTCTGTCTGAACAGTCACAGTGCAGAGAACTGGAAGATGGCGATGCTGAGGAGTCCAGAGTAGAGCAGTGCCCAGCGAGGAGAGGTATTTTATTTTTTTAAAGTTTGGAGCAATATATGGGGAGCGTTACACACTGGAGAATTATATATGGGGCCCATCATACACTTGAGCATCATAGATAGGGCCCATTATACACTGAGCATTATATATTGGGCACATCATACACTGGAGCATTATAAATGGGGCCCATCATACAGTGGAGCATCATATACGGGGCCCATTATACACTGGAGCCTCATATGGGGCCCATATATGGAGCATTATATAGACCCATCATACACTGGTGCATCATATGGGGCCCATTATATATGGAGCATTATATAGGCCCATCATACACTGAAGCATCATCCATGGGGCCCATCATATACTGGAGCATCATATGGGACCCATTATATATGGAGCATTATATAGGCCCATCATACGCTGGAGCATCATCCATGGGGCCCATCATATACTGGAGCATCATATGGGGCCCATTATATATGGGGCATCATATGGGGCACATTATATATGGCGCATCATATGGAGCACATTATATATGGAGCAATATTTATGGGGACCATTATATTTGGAGCATTATATGGAGCTCATCATACACTGGAGCATCGTATATGGGGTACATCATATACTAGAGCATCATATGGGGTTCATTATTTTTAGGGGTCATCATATAGGGCCCTTTATATATGGAGCATCATATGGAGCACATATGGGGCGTATTCTGTATGGAGCATTATATGGAGCCCATTCTGTATGGAGCAATATATGGGGCCCATCATATACTGTATGGAGCTTTATCTGCAACTCATTATACTGTATGGAGCAATATGTGGGGCTCATTATACTCAATGAGGACCGTCCTATACTGTATGGCACATTATATGGGGACCATCATATACTGGAGCATTATGTGGAGCTCATCATATACTGTATGGAACATTATATGGGACAAATTATGTATGGAGCAATATATGGGGCTCATTATTCTGTATAGAGTAATATATGGGGCTCATTATTCTGTATGGTGCACTATGTGGTGGCCATAATACTGTATGGAAGGAATATACTGTCCGGGTTTTGAGCTATTGTAGAATTTACAATAGATATCACTCATGTAATGTAAGAAGTGAAGTATTTGGCATTGTACTATACCTATATTTCTCTGCCGTATCGGAGCATCATGAATTGTGGTATGTGTTAAAGGGGCCCACTGAGACTCTTTGGCCCGGGGCCCACGAAAACCTGGAGCCAGCCCTGCCCCCCCACATCTTTAGCCAAATAACCCCCAGTTTTCAATGCGTTACTATTATTATAAAGTAAATTAAGGTTGACAAGCTTAAGTAATAAAAATTGATGTCGTTGGCATTGAAATGGGCACTGTAGGTCTGTTTACTGTCCTCCACTCCCTGCCAACTTTTCCCCCATATTGACTTGCATTGGGGTCGGTTCGAGTTTCAGTTGGACCTTTGACTTTTTCCGATAGTCGGGCCGATTTCGTTCAACTCGACTTTTGGGAAAGTCGGGTGGTCCGAAACCCGACTCGACCCTCCCGGAGGCAAAGTCGCTCATCTCTGCTGCTTATAGATTCCCTTTAATAATATGTGTGCTGTATAACTGTTTTCTATCATTTGTTAGGTTCATAAGATTTAAATGGTTATCCTCAACTTGTGTCTTAAGGAGAGCATAGCTCTCCAGCATCTTCACTTCCTTGTTCCTGGGGGGACTTGCACTCCTTCTTGAGTGACAGCTCTGTTTCAGTAGCTTCATCCTGCTGCTGAGCTTCTGATTGATTTTATTACACATTAATGGTCTGTCAGTGGCTTGCTCTCATTTCTACATTATTACTGTATTTTCATAATAATAGGGCTTATGAATAGGTGCACACTTCTAGTGAGCTGTGAGAACTGCTCTGGAAACTGTCGATGTCAATCGCTGGGGGATTTGTAATTTTGCAGAACTCAAACTGGATCAGGAGTTGACAGGGAGGTGACAGGGAAGGGAATGTATATTGAAATCAGTGGGCTAGAGAGTAGAGATGAGCAGTGTTCGAAGCGAACTGTTCGCCAATCTCAAATTTGAGCTGTTTTGGGCAGTGTTCGAGCCGTTCGACGAACCTGAACGATTTGGAAAAAATCCGGCTATTCGATGTTATGTTCGATAACTGTTCGTGCACCTAAATCGTCACTGGATTTTTTCACAGTAATTCTGATAATCACTATTAATACCCAGTTTGAGTGTACAGCGGGCGGGGGGAGGGGCATGGGATGGATCTCTGCAGAAATAATGAAGATCTCCATTTTTTTCTCTTTCCCGCATTTTCAGTGGGTGGTGCAGTCTGTCAGCCTATCAGCAGCGCACACACAGAGCGAGGTGCTTTTTTTTCACACAAGCAAAGGCATGTGTCATTGGCTGTGTATGTCACATGTCCTTGCCCTATAAGACCCAGCCATTTCCCCCTTGCCACCATTTTCTCACTGCTGCTGCCCAGTGTTAGACGGCACTGCTGCTGCTGTTAGCGCTATCTTTCTAACAGTGACTGTGAAGCGAATTTGCAGTTAGACAGGAAGGTTTAGGGAGTAGGGAGGGACTAGTTAGTAATTGCAGCCCTTTTAAGGGCTAGGTTACAGCAATTCAAGCACTTTTAACAGGCAGGTCTGTGCTCTATATAGACAGATAGGTCAACTTGGGAGTAGTGACTATTTGTAATTGCAGCCCTTTTGAGGGCTAGGTTACATCAGTTGCTATAACTTTTTGCCAGCTCCACCAGCGTTGAAATACTCATAATTTTTGGCTGCATCTTGCCTGTAATATAATTGTGGGCATAGTAGCAGTCTGTGGTACTCATTGTATTAGGCCATCTATACTAAGCTCCACCAGCGTTTAAATAC
This sequence comes from Oophaga sylvatica, assembly GCA_033576555.1. NCBI lineage: Eukaryota > Metazoa > Chordata > Amphibia > Anura > Dendrobatidae > Oophaga > Oophaga sylvatica. The sequence continues at coordinate 152,336,593 of JARQOD010000008.1, forward strand.
TCATAATTTTTAGCTGCATCTTGCCTGGACAATAATTTTGGGCATAGTAGCAGTGTGTGGTACTCTTCCTATTAGGTCATCTATACAAAACTCCACCAGCCTTAAAAAAAAAAAAAAAAATTCTATCTGCATCTTGCCTGGACATTAATTGTGGGCATAGCAGCAGTGTGTGGTACTCATTCTATTAGGCCATCTATACAAAGCTCCACCAGCCTTAAAAAAAAAAAAGAATTTCTATCTGCATCTTGCCTGGAAAATAATTTTGGGCATAGTAGCAGTGTGTGGTACTCATTCTATTAGGCAATCTATACAAAGCTCCATCAGCGTTGAAATACTCATAATTTTTTGCTGCATCTTGCCTGTAGAATAATTGTGGGCATAGCAGCAGTGTGTGGTACTCATTCTATTAGGCCATCTATACAAAGCTCCACCAGCCTTAAAAAAAAAAGAATTTCTATCTGCATCTTGCCTGGAAAATAATTTTGGGCATAGTAGCAGTGTGTGGTACTCATTCTATTAGGCCATCTATACAAAGCTCCATCAGCGTTGAAATACTCATAATTTTTTGCTGCATCTTGCCTGTAGAATAATTGTGGGCATAGTAGCAGTGTGTGGTACTCATTCTATTAGGCCATCTATACAAAGCTCCACCAGAGTTTAAAAAAAAAAGAATTTCTATCTGCATCTTGCCTGTAGAATAATTGTGGGCAGAGTAGCAGTCTGTGGTATTCATTGTATTAGGCCATATATACAAAGCTCCACCAGCATTAAAAAAAAAAAAATTTTTATCTGCATCTTGCCTGGACAATAATTTTGGGCATAGTAGCAGTGTGTGGTACTCATTCTATTAGGCCATCTATACAAAGCTCCACCAGCCTTAAAAAAAAAAAGAATTTCTATCTGCATCTTGCCTGGAAAATAATTTTGGGCATAGTAGCAGTGTGTGGTACTCATTCTATTAGGCCATCTATACAAAGCTCCACCAGCCTTAAAAAAAAAAGAATTTCTATCTGCATCTTGCCTGGAAAATAATTTTGGGCATAGTAGCAGTGTGTGGTACTCATTCTATTAGGCCATCTATACAAAGCTCCACCAGCCTTAAAAAAAAAAAGAATTTCTATCTGCATCTTGCCTGGAAAATAATTTTGGGCATAGTAGCAGTGTGTGGTACTCATTCTATTAGGCCATCTATACAAAGCTCCATCAGCGTTGAAATACTCATAATTTTTTGCTGCATCTTGCCTGTAATATAATTGTGGGCATAGTAGCAGTCTGTGTTGTCCTCAATGTATTTGGCCATCTATACAAAGCTCCACCAGCATTCAAATACTAAGAATTTTTTGCATCCATCGTTTTTTGTGCAAACAACTCCAGAGTTGTCAATTAGGTAACCACCAAAATGAGTGGCAAAAGGCCTGTTGCTGGTGGAAAGGGGAATAGGCGTGTTGGGAAGGGAAAAAAATGTTATGTCCGTGGGGTAGGTGTTAAAGCAACAGTAAGATCTGCAGAAGAAAGACCATCTTCCAGCCAAACTAAGATGTCTACTTCTTTTAGTGGACAATGTGGTACGATCCCTTTCTTACGGGCACGCCCATCGCTACAAATTCCAGATGAGGCACAAAAACAGCAGGTGCTTCAACAGATATCAAGTGCTCCTTTAAGTCGGCTCTCCTCCACCTCAACTTCAACATCACAAAAACTCCAGTCCTCAGAGTTGTCACCCCAATCGCACTTGCTTCCTTACAGCTCCCAAGTCTCCAGCTGCCCGTCTGAGTATGGGGTAGAACAGATGGTTGAGTCTGCAGAGCTGTTTACTCATACTATAGCCTGGGAATCAGAGGTCGTCTCCACAGCTTGTGTGAATCCAGACGAGGAAATGATCTGCACTGATGCCCAGAATGTTTATGAGTCGGATCCAGGACCAAATGAAGAAGGTTCTGAGCATAATGTAGACCCTTGTTCCCAAACTGTAACTCCTGTTGGTGGAGACAATGAGGAAGACGATGAAGAGATTCAAATACCTGATTTGAGCGACAACTTGAGTTTTGTGTCAGGGCAGGAAGAGGTTGGCTCTGAGGACGACTGGTGTGAGAACACACAGGGTGATGATGACGAGGGTGCAGATCCCACTTACTGTCAACCCACAGTCAGACAGTCGATGAGGTCAGCAGAGGAGGTGGAGGAGGATTCGAGTGATGACGAGGTCAGGGTGCGCCTTCCTGGACAGAGACATAGTACTGGAAGCACGTCACCAACTGCATTCTCAACCACAACTCTGCCTCTGACCACAAGTCAATGTGGCTCTTCAGGTCGCATGGGTTCTAAGCCTTGCATAGCCTGGGCATTTTTTAACATTGATAAGGATGACCCAACTTGTGTTATCTGTAACATTTGTGACAAAAAGCTAAGTAGAGGCCAAAAAATCCATAGTTTGAGTACTTCATGCATGAACCGTCACATGGATATGAAGCATAAGTTGCAGTGGCAAGCTCACTGTGCTACAATGCGGCCTAGCGGGCCGGCCCAACCACCGTCTGCCCCATCTTGTGCATCCGCGACCGCGGCCTCTTCATCCTCTGTGACTGGGGGACAGCAGTCAGACCGGTTTTGAGACTCCGACCTGGCACCTCTTTACCCGCAACAGCCAGTCTGATTGGCAGGTCATCAGTTCATTTGGAATTGGAAACACCAGATGGTGTTGAGCGCTCTCCGACATCGAGAGCACCACCTTTGGATAAAGGCAACCTAACTTTTGCGCCTGCATCTTCCTCACAGACCGTCAGTTGTCCGGGGACACCCTACTCAACCCTGTCTATGCACAACAGCCAGCCCTCGGTCCCTCAGATGTGGACAAGTAAAAGACCATTTCCTCCTAGCCATGAGTATTATGATCTGCTACAAGCACTAAGGAAAGAAGGGAGGTCTGTCCCTACAATAGAACTAAGCTGGATCCCTACGATGTAACGGGGAACCTGATCCTGAGATCAGACCCGCTAAAGTCCTCAGCTAGTCTGAACGAAGACCTATAGATGTGAGGGAGGGATCCCTACAAGGACTAGGGACTGGGAGGAAAGATGGACACCAACAGCCACAGGAGACTTAGAAGGTCTAATGTGACCGGCGGCCAAGCTTGTCTGTATGTACTCCTCCAAAGCCTTTCTCTCAGGAATAGTCAAATTCTTTTAGGAAGAGTCGCTCCAGGGACAAATTCAATAGTACAATCATAGTCTCTATGAGGGGGCAAAATCTGTGATTCCTTCTCAGAAAAAACTTTCCAAAAATCCTGAATAGGTACAGGTAATTCCCCTTTATCCACAGCAGCAATACGCCCGTTACAACATTTGTCATAACACTTAGGGCTCCAGGACTTAATTTCATTGGTAGATCAGTCCAGTACAGGATTGTGTAATTTTAACCAGGGTAACCCCAAAATCACTGGAGAAGGCAAATTATTCAAAACTACCAAATCCAAATTCTCTTGGTGAACACCATTAATAGTGAGAGGAAATTCACAGATCTTGTGAGTAACATTCTTCAAGGGAGAACCATCAACAGAAACCACAGCAATAGGGGATGACAAAGGTTTAGGTTTTAATTTAAGTTTTTCCAAGAATTCCCCATCAGTCACATTCAGAGTTGAACCACAATCGACAAATACCCGAAAATCCATTAATTCGTCCTGAGCAGCAGTAGTAGTGGCAGAAAGAAAGACGCCCTTAGTATTTAAACAGGCTATACGGGCAAAACTGACCTTTTTTTTTTCTTTGTTCATACGAAGAACACAGTTCTTAATGAGATGGTCAGATTTGCCGCAATAAAAGCACAAACCTTCAGAAAACCGGCGGTCTTTTTCCTGAGAGCGAGATGCCATCGCTCCGATCTCCATCGGCTCTCCAATGTCAGAACATAAACTCTCTCAAGACTTGGAGCTGACATGACAGAGGATTTTCTCTCATTAACCCTTGCACGCAGTCTCCTATCCACCCGTATGGCTAATTGCATAGCCTCTTGCAAGTTACCAGGTATGGGATAAGCAATCAGCAAATCTTTAACCCTTTCACTTAGCCCTGCAAGAAGTAAACTTTTCAAAGCTGAATCGTTCCACCCCACCTGAGTAGACCACCGACGGAAGTGAGTACAGTATTTTTCCACATTACCTGATCCCTGTCTCAAACGTCTCAATTCTGTCTCAGCTGATGAAACACGATCAGGATCGTCATATAATAACCCCAAAGCAGAAAAAAAACCTATCCACTGATCTAAAGCATGGATCACTAGGTTGCAGAGAAAAGGCCCAGTCCTGAGGTTCTTTGCGCAAAAGTGACATTATGAACCCTATGCGCTGAGATTCTTTACCAGAGGATCTGGGTCTCAAACGGAAATACAACAAGCAAGCATTTTTAATAGAAAAAAGTCTTGTTGTTCACCCAAAAATAAATCAGGCAAACGTTCCTTTGGCTCCATGAAATGTGCTCCAGAACAACTACTCACGTGTTGCTGGATCTCAGCCACCTCCAGAGAGAGTCCCTGCAGGCGTTGAGCCACATCCTGAACCGACACCATGATGAAAACTGAAAATCTTTCCTTAGAGATATTTTTGGGCTGGACTTACTGTTATGATCTGCTACAAGCACTAAGGAAAGAAGGGAGGTCTGTCCCTACAATAGAACTAAGCTGGATCCCTATGATGTAACAGGGAACCTGATCCTGCGATTAGACCCGCTAAAGTCCTCAGCTAGTCTGAACGAAGACCTATAGATGTGAGGGAGGGATCCCTACAAGGACTAGGGACTGGGAGAAAAGATGGACACCTCCTAACAGAAATTGTAGCAGCAAAAGGCAAAACAAAGAACATAGAACATAGAGGTCAAAAGACCAAGCAAAAACTATCTGAGTTAGGTAACAAAGCACCTGGCTAGCTTAAGAGTATAAGTTACAATGAAGTCCATCAAAGCCAGAAGAGTGGAGCCGGATTAAATAGGCCACAAAGGTCATGTGACCAGCAAGATAAAAAAAAACTAACAGGAGAGTTCTAACAATGAGAAAGCTAAGAGGTTGAATTTCACCATCTGCAAGCTCTTGGCTACAGAAATGCTGCCTTTCCGCCTTGTGGACACAGAGGATTTTCGAGACCTTATGTCCGTCGCAGTGCCCCAGTACCAGATGCTCAGTCGGCACTACTTCTCAAAGAAAGGTGTGCCTGCGCTCCACCGGCATGTCGCACACAACATCACCTCTTCTTTGAGAAACTCAGTGTGTGACAGGGTGCATTTCACCACAGACACTTGGACGAGTAGGCATGGACAGGGGCATTACATGTCGCTGACTGGGCACTGGGTAACTATGGTGACAGCAGGACAAGGGGCTGCTGTCCAAGTCTTGCCGTCCACACGAGTTGTGCGTCAATCCTCTTTATCTCGAAGTTCCTCCACTACTTCTGCCTCCTCAACCTCCTCTCGGTCCTCCACCTGCACCTAAAGCCTGTCTGGTCATGCCACGGGCTTTCTAACTGCGCAGAAGGGATCCTGCACACCTCCTTACTATGCTGGCAGAAGGGCTCAACGTAATCAGGCGGTTTTTACCTTGAAATGTCTGGGACATGTGAGTCACACAGCTGAGGAGTTGTGGTCAGCTCTAGAGAACCAGTTTCATGAATGGTTGTCTCCACTGGACCTGCAACCAGGGAAGGCTGTGTGCGACAATGCCGCAAACCTGGGTGCGGCCCTTCGCCGGGGCAATGTCACACACGTGCCTTGTATGGCTCACGTGTTGAACCTGGTTGTACAGCAATTTTTAGCCCACTATCCCGGACTACATGGCCTTCTGCAGAGGGCTCGGTCGCTGTGTGCTCACTTCCGCCGTTCGCATCCCGCAGCTCAGCGACTTACATCTCTACAGAAGTCGTTGGGCCTGCCACTTCACCGGCTAAAATGCGATGTGCCAACACGGTGGAATTCAACTCTGCACATGTTGCAGCGACTGTGGCAGCACCGACAAGCCCTGGTGCAATACGTTCTGAATTATAGCCTGGGCCAACGAGATCCAGAGGTGGGGCAAATCACGCTGGACGAGTGGTCTCAGATCAGGGACCTATGCACCCTTCTGCACAGTTTTGAAATGGCCACGAACATGTTGAGTGCTGACGATGCCATTATCAGCATGACTATTCCAGTGATTTACATGCTGGAGCAGATGTTAAACAGAATTCAGGGTCAGGTGGTGGAACAAGAGGAGGTGGAGGAAGTAGAGGAGGAGGAGTTTTATGCGGAAGGGCTAACATCTGCAAGGTCCAGACGGTCGGCAGCACCAAGGCGGCTGGCATGGAAGGGTGGGGGAGAGGGATTAACCAGGGCGCATGGTAGCAGCCAAACTAGTGAGGAAGGTGCAGGAGCCCAGGAAGAAATGGAGGACGAACTGGGGTTGGGCATGGAAGACTCATCAGATGAGGGAGACCTTGATCACATTTCTGTTGTGCGAGGTTGGGGGTAGAGGGCAGAGGAAGGAAGCATGATTCGTACCTTGCCACCAACACAACAGGGACTTGGTGCTCCCGGATGCGCAAGACACATGAGTGCCTTCTTGCTGCACTACCTGCAACATGACCCTCGAATTGTCAGAATTCGAAATAATCCTGACTACTGGGTAGCCACACTGTTAGATCCCTGGTACAAAAGTAAATTTGCCAAAATAATTCCTGCCATAGAAAGGGATTCACGCATGCAGGAGTATCAGCAGAGACTGTTGCAGAATCTTACATGTGCTTTTCCACAAAACACCAGTGGTGCAGGTAGTGAATCTCACAGTTCTAACTTGCCAACTGTGAGACTGTCGAGTCTTCAGCACTCAAACCGTAACAGAAACACAGTATCTACTGGTGTTAACAGCAATTTTAGCCCATCCTTTGCAAGGCCACAGCAGACAAGAAGTCAGACACATAGTCAACGCCTAGAGACGATGGTACAGGAGTGTCTCCAACTGAACATCGAAGCCATAACTGTGTCACTGGACCCTTGCTCTTTTTGGGCTTCCAATCTGGATAAATGGCCATAGCTCGCCACTCACGCCTTGGAGATCTTGTCATGCCCCGCAGCCAGCGTTCTCTCTGAACGTGTGTTCAGTGCTGCTGGTGGTGTGCTGACAGATAAGCGCACGCGGCTGTCCACTGAGAATGTAGACAGACTCACGTTCATAAAGATGAACAAATCATGGATCCGCAAGGACTTTTCTACCCCTGTGTCATCCTGGGGAGAGTAAAAGCTTGAGGATTTAGTAAAATCACCTCACCAACCGTTTTAAGCTTTCAAATTACTAATAATTTTTAGCAGCATCTAGGCCGGATAATAATTTTGGGCCTGTAGCTCCACCAGCTTTCAAATTAATAATAATTTTTAGCTGCATCTTGCCTGGACAATAATTTTTTGCCTGTAGCAGTGTGTGGTACTCATTCTATTAGGCCATCTATACTAAGCTCCACCAGCTTTCAAATTAATATGAATTTTTAGCTGCATCTTGCCTGGACAATAATTTTTTGCCTGTAGCAGTGTGTGGTACTCATTCTATTAGGCCATCTATACTAAGCTCCACCAGCTTTCAAATTAATATGAATTTTTAGCTACATCTTGCCTGGAAAATAACTTTGGGCCTGTAGCAGTGTGTGGTACTCATTCTATTAGGCCATCTATACTAAGCTCCACCAGCTTTCAAAATAATACGAATTTTTAGCTGCATCATGCCTGGAAAATAACTTTGGGCCTGTAGCAGTGTGTGGTACTCATTCTATTAGGCCATCTATACTAAGCTCCACCAGCTTTCAAATTAATAATAATTTTAGCTACATCTTGCCTGGACAATAATTTTGGGCCTGTAGCAGTGTGTGGTACTCATTCTATTAGGCCATCTATACTAAGCTCCACCAGCTTTCAAATTAATAATAATTTTTAGCTGCATCTTGCCTGGAAATAACTTTGGGCCTGTAGCAGTGTGTGGTACTCATTCTATTAGGCCATCTATACTAAACTCCACCAGCTTTCAAGTTAATAATAATTTTTGTTCTCTCTGAACATGTGTTCTGCGCTGCTGGTGGTGTGCTAAGTCTGACAGATAAGCGCGCTCGGCTGTCCACTGAGAATGTAGACAGACTCACGTTCATAAAGATGAAGAAATCATGGATCCGCAAGGACTTTTCCACCCCTGTGTCATCCTGGGGAGAGTAAAAGCTTGAGGATTTGTTCTAATCACCTCACCAACCGTTTTAAGCAACTCTGGGGCATTGATGCTACTTAAGTGGGGTCTGTGCCCCAAATTTTTGGAAAAAATGGAGACTCTTTTTGGAGTCCCCTTGTTGTGTTTTACGTGATGTTGACATCGTCAATTACAGGTGGGTTGGGTCTTTCCCCCACCCCCCTTTTAACCATAAGAAACTACATACACTATGGCTTGGGGTAACACAGATGGTTGAGTGTGAAGAGCTGTTTACTCATACTATAGCCTGGAAATCAGAGGTCTGCTCCAAAGCTTGAGTGTCTGCTAGTCAGCGGAGTAGCCACCGGCTGTTGATCTAATTACAAATTTTTAACTGCTTCTAGCCCAGACAATAATTTTGGGCCTAGTAGCAGTGTCTGCTAGTCAGCGGAGAAGCCACCGGCTGTAGATCTAATTACAAATTTTTAACTGCATCTATCCCAGACAATAATTTTGGGCCTAGTATCAGTGTCTGCTAGTCAGCAGAGTAGCCACCGGCTGTAGATCTAATTACAAATTTTTAACTGCATCTAGCCCAGACAGTAATTTTGGGCCTAGTAGCAGTGTCTGCTAGTCAGCAGATTAACCCAGCTGTTAAGCAAGCTACACCACCTGTACTTTGGACACTTAATTTTTTCAAAGGAAATGCTTCGGGCCCCCTGGACACTCAGTGAAGAGCATCGGAGAGGCACCCCATGGCACAGGGGCTGTGACTGGCGGTAGGACGCCTTGCGGTGGACCGCCAAGCTCGATCTTTATAAAAGCTTTTTAACTGCAGCAGCTTTACTGGACGCTACTGGAGCTGGAATTACCGCGGTTGCTGGCATGAGACTTGCCCTCCAATAGATCCTTGTAAAAGGATTTAAAGTGTACTCATTCAAATTAGAGAGACAAATTAAATTAAAAAGATTAGACCTGCCTCCACCGCAGGGGGGCTCGCTCGACCCACCAGCGGACAGGCACCAGTATTGGGAGAGGGGGGCTGGCCGTCAGGGTCCACCGCAGGTCTGGCACAAACCCGGCGACACGCAGGTCGCACGGGCAGGAACGGACTGGCCGTGTCGGCTTCGCACTTTTTTGGTTTTAGAAGGGCATGACATGCCTATATCTTTGTCTCCCCCTCCTTTTACTCCTCCACCTCTTTTCTTTTCGCATGACTATATGTACTTGTCACTTTTCCATGTGTTAGTTGTGTCTTCTGAGCAATTTGTCAGCTTTTGGACACCTTTGAAGTGTTTTCTATGTGTCTTCTATATGTTTCTATGTGTTTTGGTTTGCCTGCCATTGGTTTTAACGTTGTTCGATGAACAGTTCGTCTAACACACGGCTGTGCGGCAAACCGAACCGAACTCGAACACTACGGGGGTGGCCCATCACTACTCCTGATCCGAGCGTGACTGCTTCATATATATCTGAGGCTATAACGTTAGGGTTGGGAGAATCACGGCCTAGTCTCTGGATCACTATTGAACACTCGTCAGGTCTTGGCTGGAGAAGATGAAGTGGATAAGAAGAAACTTGCAAGCGTGGCTATTCCACTTTTTTAGAAGCTCAATGCCTTTATCTACTGAGGAATCTGAATTTATGCTTGATATTCGCTTCCTAGAGTGTATAAATTACTGGGCTACATTTTGTTCAGGCTGTAAATGCGGGAATATCAAGATTTTGACATGGAGTACAAGAAGATTGGGATTTTTTTATGCATTTTTGCTGGCAATCTTTCTTAGTTTGCAAGAAGAGTCTCCAAAATATTATACGTGCCAGCTGATTTCCCCACCCTGAGGTTACCACTTTCCTGTATAATGTTTTAAGCAGCTTAAATTTTATTTCAGTGGGTGAGAAGTGTATGGGGCCTCAATAAGGGCAAAATGACTTTGTAAGAGCTGTGATACAGGTCCGTCTATCTGTCTTTATAAGTTAAGAGTTGCTCTCTTCTGTGAGTATGCGTTTGTGCTGTGATCCTGCTTATTGTAGCAATTGGGTTTTTTTTCAGTAGTGCCCAATTCTGACTACTGATATGGGTCCCCCATGATTTCTATGTACGCCCCTGAACTGCAAAAATAAGTGCAGACAAAAAAGAAAAAAATATATGAGACCATCATAATGGTAATAGTATAGTATATGTGATCTTATTCCATGAATCAGGAGTCACCAAACAATAATAAATTGAAAAGCGCAGAACACAGTAGAGCATAAAAGGAAGAAAATAGGAACAAAAGAAAAGACTTGGTAACCAAAAGGGAAATTTAGAGAGTGTAAACCTCCGATCCCCAACTCCAAACTCTGTCTGGCTCATCAGTTCCAGTATAGAAAGCAACCTCAGTCTCCGAATATTGTTCCACGGTAGCCAAGTCTTCTCAAACAAGGTAGCCTTATCTGGAAGGATCCTAGAGAGTTTCTTGTTAACCACAATCCCCAAGAGTTTCAATTTTACATAATTAATGTTTTGATTTCGATGCCATTGCAATCCACTGGTTCTCTGAGATCGCTAATATAAAATAGGCTGAGGGATATGGCGGCCACGGAGGCCAATGTTAGACCTGCGTTTGCCATATCAACCCATCGGCACCCTGTGATCGTCAATAGGCTTACAAAGAGAGTAATCTCCCTCTGTCACACAAGCCGCTGTCACTATTAACAGTGGCATCTGTGGGGTTAAACCGCTGGTATCGGAGCCAGCTGTGGATGGCATGGCACAGTTCCTATCCAGAAACCATCCTTCAGACTTAGGCTACTTTCACACATCAGGTTTTTACAATCGGGCACAATCCGTCAATGTTGAGAAAAGACGGATCCAGCGCAGATTGTAAAAAACTGATGTGACGGATCAGTTGTTTAGACGGATCCGTCATGGTTCCGATACCTGAAATCCAATGTAAGTCTATGGGAACAAAATATCGGAATTAAAAATATTCCGATATTTTGTTCCCATAGACTTACATTGGATTTCAGGTATCGGAACCGGGTTTCGGTATCGGAATGCTCAACCCTAGTCATGAACTTTTGAACCTTGAGAAGTGCAGTCCTGGAGAGAGAGAGAGAGACCCCATAAAAAGCAATAGGAATAGTTCCAGGCATGCTCAGAGTGGAAAAACGGAATGCGGTGACCGTTTTTTTGCTACAAGAGACGTTTTTTCGAGACGCTGGAATGAAAATTTTGGCCGCATCCGGCAAAAAACGGAAGAAACGGGAGGCAATGCGGCATGATCCGGCGCTAATACAAGTCAATGAGAAAAAAACGGATCCGCCGGTAGATTTCGCTGGATCCGTTTTTTCTAAAAATAGCCGGATCCTGCCTGACGGCAAAAAACTGATGTGTGAAAGTAGCCTTACACGTCCACACAATTGCGGGGCATCAGCTGCAAACTGGATGTACAGTTACGTCCATTTTTGAGGACGAGGTTAAAGAACTTGAGGTGACTTTGATTAATCTCAAAACCTGTTCTGATTTTAAATATTTATTTCCTGAAGTGGAAAATACTCGTATGTTTTCAGAGGAGAAAGAAACGTTCACTAAAGTTAAAGCATTTTAATTTTCTTTTAAATGATCAGAAATGAACCGTGTTCGGGTTCTGAGGTTTATTTTTTGAAGGTCACAGTGACTTTTAATTGCTACCGAAACTTTCCTTTATAGTGGATTAGAGATGAGGAATGTAGAGTGAAACGCAGAACAGTTGGGGTGACGGCTAAGGAGACATATTTTCTACATTATTCATAATATCATCGAGTTTCATCACCACAACAAACACATGCCTGTTTGACACTGAAATTGTACTTAGAAGAGAACATTTGAGGAGATAAAAACATAGATGTCTGTACAAATGTGGTGTATAATCGTAACTATAAAAATGACATGGCTCGTCACTTTGCACCAGGTTCATATTAGGTGAAATTAGGGCAGAATTAATACATTTACGAGGATTTCAGCTCTACTTATAGGAGACCCGTCTCAGAATACTGAGGCACATGGTGGTCTTTAAACCCCAGCACAGCCACCAAACTTTCCCGGGTAAAGCCACTTCTGGACGTTTTCGCTCATGTGGAATGTTCGTTACCAGCTCTATATTGCAATGGAAGCCGCCCAAAGGATGAACATGTCCAGGGGCGTACATAGAAATCATGGGGCCCCATAGCAGCTGCGTGGTCTGCTACTATTGACGGTACGCCTCTGAACATGTCACTACTTTTAACCGCTTCAGTGTTTTCGTTTGGAAATCGTTGTACATTATGTACATTTTATGGGGCGCTTTTTCAGGCGGCGTCCACATAAACACATATCCCTAGAGCTGATGGAGACGTCAGTGCAAATTGGTTCAATCACAGACTGTAGTGCACATAATGGCCGCTGGGTCTCAAAATCCAAATGTGACCGAAGGCTTGAGATCTACCATAGCTCTTCAGCCTCATTTGCATACAAATTCAAACACTGATTTCTCTGTATTGGAGGAACATAAAGGTATTGCTGGACTTGTCTTTGACAGAGCTACTTGTCCATAAATATGGTTTGGGGGTAGGAATCCTGTTGACAGATCCCGTTTAGCTGGCGTCCACCTCTTAGGCCGGCGTCACACTAGAGAGGAATACTAACGAGTGAGAGGCGTTAAAACAACGCATTACACTCGGACCAATGTTTCTCTGTGGGGCAGCTCCCATCATCCATATATTTCTCACCCGTATTTTACGGGGCGAGAAAATTGCAGCATGCTGCGATTGTCAGTGTATTACGCCTGTAGGACGCCAATGCAAGTCTATGGGGGCGAGAAAAATACGGATTACACATGGACCACACGTGTGACTTGCGAGAAATACGCACCGGTGTCCTTCAGAAAAGCCGACAATTCAGTGCGCTATACTGTAAAATCACACTGACATGTTTAATAAAGAATGGATAGAATAGATATATACACATAGAATACATATATATTATATATATATATATATATATGACACACACATATATATATATTTTATATATACATATATTTATAGTTCATACACTGCTACATAGCGTAATAGCCACTAATTCAATTGCCGGCCTCTGTAAAATCAGTGCAGAACCCGACATGAAATGACACATGGTTACATACAGTAAAACATTTCATTTCATGTAGTTTGATATATGGTTTTCACTAATAATTATATGAGTGTATGTGTGTAAAATTTCATACATGTAGGGGTTAATTTAATGTGTAAATTCGTTGAAAAAAAAATGTGTGTGCTCCTGTGGTCTTTTCTCCGCCAGACAGGGAAAGCCAGTGACTAAAGACAGATAATAATAGCGTAGGGAGGGACCATTGTTTTTGGCCCCCCCCGGCTACTAACATCTGCCCCCAGATCCCCAGAAAAGGCACATCTATTATTAGATGCACCTTTTCTGGCACTTAGCCCGTCTATTCCCATTGCCTTTAGCAGTGGCTAATGGGTTAATAATAGGTTAATGCCACCTTGCTATTGAAAGGTGACATTAATCCTGGTTAATAATGGAGAGTTGTGAATTAGACAACTATCCATTATTAATCCTATTGTAGTAAATAGTTAAAAAAAAAACAAACACATTAATTAAAAATTATTTTAATGAACTAAATACACATAGTTTTTGACCACATTTTATTGCACTGGTAATCCTTCTGAATCCCTTGTTTTCCTGCAATAAAAATAAAAGAAAAAAGCAACAATATCCATACCTCTCCGCCATTCAGTCAGGTCCCACGCTGCAATCCATCTGAAGGAGTTAACAGGCTTACAGCAGGGACTGGTGCTAATGTTGCCAGCCCTGCTGTAAACCCCCGCAGAATGAATGAGTTCATCTCAGCGCAGCCTCCCCGGCTCACAGGAGATGAAATGATTAATGTGGGAAGTTTAATTGATTTTTTCCCACGCTATCGAGTTCACTTCAGGTCAGCCAGGGACTCTGCACAGCATCAATGAAGAAATAAACTTGGCACTCAACTTATAGGCAAATGAGAAGAAATTTATTGCAGTCATAAAACAACGTTTCGGTCATCAACGGACCTTTTTCAAAGCACTGCAATGAATATACAGAGATACATACATCATATAATCGATATACTATGAGTAGGGTTGAGCATTCCGATACTGCAAATATCGGGTATCGGCCGATATTGGCTGTATCGGAATTCCGATTCCGAGTACCGATATTTTCGTCTTATCGGATACCGGAATCGGGATTGTCACTGTCACTGTCAGTGTCCGTCGGTCGGGTCTGTCAGGAGTCAGCGGCACTTACCGGCAGAAGATCTCCGGCGGTCACGTCCTGGACTGCTTCATGGCCGCAATCTTCTTTCCCCGGCGGTCACATGCAGTTTCTCGCGATAACTGCAGTGACTGCTGGGTAATCCCGGCCGTAAAGCAGTCAGTCCGATGACGTCACCGCCGGGGAAGCAGGTAATCAGCTGTGCTGCGTCGCGATGACAGGCTCTGCCTGTCATTGCGATGTAGCAGAGTTGGATCGTCGTGGGACTGTCGTTATGGACTGCGTCGGACAGGTGGTATACTGTTGGTTTGTTTTTTTTCTTTTTTTACAGGAGATCGATGGCGTCGCAGGAATGAGAGTAATAAAATAATGAAAACTGTGTTGTCTCTTTTATTTCATTAAAATACTTTTTTCTTGCTTTGTCTTTTTTTTATACATTTAATAACTTTGGGATTAATAATGGATCGGTGTCTTATTGACACCTCTCCATTATTAACCGGGCTTATTGTCACCGTGCAATCAACGGTGACATTAACCCCTTATTACCCCGCTTGCCACCGCTACAGGGCAAGTGGGAAGAGCCGGGTAAAGTGCCACAATTGGCACATCTTTTGATGCGCCAAATGTGGGGCTGCTGTAGCCTGGTATTATCAGGCTGTTGAGGGCCAAAATCCATGGGCCTTGACAGTCTTTTAATACCAGGCCGCAGCAGTCTGCATTTTACTTGGCTGGTTAACAAAAATAGGGGGGATCCCCACGCCGTTTTTTTTTTCGAGGGGATCCCCTATTTTTGTTAACCAGCCAAGCTAAGCAGACTGCTGTGGCCTGGTATTATCAGGCTGGCAAGGTCCATGGATATTGGATCCTTACCAGCCTGAAAAACCAGGCCTCAGCGGTCTGCTTCATCTGGCTGGTTAACAAAAATAGGGGGGACCCCACGCCAATTTTTTTCGAGGGGATCCCCTATTTTTGTTAATCAGCCAAGATATGCAGACTGCTGTGGCCTGGTATTATCAGGCTGGCAAGGTCCATGGATCTTGGCTCCTTAACAGCCTGAAAATCCAGGCCTCAGCGGTCTGCTTCATCTGGCTGGTTAACAAAAATAGGGGGGACCCCACGCCAATTTTTTTCGAGGGGATCCCCTATTTTTGTTAATCAGCCAAGATATGCAGACTGCTGTGGCCTGGTATTATCAGGCTGGCAAGGTCCATGGGATCTTGGCTCCTTAACAGCCTGAAAATCCAGGCCTCAGCGGTCTGCTTCATCTGGCTGGTTAACAAAAATAGGGGGGACCCCACGCCATTTTTTTTTCGAAGGGAACCCTATTTTTGTTAATCAGTTCCCTCTGACGTCACTGATTGTGTCCCTGGCTGACCTGAAGTGAAAGTGGAAAGCAATCAATTAAGCTTTCCACTTAAGGGCCCGTCTCACATAGCGATATCGCTAGCGAGATCGCTGCTGAGTCACTAGTTTTGTGACGCAGCAGCGAGCTCACCAGCGATATCGCTGTTTGTGACATTCAGCGACGATCAGCCCCCTGCCGGGTATCGCTGATCGTCGCTGAAATGTCAGGACCTTTTTTTGATCGCTGGTTTCCCGCTGACAGGCACACATCGCTGCGTGTGACAGGCGGGAGACCAGCGATCCGCTGGTAACCAAGGTACACAGCGGGTTTCCAGGCGCGGGGCTGTGCCTAGAAACCCGCTGTGTACCTTGGATACCAGCGCCCTGATGCAGGGAGCTGGTATCCAAGGTACACAGCGGGTTTCCAAGCGCTGCGCGGTGCCTGGCGACCCGCTGTGTACCTTGGTTACCAGCGGATCGCTGGTCTCCCGCCTGTCACACGCAGCGATGCGTGCCTGTCAGAGGGAAACCAGCGATCAAAAAAAGGTCCTGACATTTCTGCGACGATCAGCGATACCCGGCAGGGGGGCTGATCGTCGCTGAATGTCACACACAGCGATATCGCTGGTGAGCTCGCTGCTGCGTCACAAAACTAGTGACTCAGCAGCGATCTCGGTAGCGATATCGCTATGTGAGACGGGCCCTTAAGCGATGTTACCCGCAGTGTCGCTGTCCCAGATCGCTGCCTGAGCTGCCTGTTTGGCAGCTCAGCAGCGATCATGTAGCGATACACCAGCGATCCTGACAAGTGCATATCGTTGTCGGGATCGCTGGTGTATCGTTATGTGACACCCAGCCTTTACTCTCCTGTCAGGCAGGAGAGGAACTCATTCATTTGGGGTTTACTGTGAGGCTGCAGCATTAGCTGCGGTCCCTGCAGTAAACATTAACCCTTTCTGAAGGATTACACCGTGGGACCTGACTGTGCATGGGATAGGTAAGAATAATTTTGCTTTTTATTTTATTTTTATTACAGGAAATGGTTTTTGCAGTAAAATAAAAGATGGTCAAAAACATGTGTCTTTATTTCATTAAAATGATTTTTAATTAAAGTGTGTGTGTTTTATTTTTATTTCATGCAATAGGATTAATAATTGATAGTTGTCTAATTGACAGCTCTCAATTATTAACCTGGCTTAAGGTCACCTTTCAATAGCAAGGTGGCTTTAACCCCATATTAACCCATTCGCCACCGCTACAGGGCAATGGGAATAGACGGGCAAAGTGCCAGAAAGGGCGAATCTAATTATAGATTTGTCTTTCCTGGGGTGTCTGGGGGCAGATGTTAGTAGCCGGGGGGGGGCAAAAATAATGGTCCCTCTCTGGGCTATTATTATCTGCCCCCACTCACTGGCTTTGTCTGTCTGGTTGCGAAAATAGGGCGGGAGCCCACGCATTTTTTTTCAGCAATTTTACACCTCATATATATATATACATGTCATTGAATTTGTGACACATATATATATATATATTTATATTTGTAGTTCATACACTTCTACATAGTATAATAGCCGCTAATTCAATTGCCGGCTTTTGTGAAAATGCAGAACCCGACATGAAATGACACTTGGTGTACATAGGGTTAACCATGTCTTTTCATGTCCTTTGCTATCTAATTTGCAGAAACAATTAAATCAGTCTATGTGTGCAAAATTTCACACCTGTAGGGGTTAATTAAAGGTGTAAATTCGTAGCAAAAAAGTCCGGTTTTTTTACAACGAATTTACACCTTTAATTAACCCCTACAGGTGTGAAATTTTGCACACATAGTCTGATTTAATTGTTTGTGCAAATCAGATAGCAAACGACATGAAAAGACATGGTTAACCCTATGTACACCAAGTGTCATTTCATGTCGGGTGCTTCTGTCTTTTCACTGAAGCCGACTTTACCCGGCAATTGAATCAGAGGATATTTTACTATGTAGAAGTGTATAAACTATACATATATGTATATATATATGTCACAATGACATGTATATATATATATATATGTATTCTATGTGTGTATATTTAGTGTTTACAAGGAAAGAATGGGTTTTTTTTAGTTGCGATATTTTGTTCCCATAGACTTACATGGGACTTCCGGTATCGGTATCGGGTATCGCCGATATTTTAGTGATATCGGCGATACCATTCCGATTCCGATACTTTAGGATATCGGAAAGTATCGCTCAACTCTAACTATGAGTGTAAATGCATAAATGAGTAAATTACATCATATGAGTATAAACAAATGAAAAAGCCCAATAAATGAGGCTGGTGAAAAAGTTGCAAAATAAAGAATGAAAATAAAGAATATAATAAAGGAAAAGAAAGGGAAAAATCCTACCCGACTGCTTTGAGGATACTCTCAAATAGATGACACTAGAGTCATATGGGAGCTATAGAGATGTCCTGTAGAGACGTTTTACTGCACCAAATGAAACCAGAAAATAAATAAGAATATGGTGGGTTGGTATATGAGGTACTATAACCTGAATTTAATAAGGATAACATACCTTATAGTAATGGGATGACACCTGGGAGTATATATATTGTATTTAGTGAAAATTTCTACCTATTGAGTGAAGCATATGTATTAGACAGAATAATGATAGATAATGTCTATTTATAATAGCCAAATTGACACTCCGTGTCAACCGTTGAAACTAGGGAATATAGATAGACATGCAGATATGTGCAGTGCTTTTCATGGAGCCAGAGTGTCAGGAATCGAACCCAGTACCTCTTGTCCACCGGCCAGCAGCTCTACCATCTGAGCTATTCTGCTGTTCATTGTTAATTATATAGTTCAACATTGTGCACTATTACAGAGTGCTGCTAATGAAAATAATCCCAAAGCAAAAAAGTATTATGGTGTACTTACACAGAAAATGTGGACTATCTTTGGTGATAACAGTTATATACTGTGGTGAAGGAAACCTAGACTTGTGAGACAATGTCCAGACAAAACATGAAAAGTGCACTAGTGGAAAATTGGAATAGTATAGCTAAAGTGCACTTACTGAAGAAATGCAGTAGATTCATTAAGGACGCAATTTATACACACTGCAGTAGTAAATGGTAAGTATATAAATGAAAGTCCATCACAGTAAACGTTATCAAGTGGTGGTGACAAAAGGTAGTGCACTTACTCAGACAATTGTGGTATAGTCCTTGAGGTGAGCAAACACTGTGGTAACAATGAAATATTCAAATAAGGTGAGGTCCCATATTCGTTATGACCGCTATGGTGTGCGGTGCCCAAGGTGCTTTCTTACCAGAAGTGGTGAGGAGTAAGGTGGCGTCTCATGCCAAGGCGGTGTCCTCCGCTTGTTGGTGAGTGGAAAATATGCACAAAGAAAACTGGTGTATATTGTACGTGACACATATATATATGTAGAACCTAATTGTGTGAAAATATATATAATATTACAATCATGCACCTATGAGTGACTAACAAAATACTCCCAATGTTCCAAGAAATGTAGGATGGTAGACCATCCGAAAAAGAAAAAACCTTATATAAAAGACATGGAAAATAGACAGGTGGATACCAAGTAGCCCAGGACTATGAAAGTGCATGCACTAAATAATAAGAATGCAAATATAAATGACGTATCTCAAAAATACAAATGCAACATATCACAAAATGATGAATAATCTTTATTTATGCAATGTTATATATGCAGCAATAATTAAGAACAACAAATCATAAATGCAACAATGAAAAATGCAAAATACAAAGGCTGACAACAGATGTAATCTCCCAAATAATTAAATCAAATAATATATGCAGTAAAAAGAATATAATTATTATATAGGTCCCAGGAATTGTAAAATACATGAATCCTCACACAATTTGTGAAATAACACACTGACAGTGCTCAAAATGTATAATCTCACTGCACTGCACAAAACCCACTAAATATGTGCATATGTGCTGAGTGTAAAAAGACCTTTTAGCCACTAAATAAACATAAGTGCAGTGCAGCCAGGAAGCAAAAAAAGTGCAAACAGCGTGACTCCACCAATTGAGGACAAATAATAAACTACTACCTGCGAACCCGTGGGAATGCTGCCAGCCAAAGCAGAACGCGCCCCGACGCGCGTTTCGGTATTAAATAACCTTCGTCAGTGTGTTATTTCACAAATTGTGTGAGGATTCATGTATTTTACAATTCCTGGGACCTATATAATAATTATATTCTTTTTACTGCATATATTATTTGATTTATATTATTTGGGAGATTACATCTGTTATATATATACAGTACAGACCAAAAGTTTGGACACGCCTTTCATTCAAAGATTTTTCTGTATTTTCAAGACTATGAAAATTGTAGAATCACACTGAAGGCATCAAAACTATGAATTAACACATGTGGAATTATACATTACACTTTACAAAAAAGTGTGAAACAACTGAAAATATGTCTTATATTCTAGGTTCTTCAAAGTAGCCACCTTTTGCTTTGATTACTGCTTTGCACGCAGAAAAGGTGAACGGATGGACTCTACATGCCTGGTTCCCACCGTGAAGCATGGAGGAGGTGGTGTGATGGTGTGGGGGTGCTTTGCTGGTGACACTGTTGGGGATTTATTCAAAATTGAAGCGGTGAGTGGTCCAGATCACCCCAAACTATCTCGATTGGTTTCAGGTCTGGTGACTGTGGAGGCCAGGTCATCTGGCGTAGCACCCCAACACTCTCCTTCTTGGTCAAATAGCCCTTACACAGCCTGGAGGTGTGTTTGGGGTCATTGCCCTTTTGAAAAATAAATGATGGTCTAACTAAACGCAAACCGGATGGAGTAGCATGCTGCTGCAAGATGCTGTGGTAGCCATGCTGGTTCACTATGCCTTCAATTTAGAAAATCCCAAACAGTGTCACCAGCAAAGCACCCCCACACCATCATACCACCTCCTCCATGCTTCACGGTGGGAACCAGGCGTGTAGAGTCCATCCGTTCACCTTTTCTGCGTGCAAAGCAGTAATCAAAGCAAAAGGTGGCTACTTTGAAGAACCTAGAATATAAGACATATTTTCAGATGTTTCACACTTTTTTGTAAAGTGTAATGTATAATTCCACATGTGTTAATTCATAGTTTTGATGCCTTCAGTGTGATTCTACAATTTTCATAGTCATGAAAATACAGAAAAATCGTTGAATGAGAAGGTGTGTCCAAACTTTTGGTCTGTACTGTATGTCTCAATGACATGTGTGTGTGTGTATATATATATATTTATATATATATATATATATGTATTCTATGTGTGCATATCTATTCTTTCTTTTGTGATGTAAAACCTGTCATTGGGATCCATTATATGTTGGTTTTGCAAGCCGGCGAGAAAATCTCGCCATACGGATGCTTACATGCGTAAAATACGCAGCCACACCTTGACAACGGATGACATACGGATCACTGTTCAGGGAACTTTTCTGCGTATTACGGCCGTACCATACGGTCCGTATTTTTATACGTTGTGTCTGACGCCGGCATAATTCCTAAACTCCTCTCATGAGAACTGGCATACAAAACTCCAGTTCTAATGACTTGAGGCTTTGGTTTATGTGGTGGACCTTTATTAGGTGTTTTTTGAGAAGTTCAAAAGCCATAAGTTTTTCAAGCACAAACCGCTTTAGGAAATGCTCCCTTATTGGGGAGTCTTGGGATGATTTTTTTTCCTTTTCCTGAAACAGTATTTAAGAGTTTTTTAGGAAGAGTTTTCTTTCCCTGAAGAGTACTTTCCAGCCTTTTGAGTGTTCTTTAAAGGGAACCTGTCACCTCCTTTTTCACATATAAGCTGCAGCCACCGTCATCAGGGGCTTATCTTACATTCTATAATGCTGCAGATAAGCCCCCGATGTAACCTGAAAGATAAGAAAAACGAGTTATATTATACTTATCCGAGGGGCGGTCCGGTCCGATGAGTGTCACAGGTCCGGGTCCGGCACCTCCCATCTTCATGCGATGACGTCCTCTTCCTTGCTTCTTTCGCGCTCCTGCGCAGGCGTACTGATCTGTCCTGTTGAGGGCAGAGTAAAGTACTGCAGTGCGCAGGCGCTGGACCTCTCTGACCTTTCCTCGTGCCTGCGCACTACAGTACTTTGCTCCGCCCTCAACAGGGCAGAT
Source organism: Oophaga sylvatica (assembly GCA_033576555.1). NCBI lineage: Eukaryota > Metazoa > Chordata > Amphibia > Anura > Dendrobatidae > Oophaga > Oophaga sylvatica. The sequence continues at coordinate 152,358,572 of JARQOD010000008.1, forward strand.
CAGTATGCCTGTGCAGGAGCCGTGACAGGAAGCAAGGAAGATGATGACATCGCAAGAAGATGGGAGGCGCCGGACCCGGACCTGCGACCCCCATCGGACCGGACCGCCCCCCCGGGTGAGTATAATATAACTTGTTTTTCTTCTCTTTCAGGTTACATGCGGGGCTTATCTACAGCATTACAAATGCTGTAGATAAGCCCCTAATGGTGGCGGCCCCAGCTTATATACGAAAAAGGAGGTGACAGGTTCCCTTTATAGAAGGATTTTGGTGAAGATTCTCTTAAAAAAAATTATTTGAAAAAATTCAGTGTGAACATACTCTTAGGTGCTTTAACTCTCCCTGACAAGCACAACAGAGTCCATTTTTTAGAAATGTACCTGTTTTTTATCACCATAATGTATTATTTCGAGGTCTGCATCATAAGCTGCTGACTGCATGATTACTTGTATTGTGTGGTACCGTAAATTGAGATAATGAGGGACCATAACTCAAATACTGTACCAGTAATAGGCCGCCATAACAGAAAATTTCCAGGACTGGTATTTGATCTATAAATAGGATGGAAAAAAAAGCTAATTTCATGTCCATTCTCCTACAACACGATTGTGTGACTTCCATATGATATTGTAATGTCATCAGTTACCATGACGACCCAGTGTGTAAGCATGGCTGGTCAGACGGCTCCTAGGCGGTTGTTTCATCTTCACATTCACCATACGAAGACATGATAGATGTTTTGAAACCACAGGCCTGACCTACTGCCAAATTCGTCAGGACCTAAAACTATATGGTCGAAAGTGTTGGCACCCATGAGATTGTTCCAGAAAATGAAGTATTTTTCCCCAAAAATTATTGCAAATACACAATTACACAGTTTGTTATACACAGGTTTATTTCCTTTGTGTGTATTAGAAGAACTCAAAAAATGAAAAAAAAAGGCGGATTAGACATAATTTCACACAAAACCCCAAAAATGGTCCAGACAGAATGGTTGGCAGCCTCAGCTTAATATTTGGTTGCACCCTTTGGAATAAATAACTGCAATCAATCGCTTCCTATAACCATCCACAAGCTTCTTACACCTCTCAGCTGGGATTTTTGACCACTCTTCTTCTTTTGTAAACTGCTCCAGGTCTCTCCTATGTGAAGGCACCTTCCCCAACAGCAATTGTAAGATCTCTCCACAAGTGATCAATGGGATTTAGATCCGGACTTATTGCTGGACACTTCAGAACTCTCCCGCGCTTTGCATCAATTTCTTGGGGCTTCTTGAAGTATGTTTGGGGTCCTTCTCCTGCTGGGAGAACCATGACCTGGGACGCAAACCCAGCTTTCTGACTCCGGGCGCTACATTGCAACCCAAAATCTTTCGATAATACTTTTGGTTCAATACTTTTTTCCTGTCATTTCTCATTATTACTCAAAATTTAATTAATGACATCTATGGTGATTTCTTTGCTTGTGTGGATTGGATGGGTTGTTACTGACATCTGGTGAGAATTTCATGTCAATAGCACCTTTAGAAATACTGTATATGTACTTTGGTGACATGTTTACTACTTATTTCACCAGCTGTATATCACATATGATCATAATAATTTATTATGGTTTTCCAATGTGTCCATAAAAATATTGTCTGCCCCTGATTTTTTGATAAGCTGTCCAGAAAAAATAAGTCAGGTTGGCAACCCTGTGCAGTCACTGCTGCAGCTGCTGTCCCTATCCTTAAACGAAGCATCATCAGTGACGTCTGTTTCAGGGTTTGGGCTAGTCCCTGCTCTAATGAGCATGCATAGGTTGTCAGTACGGACACATCCCTAGTACGCGCTCCTTGCTCTGTATTAATTTCAATGTGCAGTGACTTATGCTCCTTCACTGGCTTTAAACAGAAGTAGAGAAAAAGCAAGGGAGCGCACTGTCAGTGCATATTGAAAAAAAAGAACGTATCAAGCAGAAAGGACAGAGACCAGCCCCCAAAACAGATGTCACCACTCGTAAAAGGAACCACAGTGACATCTGATTTGGGCGATGGATTGGTCTTTGTTTTCCCTGCTTGCTGCGTTCTCACTTGTTGAATCTCGTCACTTCTCTATAGACCCGGCAAGGGTGCGCACTGTCAGTGCACATTCAAAGAAATATAAAGCAGAGAGAGTGTACTGAGCATGCATCGGAATTGACAATCAGCCCATGCTTCATAAAGTATGGACAAGCCCAGCTCCTAAAACGGGCATCACTGATGACAAGCCATATCTGAGTCGGAGCAGCAGCTGCAGCAGTGACCACATCTCTGGCCCCCTCATGACGTCCCATTTGAGAATCCCAGCATACACTGAGAATTTTTTAACCACTGAAATAAAATAAAAAACAATACAAATTTGGAGTGTTGGGCTGGAGAACACAGGACACACCAGAGAACATTATTTTTCGGGCCCACCAGCCATTTACTATAGAAATAAGAAAGTCTGCAATAAAAAGGACAGCACTGTGTACATTATGATAAAGTGCATGAAACTAAGTATCAGAGCTTTCTTTTATTTTTCTTATCACTATATAGACTACATTGAATTTTATGGACTATGTTGGACCAACATGGGATCCAGTTGGTTAATAAACTGATGAAAGGGGGTGGGGTAAGGTAGTGGTTTTTTAATAAAGTATTTTTGATTTTTGGAATTATAGCATTAGTAATGGAGGTATCTTATCAGCAACTTTAAATTATTATTGCTGGGGCTTAGTGTCGGCCAAAGTTGTTTTGTTGCCTCAAAAATTGACACCCCCTTCATTATTAATTCACTGCCTAATGCTCCTGGGGTATTGAGAAGTAGTTGGTTACCTTTAGAAACTGACTATCCTACTGAAAGTATGGACTTAATTATTGAATATGGACATGGTGATAATTTGCACAATTTTTACAGCAAGTAACTAATATCCCGCTGTGAGTCTAACCTAGTTGTTCCCCACGTAGCTGGGGGATGGCAGTGGGACCCTTAACCAGTTATGGTTTTATTAATATAGAACAAGAACTTTCTCTGACTCTTCATCATTATAGAGACACAGATTCTGGACGGAGCATATAATATACATCACACCATACAGAAGATATGTGACAAATGTATGACGGAAGGGTAATATCGACATACACCTGGTAGGAAGCGGATGGCAGACCATTCAGAAGCTTAGAAAAGCCAAAAGCGAAATCAGTAAACATATGGCAAAACAAAAGTCTGAACAGGGGAATCTTGTGACAGTAAAAAATCTTTATTTAGCAGACAAGCTAAATGATCTTAATGATTTAGAGATGATCTGCAAAGAAGAGTGGACCAAAATTCCTCCTGACATGTGCACAAACCTCATCATCAACTACAGAAAAGACTGCTGTGCTGCCAACAAGGGTTTTGCCACCAAGTATTAAGTCTTGTTTGCCAGAGGGATCAAATACTTATTTCTCACTGCAAAATTCAAATAAATGTATAGAATTTATACAATGTGATTTTATGGATTTTATTTTAATACTAGCTGAAGGGCCGGGCGTTGCCCGGGCATAGTAACTAACTGTGGTTAGTTATAACAAATTATAATGATTATCCTCCATCCCATAGTGCAGTGCCCATATACCCATCACACATCCTTCATCCCATAGTCCGGTGCCTATATACCCATATACAACATATCCTCCATCGCATAGTCCGTGCCCTATACAGATCATACATCCTCCATCCCATAGTCCGTGCCCTATACCACATACAACCACCCATATCCTGTCATATCCCATACATCCTCCATCCATAGTGCCTCCATATACCCATCATACATATCCTCCATCCCATAGTCCCGTGCCCCTATACTCATCATACATATCCTCCACCCCATAGTCCCGTGCTCATATACCCATCACACAATCCTCCATCCCATAGTCCCGTGCCCATGTAACCCATCATACATATCCTCCATCCCATAGTCCCGTGCTCATATACCCATCACACATCACCTCCATCCCATAGTCCCGTGCCCATATACCCATCACACATATCCTCCATCCCATAGTCCCGTGCCCATATACCCATCATACATATCCTCCATCCCATAGTCCCGTGCCCATATACCCATCACACATCCTCCATCCCATAGTCCCATGCCCATATACCCATCATACATATCCTCCATCCCATAGTCCCATGCCCATATACCCATCATACATATCCTCCATCCCATAGTCCCGTGCCCATATACCCATCACACATCCTCCATCCCATAGTCCAGTGCCCATATATCCATCACACATCTACCATCTCATAGTCCCATGCCCATATACCCATCATACATATCCTCCATGCCATAGTCCTATGCCCATATATCCATCACACATCTACCATTCCATAGTCCCATGCCCATATACCCATCACACATCCTCTATCCCATAGTCCTGTGCCAAAATACCCATCATGCATATCCTCTATCCCATAGTGCCGGACCCAAATACCCATCATACATATCCTCCATCCCATAGTCCAGTGCCCATATACCCATCATACATATCCTCCATCCCATAGTCCAGTGCCCATATACCCATCACACATTCCTCCATCCCATAGTCCAGTGCCCATATACCCATCACACATCCTCCATCCCATATGTCATGTCCATATACCCATCATACATTCCTCCATCCCATAGTCCATGCCCATATACCCATAATACATATCCTCCATCCCATAGTCCAGTGCCCATATACCCATATACATAATCTCCATCCCATAGTCCAGTGCCCATATACTCATCATACATCCTCCATCCCATAGTTCCGTGCCCATATACTCATCATACATATCCTCCATCCCATAGTCCTGTGCCCATATACCCATCACACATCCTCCATCCCATAGTCCCATTCCCATATACCCATCATGCATATCCTCCATCTCATAGTCCAGTGCCCATATACCCATCATACATATCCTCCATCTCATAGTCCAGTGCCCATATACCCATCATACATATCCTCCATCCCATAGTCCCGTGTCCATATACCCATCACACATCCTCCATCCCATAGTTCCGTGCCCATATACTCATCATACATATCCTCCATCCCATAGTCCTGTGCCCATATACCCATCACACATCCTCCATCCATAGTCCCATGCCCATATACCCATCATACATATCCTCCATCTCATAGTCCAGTGCCCATATACCCATCATACATATCCTCTATCCCATAGTCCAGTGCCCATATACCCATCACACATTCTCCATCCTATTGTTCTGTGCCCATATTCCCATCACACATCCTCCATCCCATAGTCCCATGCCCATATACCCATCATACATATCCTCCATCCCATAGTCCCATGCCCATATACCCATAATACATAATCTCCATCCCATAGTCCAGTGCCATATACCCATCATACATACCTCCATCCCATAGTCCAGGGCCCATATACTCATCAAACATCCTCCATCCCATAGTTCCGTGCCCATATACTCATCATACTTATCCTCCATCCCATA
>JARQOD010000008.1:152364186-152459757 GCA_033576555.1 Oophaga sylvatica
TATACAGACAACCCAAAAATTTGAAAAACGCCTTTCATTAAAAGTTTTTTTCTGTATTTTCAAGACTAGAAAATTGAAAAATCACACTGAAGGCATCAAAACATGAATTAACACAGGAATTTATACATTACACTTTACAAAAAAGTGGAAAAACAAAAAAAAGTTTTATATTCTAGTTCTTCAAAGTACCCCCTTTTTTCTTTGTTCTGCTTTTGCACCAAAAAGGTAAATGGATGGACTCACTTTCCTGGCCCCCCTGAAGCATGGAGGAGGGGTTTAGGTTTGGGGGGCTTTCTGGTGACACTGTTGGGGTTTTTATTAAAAATTGAAGCGTGAGGGGCCCAAACACCCCAAAAAACTCGATTGGGTTCAAGGTCTGGGACTTGGGGGGCCGGGTCATCGGGCGTCCCCCACATCTCCTTCTTGGTCAAATAGCCCTTCACACCCGGGAGGTGAGTTTGGGGTCTTTTCCCCTTTTTGAAAAATAAATGAGGTCTAACAAAACGAAAACCATGGATACATGCTGCCAAAAGCTGTGGACCATGCGGTCACTATGCCTTCAATTTAAAAAACCCCAACAGTGCACCAGCAAAGCACCCCCACACCTCACCCACCTTTTCCATTTTTTCACGGGGGAACCAGGCAGTAAGTCCAGCCTTTCACCTTTTCTGCTGCAAAGCAGAAATCAAAGAAAAGGGGGCTATTTTGAAGAACTAAATAAAAGACATATTTCGGGTTTTTTTCACACTTTTTGTAAATTAAAGTATAATTCCACAGGTCAATTCATAGTTTGATGCCTTCAGTGTGATTTTACAATTTCATAGTCATGAAAATACAGAAAAATCGTTGAATGAGAAGGGTTTTCCAAACTTTTGGCTTACTGTATGTTTTAATGACGGTGTTGTGTATATATATAATAAATATAAATAAATAAAATAAATTGTGTATTTTTGTTCTATCTATTTTTTCTTTTTTGATGTAAAACCTTTCATTTGGGGCCATTATATTTTTTTTGCAAGCCGCGAAAAATTCGCCAAACATGCTTTTATGCGTAAAAATACCCCCCACACCTTTACAACGGGTACATACGGGTCACGTTCAGGAACTTTTCGCTATTATGGCCGTACCAACGTCCGTATTTTTAAACGGTTCTACCCGGCCCATTCCCAAACCCTCTCAAGAAAATGGGAAACAAAACTCCAGTTTAATGACTTTGGGGGTTTGGTTTAATGGGACCCTTTTTTAGGTGTTTTTTGAGAAATTCAAAACCCTAAGTTTTTCAACCAAAACCCCTTTAGGAAAAACTCCCTTATTGGGCTTGGGATGAAAATTTTTTTCCTTTTTCCCGAAACATATTTAAAAGTTTTTTTGGAAAGTTTTCTTTCCCAAGAGTACTTTTCCAGCCTTTTGAGGTTCTTTAAAGGGAACCGTCACCCCTTTTTCACATAAACTCAGCCCCGTCATCAGGGGCTTATCTTTCTTCAAAAGCTGAGATAAGCCCCCGTGTAACCTAAAGATAAAAAAAACAATTTTTAACTTATCCGAGGGGCGGTCCGGTCCGATGATGTCACAGGGCCGGTCCCCGGGACCTCCCCCTCTTCATGCGTGACGTCCTCTTCCTTTCTTCTTTCCGCTCCTGCCAGGCACCGTCCTGTTTAGGCAAGAAAATACGCAGGCCAGGGGGCTGGAACCTCTCAAACCCTTTTCCCCGTGCCTGCGCACACAACTTTGCTCCGCCCTCAACAGGCAGATCAGTTCCTGGCAGGGGCCGGACAGGAAGCAAGGAAGATATACATCGCAAGAAAGGGGCGCCGGGCCCGACCTGCACCCCCCTCGGGCCGGGCCGCCCCCCCGGGGAGTATAAAAATAAATTGTTTTTCTTTTCTTTCAGGTTACTCGGGGGCTTATCTACAGCATTACAGAATGCTGTAATAAGCCCCTAAGGGGGGCGGCCCCCCATATACAAAAAGGAGGTGACAGATTCCCTTATAGAAGGGTTTTGGGGGAAGATTCTCTTAAAAAAAATTTTTTGAAAAAATTTATGTGAAAATACTCTTTGGGGCTTAAAATCTCCCTGACAACACAACAGAGTCCATTTTTTTAGAAATGACCTTTTTTTATCACCAAATATATTTTCGAGGTCTGCATCATAAGCTGCGACTGCATATTTCTTGTATTGGTGGTACCCCTAAATTGAGATAAAGAGGGACCATAACGCAAAAACGTACCATAATAGGCCCCCAAACAAAAATTTCCAGGACTGGGGATTTGAACATAAAAAAAGGGTGGGAAAAAAAAACTAATTTCATTTCCTTCTCCTACAACACGATTGTGGACTTCCATATATATTTTAATGTCATCAGTTTCCATACGACCCCTTTTTTAGCATGGCTGGTCAGAGGGCCCTAGGCGGTTTGTTTCATCTCACACACCAGGCAAGGGTGGGGGCATTGTCAGTCCCACATTAAAAGAAATTTTAAAAGCGGGGAGAGTTTTTTTTAGAAATGCACGGAATTGACAATCACCCCAAATGCTTCAAAAAAGTATGGAAAACCCCAGCTCCTAAAAGGGGCATCAAAAAATGCCCAAGAAAATCTGAGTGGGAAAGCAGAAAGCTCCCACGGGGACCACATCTTTTGGCCCCCTCATGACGTCCCTTTTGAGAACCCCAAAAAGCATACACTGAAAATTTTTTTAACCCTTTTTGAAAAAAAAAAAAAAAACAATAAAAAATTTGGAGTTTTGGGGGCTGGGGGAACACAGGACCACCAGAAAACCCCTTATTTTTGGGGCCCCACCACCTTTTACTATAGAAATAAAAAAAAGTTTTGCAATAAAAAGGAAAAGCACTGTGTACATTATGAAAAGTGAAATAAAAACTAAGTATCAGAGCTTTTCTTTTATTTTTTTATCACTATATAGACTCCCATTGAATTTTTTGGACATTTTGGGCCCAACATGGGTTCCATTTGGGTTTAAAAACGATGAAAGGGGGGGGGAAAAAAGGTATTTGGTTTTTTAATAAAGATTTTTTTTTTTTGGGGAATTTTTGCATTAGTAATGGAGGTATCTTATCAGCAACTTTAAATTATTACCCCCGGGGGGCTTAGGTCGGCCAAAGTTGTTTTGTTGCCTCAAAAATTGCCCCCCCCTTTTTATTAATTCACGGCCTAATGCTCCTGGGGTATTGAGAAGTAGTTTTGGGTTTCCTTTAGAAACTGACTATCCTACTGAAAGTATGGAATTTAAAATTTTTGGGAAAATGGACATGGTGATAATTTTTCACCCAATTTTTTTTTGAAGTAATTTAAAATCCCGTGTGAGTCTAACCTAGTTGTTTTCCCCCCGGTTTGCTGGGGGGGAAATGGGACCCTTAAAAACCCCCTTTTGGTTTTATTAATATAGAACAAGAACTTTTTCTGACTCTTCATCATTATAGAGACACAGATTCTGGACGGAGCATATAATATACATCACACCATACAGAAGATATGTGCAAATGTATGGGCGGAAAGGGTTTAAAATTTTGACATTTCACCTGGTAGGAAGCGGGAGGGAGAAACCCTTCCCGAAGCTTAGAAAAGCCAAAAACGAAAAACAGTAAACAATGGCAAAAAAAAGTCTTTTAACAGGGGAATCTTTTTTGACAGTAAAAAAAACTTTATTTTGGGAGCAAGCTAAATGATTTAATGTTTTTGAGATGATCTGCAAAAAAGGGGGGACCAAAATTCCCCCTGACATGTGCACAAACCCCCATCATCAACTACGAAAAGGCCCGCTGTGCTGCCAACAAAAGGGTTTTTTCCCCAAGGGATTTAAATCTTGTTTGCCAGAGGGGGTAAAAATTTTTTTCACTGCAAAATTCAAAAAAAATGTTAGAATTTAACAATGGATTTTTTTGGGTTTTTTTTTAATACTAGCTGAAGGGCCCGGGGGTTGCATCTCTATCCCATAGTCCGTGCCATATACCCATCATACATTCCTCCATCCCATAGTCCGTGCCCTATACTCATCATACATCCTCCATCCCATAGTCCCATGCTCATATACCCATCATGCATATCCTCCATCCCATAGTCCCATGCCATATTCCCATAATACACAATCTCCATCCCATAGTCCAGTGCCCATATACCCATCATACATATCCTCCATCCCATAGTCCAGGCCCATATACCCATCATACATCCTCCATCCCATAGTCCGTGCCCATATACCCATCACACATCCTCCATCCCATAGTCCCGTGCCCATATACCATCAACATATCCTCCATCCATAGTCCATGCCCATATACCCATCATCATATCCTCCATCTCATAGTCCCATGCCATATACCCATCATACATATCCTCCATCCCATAGTCCCATGCCCATATACCCATCATACATATCCTCCATCCATAGTCCATGCCCATATACCATCATACATATCCTCCATCCCATAGTCCTGTGCCCATATACCATCACACATCCTCCATCCCATAGTCCAGTGCCCATATACCCATCACACATCCTCCATCCCATAGTCCATGCCCATATACCATCATCACATCTCCATCCCATAGTCCCATGCCATATACCCATCATACATATCCTCCATCCATAGTCCCTGCCCATATACCCATCAACATATCCTCCATCCCATAGTCCGTGCCCATATATCATCACACTATCTCCATCCCATATTCCCATGCCCATATACCCATCATCAATCCTCCATCCCATAGTCCCATGCCCATATACCCATCACACATCCTCCATCCCATAGTCCATGCCCATATACCCATCTACACATCTCCATCCCATAGTCCTGTGCCATATACCATCATACGATATCCTCCATCCATAGTCCAGTGCCCATATACCCATCATACATATCCTCCATCCCATAGTCCCGTGCCATATACCCATCAACATCCTCCATCCCATAGTCCCATGCCCATATAACCCATCATACATATCCTCCATCCATAGTCCTGTGCCATATACATCATCACAATCCTCCATCCCATAGTCCATGCCCATATACCATCATACATATCCTCCATCCCATAGTCCGTGCCCATATACCATCACACATCCTCCATCCCATAGTCCCGTGCCCATATACCCATCATACATATCCTCCATCCATAGTCCCGTGCCCATATACCCATCACACATCCTCCATCCCATAGTCCAGTGCCCATATATCCATCACACATCTACCATCCCATAGTCCCATGCCCATATACCCATCATACATATCCTCCATGCCATAGTCCTATGCCCATATACCCATCAAACATCCTCCATCCCATAGTCCAGTGCCCATATATGCATCACACATCTACCATCCCATAGTCCATGCCCATATACCCATCATACAAATCCTACATCCCATAGTCCCATGCCCATATACCCATCAACACATCCTCCATCCCATAGTCCCATGCCCATATACCCATCACACATCCTCTATCCCATAGTCCTGTGCCAAAATACCAATCATGCATATCCTCCATCTCATAGTCCAGTGCCCATATACCCATCATACATATCCTCCATCCCATAGTCCCGTGTCCATATACCCATCACACATCCTCCATCCCATAGTCCCATGCCCATACACCCATCATACATATCCTCCATGCCATAGTCCTGTGCCCATATATCATACACTCACATCATACTCCTCCATCCCATAGTTCCGTGCCCATATACTCATCATACATATCCTCCATCCCATAGTCCGTGCCCATATACCCATCATACATACCTCCATCCCATAGTCCCGTGCCCATATACCCATCATACATCCTCCATCCATAGTCCCAGTGCCCATATACCCATCATCATATCCTCCATCCCATAGTCCAGTGTCCATATACCCATCACACATCCTCCATCCCATAGTCCGTGCCCATATTACCCATCACAATCCTCCATCCCATAGTCCATGCCCATATACCCATCACACATTCTCCATCCTATGTTCTGTGCCCATATTCCCATCACACATCTCTCATCCATCCCATAGTCCATCACATACCCATAACCCATCATAACATATCACTCCCATGCCATAGTCCTGTGCCCATATACCATCACACATCCTCCATCCCATAGTCCATGCCCATATATCCATCACACATCTACCATCCCATAGTCCCTGCCCATATACCCATCATACACATCCTACATCCCATAGTCCAGTGCCCATATACCTATCACACATCCTCCATCCCATAGTCCATGCCCATATACCCATCACACATCCTCTATCCCATAGTCTTGTGCCCAAATACCCATCATGCATATCCTCTATCCCATAGTGCCGTACCCATATACCCATCATACATATCCTCCATCCCATAGTCTAGTGCCCATATACCCATCACACATTCTCCATCCTATTGTTCTGTGCCCATATTCCCATCACACATCCTCCATCCCATAGTCCCATGCCCATATTCCCATCACACATCCTCCATCCCATAGTCCCATGCCCATATTCCCATCACACATCTTCCATCCCATTGTGCTCAGCGCCACCCAGCTCAGGACTGAGTTTCTGGAGATGTGCTGTTATGTAACCTGGCAGTGCGGCTCTGTGTGCGGCTCTCTGTGCGACTCTGTGGCGGCTCTGTGTGGCGCTCTGTACTAGGCTGGGGCTTTGGGGGCTCTGTCGTGCTGTGCGGTCTCTGTGTTGGGGCTCTGTGTGGGGCTCTGTGTGGTGCTCTGTGGCGGTGCTCTGTGTGGGCTCTGTGTGGTGACTCTGTGTGTGGCTCGTGTGTGGCTCTGTGTGGGCTCTTGTGTGGTGCTCTGTGTGTGGCTCTGTGTGTGCTCTGTGTGGTACTTGTGTGGTGGCTCTGTGTGGGGCTCTGTGTGGTGACTCTGTGTGCGGCTCTGTGTGGCTCTGTGTGTGGCTCTGTGTGGGACTCTTGTGCGCTCTGTGGCGGCTCTGTGTGTGGCTCTGTGTGGGCTCTGTGTGCGGCTCTTGGCGCTGTGTGCCTCTATGGCAGCTCTGTGTGGGCTCTGTGTGGCTCTGTGTGCGTCTGTGTGGGGCTCTTGTGTGGTGGCTCTGTGTGGTGCTCTGTGTGGTGCCGTGTGGCTCTGTGTGGGCTCTGTGTGGGCTCTGTGTGGGCTCTGTGTGTGGCTCTGTGTGGTACTCTGTGTGTGCTCTGTGTGCAGCTCTATGCGCAGCTCTGTGTGCAGCTCTGTGTGTGGCTCTGTGTGGGGCTCTGTGTGTGGCTCTGCGTGCGGCTCTGTGTGCAGCCCCTATGCACGACTCTGTGTTCGGCTCTGTATGCGGCTCTGTGTGCGGCCCCTATGCGCGGCCCTGTGGCTCTGCGTGTGGCTCTGTGTGTGGCTCTGTGCGCGGCTCTGCGTGCAGCTCTGCATGCGGCTCTGTGCGCGGCTGTGCGTGTGGTACTGTGTGCGGCTCTGTGCAGCTCTGTGTGCGGGGCTCTGTGTGCAGCTCTGTGTGGGGTTCTGTGTGGGGTTCTGTGTGTGGTTTTGTGTGCTGCTCTGTGTGGGGCTCTGTGTGGGGCTCTGTGTGGGGCTCTGTGTGTGGCTCTGCGTGCAGCTCTGCGTGCAGCTGCGTGTGGCTCTGTGTGTGGCTCTGTGTGTGGCTCTGTGTGTGGCTCTGTGTGCGGCTCTGTGTGCGGGTCTGTGTGAGGCTCTATGTGGGGCTCTGTGTGGTGCTCTGTGTGGGCTCTGTGTGCGGCTCTGTGCACGTCTCTGTGTGTGGCTCTGCGTGCGGCTCTGTGTGTGACTGCGTGCTGCTCTGTGCGCGGCTCTGTGTGGTCCTGTGTGCGGCTCTGTGTGTGGCTCTGCATGTGGCTCTGTGTATGGCTCTGTATTGGGCTCTGTGTGCGGCTCTATGTGCGGCTCTGTGTGTGGTGACACTGTTGGGGATTTATTCATAATTGAAGCGGTGAGCGGTCCAGCTCACCTCAAACCATCTCGATTGGGTTCAGTTCTGGTGACTGTGGAGGCCAGGTCATCGGTGTAGCACCCCAACACTCTCCTCCTTGGTTAAATAGCCCTTACACAGCCTGGAGGTGTGTTTGGGGTCATTGTCTTGTTGAAAAATAAATGATGGTCCAACTAAATGCAAACCGGATGGAATAGCATGCTGCTGCAAGATGCTGTGGTAGCCATGCTGGTTCAGTATGCCTTCAATTTAGAATAATCCCCAACAGTGTCACCAGCAAAGCACCCCCACACATCACACCACCTCCTCCATGCTTCACGGTGGGAACCAGGCATGTAGAGTCCATCCGTTCACCTTTTCTGCGTGCAAAGCAGTAATCAAAGCAAAAGGTGGCTACTTTGAAGAACCTAGAATATAAGACATATTTTCAGTTGTTTCACACTTTTTTGTAAAGTGTAATGTATAATTCAACATGTGATAATTCATAGTTTTGATGCCTTCAGTGTGATTCTACAATTTTCATAGTCATGAAAATACAGAAAAATCTTTGAATGAGAAGATGTGTCCAAACTGTTGGTCTGTACTGTATATATATAGTATATATGCATATATATTAGATATTTATTATACGAGGCTTTGCGTGTGGAGTGGGCGTGGCTTGATACACACACACACTCACATACACTCATTTTTATATATATAGATATTCTATCTCTCAATGTTAAATTTAACCTACCCTTAAAATGATATGAGTCGCTCTGTCAGGGCCTGTGGGGTACTCGGCACCGAGCCCATTCACTTCAATGGGGGATGTCACGGGTAGCGCAGCTCGGTCCGTGGCCCTGGGCGCTCACTGAAAAGGGGGATATTTACAGGGGAATAAAGTATATACAGTTTGTTCGTGACGCCACCTGTGGTACCTGGTCAGGGTGACCAGCGCTGCAGGGTAGATCCGCTGAGGGGTTGTTATTGGGCAGCAAGGTGTTAAGTCTTCCACAGGCAAGACTGGATCCCTCAGGGTAGATGGCGGTGTTGAGGTGCAGAACGGAGAAGGGGAATTCAGCCGCAGGAACAATAAGGCAGACACACACACAAAAGTCTCTTTCTGTACCTTTACTGATGGTATAGTTGCAGACACGTCCCGGGAAGCTGGCAGGGTGGAGGATGCACGTCCAGTATTGCAACTGAGTAGGTGTAGGGCCTCCGTACTCCTGTATGTGTGAGTTTCTGACCTGTATGAAACGAAGTCTAACTCTGTCTTCAGTTATACGCCCAGCTGACTTTGTGGTGAGGCCTTCTCGTGGATAGAACAGTGTCTCTGTATGCAGGGCCCTGCTAGACTCCGTCTTCCTGACCCCGGTTACGTATCAGCACTTGTGGGCCCCTGCGACTTGAAGTCCCACAGGGTCTCCGGTATCTCCTACTAGTCGTGTAGATGCTAGCAAGCTCGGACCCGGAGTCCGGTTGTGCAGAGTAGAGGTAAGCTATCAATGCTGTTTCAACCTCCGTTACTCTCTTATTATCTTCCACTCACCTTTCGTCCTACTCCAACCCTTTAACATAAGCACACTAGCAGTAGATAGCTGATTCTTCCTTCTCTTCACCGCTCTCAAAGCGTCGGCACGCTTGCTCACTGAAGCTACACTCAGTTGACTCAGTTCTGACCATGCTGAAGTGGCTATCTTTCTCCACTCGTACTAGCCTCCACACAATAAACTAAGCTCAAATCTGTAGTCTTCAGGTTCTCTCGGTCACTGCTGTTCCCTTTCCTTCTTTCTTTCTAATGCTCAGTCTGAAGCAGCTATCAGGACCTTCCGTCTAACTGATCTGTGCACACTTCTTTGAGCTAACTTTCCACACTCTAAGGGAACTAACACTTTTCAACTTTCTGAGGTAATCTGCTCTCCTTTCATAATAATAATAATAATAATCTTTATTTATATAGCGCCAACATATTCCGCAGCGCTTTACAGTTTAACAGTTTCAAAACACAAGTCATAAGTAACAACGTTAACAATACAATACGTAAAGCAAGATAAGCCGCCCCTGCTCGTGAGAGCTTACAATCTACAATGAGGTGGGGGAGGTAGAAAGTACAGGTGTGTATATACAATGGTGCATTTACAATGATGGTCCAGCCATCTTGAGGGAGTGAGGGATGGATGGAGATAGTGAATGGGCTACACATACACACTTAAACATAGAACGACTTTGATTAGTGAATGTGATAGGCCACTCTGAACAAATGTGTTTTGAGGGAGCGCCTGAAACCATGCAAATTGTGGATAGTCCTAATTTCTTGGGGTAGAGCATTCCAGAGGATTGGCGCAGTGCGGGAAAAGTCTTGGAGTCGGGAGAGGGAGGTACGGATTAGTGCAGAGGTTAGTCGAAAGTCGTTTGCAGAGCGCAGCAGTCGGTTAGGCCGATAGATAGAAATGAGGGAGGAGATGTAGGGGGGTGCTGCACTGTGGAGAGCTTTGTGGGTGAGAACCAGTACTTTGAATTGGATCCTATAATTAATGGGCAGCCAGTGTAAGGACTGGCGAAGAGCGGACGCGTCCGAGTACCGATTAGCCAGATGGATGACCCTGGCTGCTGCATTAAGGATGGACTGGAGAGGGGATAGTCGAGTAATGGGGAGGCCAAGTAATAGAGCGTTGCAGTAGTCCAGGCGGGAGTGGATCAATGCTACAGTGAGGGTTTTTGTTGTTTCCATGGTGAGAAAAGGGCGGATTCTAGAGATGTTCTTTAGGTGTAGACGGCAAGAGGGGCAAGAGATTGTATATGGGAGGTGAAGGAGAGATTGGTGTCAAACATAACACCCAGACAGCGAGCCTGCTGCCGGGGTGTTATTATGGTGCCGCCCACAGAGAGGGAAATGTCAGATTTAGGGAGGTTAGTAGACGGCGGGAGCAGAAGGAGTTCAGTCTTGGAGAGGTTAAGTTTCAGATAGAGAGCGGACATGATTTGGAGACTGCGGACAGACAGTCGGTGGCGTTCTGTAGAACAGCGGGGGTAAGGTCGGGGGATGATGTGTATAGTTGTGTGTCATCAGCATAAAGATGGTACTGAAAGCCAAATCTGCTGATGGTCTGTCCAATTGGGGCCGTGTAGAGAGAGAAGAGAAGGGGGCCAAGGACTGAGCCCTGGGGTACACCGATAGTGAGAGGAAGAGGAGATGATGTGGAGCCAGAGAACGAAACACTGAAGGAGCGGTCAGAAAGATAGGAAGAGAACCAGGAGAGAACAGTGTCCTTAATACCTAGTGATTGGAGCCTAGACAGTAGGAGACAGTGGTCAACAGTGTCGAAAGCTGCAGAAAGGTCGAGTAGAATGAGCAGAGAGTGGTCGCCGTTACGTTTTGCTGTCAGAAGGTCATTGGTCACTTTGATGAGTGCAGTTTCAGTCGAATGTAGGGGGCGGAAGCCGGACTGTGAAGGGTCTAGGAGGGAGTGAGTGGAGAGGTAACGGGGGAGTAGACTAGGTGCTCCAAAAGTTTAGAGATGAAGGGGAGATTGGAGACCGGTCTGTAGTTGTTTGTGCAGGAAGGGTCGAGAGCGGGTTTCTTTAGTAGTAGAGTAATGATGGAGTGTTTGAAGGAGGATGGGAAAATGCCAGAGGAGAGTGAGAGATTAAAGATTGTAGTTAGGCGAGTTGTGACAACTGGAGAGAGAGACTGGAGGAGATGTGAGGGGATGGGGTCGGTAGTGCATGTAGTCGGACGAGAGGAAGAGAGAAGTCTGGAGACTTCTTCTTCTGTGATGGGATCAAATGTGGAAAGTGAGCCAGGGGAAATGCAGGGTGGGATGGGAGTCACAGCACTTGGTGGTTGAGAGCAGATTTCCTGACGGATAGGATCTATTTTTTCTATAAAGTGGGAGGCCAGGTCGTCAGCACAAATGTCTGTGATAGGGGCTTGTGCTTTTGGCCTGAGGAGGGAGTGAAAAGTGTCAAAAAGTTTCTTGGGGTTGTTGGCTAGTGATGAGATCAGGGTGGTGTAGTAGGTCTGTTTGGCGAGGTGAAGGGCAGCATTATAAGTTCCTAACATGAATTTAAAGTGGATGAAGTCTTCTGGTGTGCGGGTTTTTCTCCAGAGGCGTTCAGCACTCCTAGAGCATCGCTGAAGAAGTCGAGTTTGCAATGTGAGCCAGGGCTGTTTTACTGTGTGTGTGAAGGTTCTGAGGGTGAGCGGTGCTACTTGGTCAAGGGTGCTTCTAAGAATGTCATTGTAGTGATGAACAACCAGATCAGGACAGGAAAAAGAGGAGATTGGGGACAGCGATGAGTGTAGGGAGTCTGAAAGTGTCTGAGTTTTAATGGCTTGTAGATTTCTGAATGTGTGGTAGGTAGGAGTGCGCTGGGGTGGTGGAGGATTTGTGAGCGTGAAGGAGAGAATGTTGTGGTCAGAGAGTGGAAGCGGTGAGTTATTTAGGTGGGAGATTGAACAGAGGCGGACAAAGACCAGGTCAAGGGTGTTGCCATCCTTGTGTGTCTCAGAGGTTGAAAGCTGTGAGAGGCCTAGAGAAGTGGTTAGTGATAGAAGCTGAGATGCAGATGTGGAAGTAGGGCTGTTAATGGGGATGTTGAAGTCTCCAAGGATAAGGGTTGGTAGTTCTGAGAACATGAAGTGCGGCAGCCAGGCTGAGAAGTGGTCAAGGAACTGGGTGGGCGAGCCTGGGGCCGATATATGACCGCTACTCTGAGGGAGAGGGGATGGAAGAGCCTGATGGTGTGGACCTCAAAAGAAGGGAATGAGTGTGATGGAATTGGGGGATGACCTGGAAAGTGCATTGTGGGGACAGGAGTATGCCAACTCCACCACCATGTCTGTTTGTGGGTCTCGGGGAATGGGAGAATTGTAAACCACCATAGGAAATGGCAGCAGGGGAGACAGTGTCAGAATCCTGAATCCAGGTTTCAGTGAGGGCCAACAGATGAAGAGAGTTGTTCAGAAAGTAGTTGTGCAGGAAGGATAGCTTGTTGCATGCAGACCATGGATTCCAGAGGGCACAATTGAAAGAAGGAGATGAGGGAGTGCAAGTAATATTAATAAGATTATTATGGTTTCGGTATGAGGTAGAGTAGGGATTGAGGTTGGGGGATGGTGGACCAGGGTTGGGGGAGATGTCCCCTGAAATCAGTAGGAGTAGGAAGATAAAGAGCAAGTAGTTGTTGGAATTGTAAGTAGGTTTTTTCTGTGATGTGTTTGGGCAAGATGGGCTGAGGTTTTTCAGGAAGGTGAGGAGTATATGAGAGCTGTACATGGGAGAGGGAAGGATAGAGGGGCTGATGTGTATGAGTCGTGATGGAGGGGGGATGGGGCGGTGAATGTGGATGGCAAGGGAACACAGGAGGAAATAGATAAAGTACATAATGAAATAGAAGGCAAAGTGTGGGGTACCTGATTCTAGCCCTGATTAACTCTCTCTCATCTCATCATCTGAGGTGTTCTCTGGTGTTCTGAGGAGATCTGAGGTGTTCTCATCTCCTCTCATCTGAGGAGATCTCATGTGAGGTAACTGCTGTGTCTTCACTACCCTATATATACTGCAAAAGGGCTCCCTCTGGTGGCTCTAGAGAATAGTGAAGGTGTGAATGAATATCAGGTACGTGTGGGGGTTACCTTTAGTGCATCCTCCTGGGAAATGTGGCTCCAAGCGCAGCTGGGCAACACATCCCCCCCTAGTTAACATCAGCACTCCCGGGCTGAAAAAAATAATTTTTAGATTAACATCAACATCAACATTAACTCGTCCCTTGCGGGAGGTGAGGACTCTTTAACGTTACAATAATATAAATACACTTTTAATACAAGTAGAAAAGTAGAAAATACTTCAAAGTACAAATACAGTCATGGCCAAAAGTTTTGAGAATGACACAAATATTAATTTTTACAAAGTCTACTGATTCACTTTTTCTAATGGCAATTTGCATATCCTCCAGAATGTTATAAAGAGTGATCAGCTTAACAGCAATTACTTGCAAAGTCAATATTTGGCTAGAAAATGAACTTTATCCCCAAAACACATTTCAACATCATTGCAGCCCTGCCTTAAAAGGACCAGCTAACCTCTTTTCAGTGATTGCTCCATTAACACAGGTGTGGGTGTTGATGAGGACATGGCTGGAGATCAATCTGTCATGATTAAGTAAGAATGACACCACTGGACACTTTAAAAGGAGGCTGGTGCTTGGCATCATTGTTTCTCTTCTGTTAACCATGGTTATCTCTAAAGAAACCCCTGCAGTCATCATTGCAATGCACAAAAATGGCCTAACAGGTAAGAGTATCGCAGCTAGAAAGATTGCACCTCAGTCAACAATCTATCGCATCATCAAGAACTTCAAGGAGAGAGGTTCCATTGTTGCCAAAAAGGCTCCAGGGCGCCCAAGAAAGACCAGCAAGCGCCAGGACCGTCTCTTAAAAGTGTTTCAGCTGCAGGATCGGGCTACCAGCAGTGCAGAGCTTGCTCAGGAATGGCAGCAGGCAGGTGTGAGTGCATCTGCACGCACTGTGAGGCGTAGACTCTTGGAGCAAGGCCTGGTCTCAAGGAGGGCAGCAAAGAAGCCACTTCTCTCCAGAAAAAACATCATGGACAGACTGATATTCTGCAAAAGGTACAGGCAGTGGACTGCTGAGGACTGGGGTAAAGTTATTTTCTCTGATGAATCCCCTTTTCGATTGTTTGGGACATCAGGAAAACGCCTCATTCGGAGAAGACAAGGTGAGCGCTACCACCAGTCTTGTCTCATGCCAACTGTTAAGCATCCTGAAACCATTCAGGTGTGGGGTTGCTTCTCAGCCAAGGGAATCGGCTCTCACAGTCTTGCCTAAAAACACAGCCATGAATAAAGAATGGTACCAGAATGTCCTCCAAGAGCAACTTCTCCCAACCCTCCAAGAGCAGTTTGGCGATCAACAATGCCTTTTCCAGCATGATGGAGCACCTTGCCATAAAGCAAAGGTGATAACTAAATGGCTTAGGGAACAACACATAGAGATTTTGGGTCCATGGCCTGGAAACTCCCCAGATCTTAATCCCATTGAGAACTTGTGGTCAATCATCAAGAGACGAGTGGACAAACAAAAACCTAAAAATTCTGACAAAATGAAAGCATTGATTGTGCAAGAATGGACTGCTATCAGTCAGGATTTGGTCCAGAAGTTGATTGAGAGCATGCCAGGGAGAATTGCAGAGGTCCTGAAGAAGAAGGGTCAACACTGCAAATATTGACTTGCTGCATTAACTCATTCTAACTGTCAATATAAGCTTTTGTTACTCATATGTTTGCAATTATTATATTTCTGTCTGTGATAAAACATCTGTCAAACACACATAAAAACCAGAGGGCTGCAGATCATGTGAAAATATAATATTTGTGTCATTCTCAAAATTTTGGCCATAACTGTACACAGTATTCTTGTGGAGGACCCGTTCAAAACCTCCCACGGTGGTCCTGGGTGGGCTGCAGGACTTCCCTTTTTGCAGACCCCACTTTCAGCCACACCACATTGGTTTTGTCTTCAGAGGTAGTGGTGGTTTACGTAAAACCAAGATGGGGCACCAAGTGCCAACTATTTACAACACAGTTTTTGGGCTGGCAAAGTCCTCAGCCACGCAGTCCATACTCCGAGAATCATAGCAAAATCACATTTCTATCATAAATTACATTGCTACTCATTACCCAACCGGGGTATACTATGCATCATAACTATTGTGGCATTCCAGGGGGTTTAGCTCTAGGATCGCTGTCTGGGTAGACAGAATGGCATGAAAACAGTTCATTCAGACAGCAGTTCTGGTGTAAAACTGGCCGCAACCAGCTTTATTAAAGTCCACAGCAAACAGATTAAAACAAAGCATCAACAGAAAACCTGGGCTTGTCTAGCCTCTAATTACACTTAGATAGATGGCCCTCTCTATCCGGGACCCAGACTCTACCAGTCTGTGCCCAAAACAACACATATCACATATGTTACCAGTATGGAGCTTCACAGATACTCCTCCTTGTGTCTGAAGGCACCTTCCATGTCCAGACTTGAGAGAGATCCACTCCTATTCAGCCGCTCTTCACACGGATTCGCACTGAGACTACTCCTATGTCCGGGGTCCTTCCTGCACCCAAACTGAGATAGCTCAAACACTCTTGGAGACTGCTTCCTTGTGCCAGGACACCTCTCTGTGTCCAGGCTAAAGACAGCTCTAACACTCTTGGAGACTGCTTCCTTGTGCCAGGACACCTCTCTGTGTCCAGGCTAAAGACAGCTCTAACACTCTTGGAGACTGTTTCTTGTGCCGAGACACCTTCCTGTGTCCAGGCTAAACTAGCTCTCAGATTGTGTTTGCAGACACCTACTTCTGGTCTCCTAATTAAGACCTGAGTAGTTTCAGGCTTGTGCTGCAAGTGTGTGCTGAATGTGAGGTGTAGTGACCTTTCTCTACCACTAGGTTTACAAAGCCACACATTTCCCTTATACCTAGGTGAAATGTACACCCCATTCATCACATATTCACTCACTGTCTCACACTATGCAAACATTCAGATACAGCAGGCACCTGTCCAGGTGCAGCAATACTTCGACAACTATATACAGTACTGAAACCTTGTCCAGGTTAGACATTTACTTAGCTGGGGCGACACCTGGTGGCTGTGCAAGCACAGGACCATTCCTATTCACGGGCCAGTGCCTAGCACCAGGATCATCGACTCCACCACCGGATCATCTCCAGCCTCCAGCTGCCGCAGTCTGTGTACAGTACCTCTCGTCTGCCGCATCTGCTGCTCCTGGCGACGCTGCTGGGACAGGCGGCGCTCAGCACATACAGGTGCGGGAGCCGGCTCGGATCCTGGTTGAGGAGCCGGCTCGTCCCGGTTCTCCAGGCCGCAGGGCCTATCTTCCTCCGGCGATGCTGGTGGCAGGCACGGATCTTGTGCAGGCGGCGTGAGAAGACGTTCCTCTGTGGGCTCCTCCGTGGAGCCAGGTGCCTCCGCTGTGGTGCCAGCTTCGATGTCGGGATCCTCCTCTCCTCTCGCCGCGTCCTCGGCGGGGTCAGGTACAGCTCTTCCAGGATCAGCCTCCGGCCAGATCTCAGACTCTGCTTCAGGTGGCGCCGGTGGCAGACGCGCGGGCGGTGTAGGGAGCGGTCGGCTCTGCTGCATCCGCAGCTTCAGAGCCCTCCAGTTTCGCTCCATTTCCTCCACTTCAGCGTGGTGCTGGGCCAGAGACAGCAGGTCAGCATCCACTTCTTCTTCAATGGAGAGGGTCAGCTTCTCCAGGTCACTTCGAATCTCTTCATCAGGAGGGGCCCGCTTTTTGGTACAGGGGCGGGGTTTTCTTTTCCTCCTCTTCACTCCATTTGGGACCAGGAGGCGGATTTCCCCTGATGATGGGCATGTCCGTTTAGTGCGGTAACACTTAGGGTAGGCGGGCATTCCTTTCGCACCACTGAGTGAGCGCACGCCCACGAAAGCACTCCCACCTTCTTTACCAGCGCCTCAAGGTGCGAATATGGCGGCAAAATGGCGGCAATTGGCGGGAAAATCACAAAAACAGCAATACAGTCTTTTTGCACAAAAACAGTCCATTCAGGCACACAGGACTCGCATATAGCGAGCTTCGGATCCTGTTCGTGACGCCAAAAGATGAGTCGCTCTGCCAGGGCCTGTGGGGTACTCGGCACCGAGCCCGTTCACTTCAATGGGGATGTCACGGGTAGCGCAGCTCGGTCCGTGGCCCTGGGCGCTCACTGAAAAGGGGGATATTTACAGGGGAATAAAGTATATACAGTTTGTTCGTGACGCCACCTGTAGTACCTGGTCAGGGTGACCAGCGCTGCAGGGTAGATCCGCTGAGGGGTTGTTATTGGGCAGCAAGGTGTTAAGTCTTCCACAGGCAAGACTGGATCCCTCAGGGTAGATGGCGGTGCTGGGGTGCAGGACGGAGAAGGGGAATTCAGCCGCAGGAGCAATAAGGCAGACACACACACAAAAGTCTCTTTCTGTACCTTTACTGATGGTAGTTGCAGGCACGTCCCGGGAAGCTGGCAGGGTGGAGGATGCACGTCCAGTATTACAACTGAGTAGGTGTAGGGCCTCCGTACTCCTGTATGTGTGAGTTTCTGACCTGTATGAAACAAAGTCTAACTCTGCCTTCAATTTTACACCCGGCTGACTTTGTGGTGAGGCCTTCTCGTGGATAGAACAGTGTCTCTGTATGCAGGGCCCTGCTAGACTCCGTCTTCCTGACCCCGGTTACGTATCAGCACTTGTGGGCCCCTGCGACTTGAAGTCCCACAGGGTCTCCGGTATCTCCTACTAGTCGTGTAGATGCTAGCAAGCTCGGACTCGGTGTCCGGTTGTGCAGAGTAGAGGTAAGCTATCAATGCTGTTTCAACCTCCGTTACTCTCTTATTATCTTCCACTCACCTTTCGTCCTACTCCAACCCTTAACATAAGCACACTAGCAGTAGATAGCTGATTCTTCCTTCTCTTCACCGCTCTCAAAGCGTCGGCACGCTTGCTCACTGAAGCTACACTCAGTTGACTCAGTTCTGACCATGCTGAAGTGGCTATCTTTCTCCACTCGTACTAGCCTCCACACAATAAACTAAGCTCAAATCTGTAGTCTTCAGGTTCTCTCGGTCACTGCTGTTCCCTTTCCTTCTTTCTTTCTAATGCTCAGTCTGAAGCAGCTATCAGGACCTTCCGTCTAACTGATCTGTGCACACTTCTTTGAGCTAACTTTCCACACTCTAAGGGAACTAACACTTTTCAACTTTCTGAGGTAATCTGCTCTCCTCTCTCTCATCTCATCATCTGAGGTGTTCTCTGGTGTTCTGAGGAGATCTGAGGTGTTCTCATCTCGTCTCATCTGAGGAGATCTCATCTGAGGTAACTGCTGTGTCTTCACTACCCTATATATACTGCAAAAGGGCTCCCTCTGGTGGCTCTAGAGAATAGTGAAGGTGTCAATGAATATCAGGTACGTGTGGGGGTTACCTTTAGTGCATCCTCCTGGAAATGTGGCTCCAAGCGCAGCTGGGCTACACAGATAGACTGTTCATGTCTTTGTCAGTGGGCAAACATAAAATCAGCAAGGGATCAAATACTTATTTCCCCCACTGTATACGGAATATGAATGTTTATACTCCTGACAATACATATATAGCTGTCAGTGTGAGTGAGGGGGACCTCATTCAGGAAAGGATGAAACGGTTGTTGTGGGATGGGGGCATTCAGTCACCCATAACTGATTGAGGACTCCATCCCCACCACCCTTATCACCCTTACTTAGGCCGGTTTCACACGTCCTGATATTTCTGGTACTGGAAAAATCGGTACCGGAGATATCAGTGTCCGTGTGTGTACTATGTGCGGCACATGTGTGGCAAGCGTGTGCCACCCGTGTGCCGCATCAGTACCACACGGACGGCCGCCGGGGAAGTAGCGCTACAGTAAGCCGCTGTCCCGCTGCAGCTGGTGCTGAAGCCGGCTGTAATTCCCCTTGCTCTGCCTGCGAGCAGAGGAGAACGATGAGCAGTATGTATGCTCAAAACATACAAAAGATAGGGGGAGGGCCCACCTGAGGATCCTCCGGTGCACTGCTGGGCCAGTCCAACACTGCAAATTTGGTATTGCCATAAACATACTTACCTAAACAATCTTGTTGCTAAGTCATTTTTACCTCACGCTGAACAACGTAAAAACAAAACCCAAAAATCAGTGTCAGAATTGAATCTTTTTCACCATTTCACCCAACTTTGAATTTATTTCCTGTTTTTCAGCGCTTTGTGTTGTAAAGTAAATCGTGTCATATAAAACAATAACTTGTCACTGCACAAAAAGAAGCCTTATATTTAAAAAAAAAAAAGTGGTTTCACCAAATTCAACATAAAATGCCAGTTTTACTGACTATTTCAGTCTCAGAATTATTCATCCCCTTGATAACAAGTGTTTAGTACTTAGTAAAGCATCTCTGGCTGTTATGACCTGCTGAAAACATGATTTATTAACAGTTTGGTAAAAACATAAAACATTCGCTCTCCGAAAAGGGATAAGTAACCTAACAGCCGCACATGAACAATACGCCCCTGTGCAAAGTGTTAACGTCAATTAAAGTAACATCCACTGTGCTAAAAGGACAGTATTGCAAACTGTATAATCCCATTCCCTGCTCAAGTAGATATCTAGGAGTGAGTATCTCAACACGAAAAATAGACAGAAAGGTGATGATATTCTAGTGAGTAATAATTGCTCTCCTGGTGCACTGCAGATGGCAGCAGTCTATGAACTTACATAGACCAATGGCAGTCAGTGCAAGATTCTGGTAGCGTTCCTGACATTGTCCTCCAGTCAGTAATATTCTTGAGTCATCAAAAGAGTGGTCCAAAAAGTTAAGAAGAAGAATAATACTAAAAGAAAAATGAATGTTCCTAGAGATATAGTTGGAAGCATAGTTCTCAAGTTCACACTGGCTACTAGGGTTGAGCATTCCGATATTTTGTTCCCATAGACTTACATTGGATTTCAGGTATCGGAACCGGGTTTCGGTATCGGAATGCTCAACCCTACTGGCTACATGATCTGGACATGGCAGAAAGGGAACGTTATCTCCGGCTGCTACTGGATTTTTGAGGAGTAAAACATAAAAAAGCACAGTAAAACAAACGTATAAAAATACTCTGTTGTAAAAAAGTAACAGTAAACAGCAAGTGCTAGTAAAAAGATGATAAAACACAGGATATTTGGTTGACACGTGTTTTGCAAAAAATGTATACTAAGCCGCTCTACCAAACATCAAGGTAACCTGTATCAGAGCAGTCCCTGACTAATGTATTTAATCCCTAACTGATGTATTTAAAAACCTGGTCATATGTATAATACCTGTATGAGCAGGATTCATAAAGGTAATGTCCAATGTGGACATGCTGCAGAGAACGGCCTCTATGTGCATGGCTTGTACACTGTGTGCATGGCTCATGTGTTTGTGTTTGGAGTTTTGAGGAGGCAGGTGGTCAAAAACCCCAAAGTGACTGCAAAAGACCTAGCAGTTGTAGTATGCAAACTCAAGGATATTTGCCCACCAGTTATGGTCTAAATTTCCTCTTGAACAGTCCCAGAAGCAGATGTCTGCTTATGCATCACATGTGCAGCAGGTCATAACAGCCAAAGATGCTCTAGTAAGTATCTAAGACACTTGTCATGAAGAGAGTAAATGATTCCCAATGCAGTAGTCAGTAAAAGTGTCATTTTGTGGGGCACTGTCACACACAGTGTAAGGAAAGACTAAGTGCTACAAGAAGAGATAAGGGGAAGGGAACCCAACACTAGGGAAGGTGGGCGTGGAGACTCCTAGACAGATCCTACATCACTCTGTCTGCCATAAACGTCCCTATATAAGTTCCGCACCTATCGCCGAGCAGGATACCTAAATCCTGCCTGACCCCGGTGATAAGCCCTGCGTAGGGAGGACAGGATGAAACTAGTCAGTCCCTACTACCACTAAAGGCAGATGGGATACACAAACAAAGGGAACGCTTAGTTGAGTAAACTCAGAGAGAAACACAAATGTCCTCCAAACACCAAAGATGGAGATAGCCGACTGCTATAGCTCCAAGCCTTAACAGGGAAATGGAAATATCAACGGCAATTCCTAGCAGGAAACTGGGAGTTATAAACACCCCGGTCCAGGTGTGTCAACTAGAACAGGGGGAGGTTCCTTAGAATGACTAGGAATGAGTCTGCAAAGCCAAAAGTTGAGACCTTCTGCAGCTCGATGCCATGCGACTGTCTGCAGCCTCTGACATACTCGTGACAGGTACATGGAGAAACCACTTGTTATGGTTGTTGATGTGTTGAGCCATTTAAATTGTTCTTGTTTGATTTATTGCAAACAGTAAAAAGTTTGCAAATGTTAATAAACCTCATTTGCAAAAAAAGTTAAATAATTTGGATTGCAACTGTAGTGCAACCAAATATACCACTCTCCTTCCAACCCACATGCTTTGGGTTAAGAGGAAAAAAGAGACCATTACTTCTCCAAATGTGCAGGCAGATCTGAGCAGTGAGGCACCTCTAGTTGGTGATGCTTATATGAGGAGGCGGTAATTCGTGAGGCACCTCCTAGTTGTTGGTTAGGCTTACAGGAGGAGGCGGTAATTAGTGAGGCACCTCCTACTTGTTGGTTAGGCTTACGTGAGGTGGTAATAAGTGAGGAACCTCCTAGTTGTTAATGAGGGTTACATGAGGAGGCGGTAGTTCGTGAGGCACCTCCTAGTTATTGGTGAGGCTTACATGGGGAGGCGGTAATTCGTGAGGCGCTTCCTAGTTGTTGGTGAGGCTTACATAAGGAGGTGGTAATTAGTGATGCACCTCCTAGTTGTTGGTTAGGCTTACATCAGGCGGTAATTAGTGAGGCACCTCCTAGTTGTTAATAAGGCTTACATGAGGAGGCGGTAATTCGTGAGGCACCTCTTAGTTGTTGGTGAGGCTTACATGAGGGGGCAATAAATCGTGAGGCACCTCCTAGTTGGTTAGGCTTACATGAGGAGGCGGTAATTCTTGAGGCACCTCCTAGTTGTTGGTTAGGCTTAAATGAGGCGGTAATTAGTGAGGCACCTCCTAGTTGTTGGTTAGGCTTACATGAGGCGGTAATTAGTGAGGCACCTCCTAGTTGTTAATAAGGCTTACATGAGGAGGCGGTAATTCGTGAGGCACCTCCTAGTTGTTGGTGACGCTTACATGAGGGGGCAATAAATCGTGAGGCACCTCCTAGTTGTTGGTTAGGCTTGCATGAGGAGGCAATAAATCATGAGGCACCTCCTAGTTTGTTAGGCTTACATGAGGAGGCGGTAATTCTTGAGGCACCTCCTAGTTGTTGGTTAGGCTTACGTGAGGCGGTAATTAGTGAGGCACCTCCTAGTTGTTGGTTAGGCTTACATGAGGTGGTAATTAGCGATGCACCTCCTAGTTGTTGGTTAGGCTTACATCAGGCGGTAATTAGTGGGGCACCTCCTAGTTGTTAATAAGGCTTACATGAGGAGGCGGTAATTCGTGAGGCACCTCCTAGTTGTTGGTGAGGCTTACATGAGGAGGCAATAAATCGTGAGGCACCTCCTAGTTGTTGGTTAGGCTTGCATGAGGAGGCAATAAATCATGAGGCACCTCTTAGTTGGTGAGGCTTATATGAGGAGGCGGTAATTCGTTAGGCACCTCCTTGTTGGTAATGAGGCTTACATGAGGAGGCAGTAATTTGAGAAATAATTATAAATTACGTAGTCCTCTTCCAGGCTACAATAATCTATGCTTTTGATGAATTTTTTGCTTTAATTTTCTATTTATGTTTTATTGATATATTGGCCTCCTCTCATCAATGCCTTTGCATCTGTTTTTTGTCTTGTTTGTTTTGCACTTTTATTTCTTTGCTCCCAATTCATTATTCTATTGCAACATATTTGACGTCTATTTACGATGCACTCATCTGATTTTTTTTTTATTTTCATCATTTTTTTTGACGGAGTTTAGTGATTCCAGATGTTTTCGACTGATTTATCAATCGTGACTTTTTAAAAAGTTACATATTTTGGCGCAGCTCAGCTCCAGTCCCCCCTGGTTTATTTTTTCACATTTTTATCAGAGTCGCATCTACTGTAACATTTCGGAAAAGATGCAACTTTTTGTCTCAAAAAATGGCTAATTACAGGAAAGAAGCCCTTTTATTTTCACTATGAGCCAAAGTATTGAATGGCGTGCACCATTTTGATGAGTTTGGCACAGAAGACATCAGAAAATACCTCCAGACAAAATAAAGTCACGTTTAAAAAAGAACGCGAATGATGAATCGGGGCCATGGTGTTATACAGTATTCAGTAGGCAATTGAAAGGTAAACTGAGCAGAATTCTTAACTTTAGCATAGACTTCAGCCATTAACAGTGAGGCCCAAAAATCAACTTAGTCAGTTTAGTGAGGACCTTCCCTCACAAAAAAAAAAGTTTTAGAAGAACTGATGTAAGCAAATAACCTTAAATATAATGGAATTGTTTCTGGCAGATCATTATGCAATGTCTGGACAAAGCAATAACAACTCAATGGACCCCCCATATGTTAAGCATTAACTAATTTTTCATGATTTTATTCCCTAAGTTCTTCTGAGTATTCATAGTAACATAGTTATTAAGGTTGAATGAAGACTTTAAGTCCATCTAGTTCAACCCATATCCTATCCTAACCTGCCCTAACATGTTGATCCAGAGGAAGGCAAAAAAAACCAAGTGGCAAACAGTAAGCTTCACATTGGGGAAAAAAATCGTTATCAACAATATATTAGTGGGAAGAGAGAACACAATTTTCTATTTCTTATTTGACAATGATGACTTTTATTTTGCTTAAAGGCAACCCGTCACCACCAGAAATGCTATTCATTTGCAGATATAGAGTTACTCTACTTGTTTAGGCGGCTTACTGGAGCAGCGGCTACAGGGGGAAAATTAAGTTTTATCTTCCCTGCAGCCGCTTGCATCTAATGATTGGGGCAGAGCACAGAGTGGTTATGGTCAATGCTCACTGTGACTACAATATAATCGCCCCCTGGCACTCTGATTGGCAGCGTGTAAGAAAACTTCCTTTCTCCCTGTAGTCGCAGTTCCAGTAAGCTGGACAGGCATGTTATTTACCTGCTTATCACTAAAGCTGCGTGAATATGTTCGGTTCCCGCTTATTCGGAAAGCTATTGCGCTTGCTGAATAAGTTACAGCGGTAACCCGGCTTCCTGGACCGCGCCGGCTGATCAGCTGATCGTCTCCACAGCTGCATGTGTCGCGGCTGTGTCACTGTCTCAGCACACACATGGCGAGCCCAACAAAAAAAAAGTCATATAGACTTTGAAACGTGTAGAATAAAACCACCATTCCTTGTGTACAATACTTCTGGATTCCTATTTATTCAGCAGCGCGAATGATAGCCACAAGTCTCCCTTTTACTGTTCCTGACATGGTCACTTGCTGACCCGTGGATCTGCAGCAGCTGATAACTTGATTAAACAATATGCCTTGATGAAAAGAAGCACCAGGTGAGCACTATCGGAGAGACAGATTTAGAATTTATATCGGATAAACCATTTTGCGCTTCTTTCTCCTGCAGTTTCTTTTGTAAGTCATTGCTAAGAAATATGTGTTCCACCTAATGATCTTGTTTTTATAAACGTCTAATTTTTGTCCTTCTTTTCCAGGTTCCTATCCCCGTCTATCCCTGAGTTTCCGAATTAAGAGAAACATTGGATATTTTATACTCCAGACCTACATGCCATCTATATTGATCACTATACTGTCTTGGGTTTCATTCTGGATCAACTACGATGCTTCTGCAGCAAGAGTGGCCCTTGGTATGTATTGTTGTCATTGTTCGGTTCACCCCCAGCCTGCCTGACTCACCATAAACCTATACATGCGAGGTCTGGTTGGGATAGAGGCGTCCAACAGGCAGTATCGCTAGAGAGACAAGATAGGGTGAGAACGATGGTGATGCTCACCTGGGGCGCCTCTAAGAGCCGGTCCCCCAAACACGGGATGCAAAAGCAATTTACATCCCGTTAGCGAGTGTTAGTGCGGAGTTCACAGACTTGCGTGACCGTCGTGCTGGAATGAGAATCCGGTCCCCTGGTAGTATAATGCTTCACCTAGGTTTAGGTTTGACCGCTAAAGTCGTAAAAATCCTAACGGCGATACGCGTTAACTATACGCAATGCGCGCATTTAGCGTTGAAAGCTAGCGAAGTATAATCTCATGCTCGGAGTTATGTGGCAGTACCTTTAGAACCGGCGGAGAAATTCTCAGATTGCAGGAAGTTTAGAGAGATATCACAGTACTTGGGCTGACCTTCTGGGAATGAAGAATCCGTGATGGTATAAAATTAAAGTTTTAGTGCACCAGCAAGTTAAAAAGTTACAAAAAAAAATTTACAGTACATCTATCGCTTCATCGCTCTCAAAATGTTAAGAATTAGTGGCTCAAATTTTAACTTTGAGACTAAGTTATATTCTTGCTGGTCCATTTGGACAAAACCTGCTTTACGGCAAGAAAAGAAATGGATGAATGGATATTATTAGTGATGAGCGAGTATAGTCGTTGCTCGGGTTTTCCCGAGCATGCTCGGGTGTCCTCCGAGTTTTTGAAAGTGCTCGGAGATTTACTTTGTGTCGCTGCAGCTGCATGATTTGCAAATGCTAGACAGCCTGAATACATGTGGGGATTCCCTAACAAACAGGCAATCCCAACATGTATCCAGGCTGTCTAATATCCGCAAATCATGCAGCTGCGACGACACAAACTAAATCTCCGAGCACTTCCAAAAACTGGGAGGACACCCGAGTAATGAGTATACTCGCTCATCACTAGATATTACTAGTTCGTACTTGAACGTGGGTGCTCCCCAGGACTTGGCATCAGCTGGCGTTTAGCATCAGATTGGTCAAACTTGCGGAAACTCAGAGGCCTCTTTCACAGCACGTCTTTGTAAATTTTGAAAGTCGCTCTATCCAGTTCTCTGACATAGAAGTGTTACATTAGTTTTTTTTGTTTTGTTTTTTTAAATAGATCCATTTTTTTTAACGGACGTTTGGGGAAAGTATTAACAGAATATGTGACTTGTTTTTATGAGGAAAACAGAAACGAACGTGAACATATGACAATACATTTGTATCTATCCTCCATAAACTTCAATATTATAAAAATGGATCCGTTTCAATGAAAAAGCGCATCCTGTAAAAGAAAAAAAGGATCAAAATGGTTATTTGCCTAAACATATGTCAAATGGATACTAATTTGACTTACGTTTTAACCCATTATATTCTAGGTAAATACAAATATATCAAATTAAAAAAAAAATTATGATACATACGGTTACATCAAGTGACCCACAAAAACGTGATGTGAAATAGGCCTTAGCCAGATTTAAGTTTCAGAATAAGTACAACTCCTTTTTTAAAGGGTTGTCCACCTTTGCAGACCATTTTTTTTCTAACCTAAATGCATGCAATTAGGACTAAGAATCATTTTTGCAATTGGGTTTCATTGATAATTTTGCACCGTTTCCCTCCTGCTGCTTTTGTATTGGAGGAGACTGATGGAGGGGTCTGAGCACATGCTCCCCCACTAACAGTCACTTTATGGACTGGAGAGCTGTGAATCCTGGGACAATAACACTAACATGTGCAGGAGGAGAACCTGTATTTCCTATATGATAAGTGCCACATAGTCATGTCCTAAATTCATAAAGATCATGTGGTCAAGTACGACCCTGTTACTTCATTCTGCAGCCAGCAAGAGATAATCTAACGCAGAGGCTATAGGAAGCAAACCGTGCAAAATGTTGAGTGAAACCCAATTGCAAAAATAATTTGTAATTGCAAGTAAGAAAAAAATGTCCAGAAAGGTGAACAAGCCCCTTTATACTCCCATGGCCAGGATTCAAGCAAATCCCTTCTTATTAGGAAGAGGCAAGAGACAAAGATGGCCCATCTCCGCACTCTTTTTGCCCTTTCCATTGAAGCCCTGGCATTGCTTTTTGTCTGTCTCACAAAAGTAAAGCAAACAATGGAAACAATGGTCTATTCTCCTCTCAAAATTGGACTTAATAGTGGAATTTGGTTCCTTTTCAGGCCTATGGATAATTGCTATAAATCTGTTCTACGTCCTTTGTTGCCCGAGTTGCCAGGTTTCCTTCCACCAGTTGCATACATATGGATACTAAAGGGTAGCCACACTAAACAATATCGCTAACGGGATCGCTAAAAAACGTCACTATTTAGCGATCCGTTAGCGATATTGTTCAGTGCGGCAGCTGCCAGCGACGAGCTTCCTGCTGTGATCTCGCTCGTCGCTGAATCGCTCCGGACCCTATTTTTCGTCGCGCTCCCGCTGGGTAAGTATTTAATCGCTGTGTGGCACCTTTTCTTAGCGATTTAGCGGTACTTTTGTACCGCTAAAGTCGTTAAGAAGATCGCTAACGCGATAGCGTCGTTAACTATATCGCTAAATGTGGCAGCATTTAGCGATATAGAAACAATCCGCTAGCGATCGCATTAGTATGCGTCGTTATCGTGATCGCTAGCGGATTGTTTAGTGTGGCAGTACCTTTAGACAGCTTTCAGTTTCAATGTAGGATTTCATTAATATAGATAAGAGGCGTGTAGCGGCGCTAGTACACTACACTTAATCAGCTGCAAGTATAAAGAAAC
The DNA here is from genome assembly GCA_033576555.1 of Oophaga sylvatica. Lineage (NCBI taxonomy): Eukaryota > Metazoa > Chordata > Amphibia > Anura > Dendrobatidae > Oophaga > Oophaga sylvatica. Next base: position 152,392,342 of record JARQOD010000008.1, read on the forward strand.
CTCTACCACTTAAAGTTAAAAATGCAAATGTAAAGAGGAGTATACTCGCTCTATGATATAAGTGTACCAACATTACTGATAGGGTAAATACCTGTATAGGTGTGGAAGTTTCATAGAAACAAACGTGGAGGTTCAGGGGTGCAAGCGGTGCTTGAAAGTAGAAATGCAGGGGACCTCCAGGTGGAAATGCGCCTTTTTCAGAAGTGCTTAGGAAGCTAAGAGAATAAAATAGGATTTAAAAGAAATATACAGTACAGACTAAAAGTTTGGACACACCTTCTCATTCAAAGATTTTTCTGTATTTTCATAACTATGAAAATTGTAGAATCACACTGAAGGCATCAAAACTATGAATTAACACATGTGGAATTATACATTACACTTTACAAAAAAGTGTGAAACAGCTGAAAATATGTCTTATATTCTAGGTTCTTCAAAGTAGCCACCTTTTGCTTTGATTACTGCTTTGCACGCAGAAAAGGTGAACGGATGGACTCTACATGCCTAGTTCCCACCGTGAAGCATGGAGGAGGTGGTGTGATGTGTGGGGGTGCTTTGCTGGTGACACTGTTGGGGATTTATTCAAAATTGAAGGCATAGTGAACCAGCATGGCTACCACAGCATCTTGCAGCAGCATGCTATTCCATCCGGTTTGCGTTTAGTTGGACCATCATTTATTTTTCAACAAGACAATGACCCCAAACACACCTCCAGGCTGTGTAAGGGCTATTTGACCAAGAAGGAGAGTGTTGGGGTGCTACACCGGATGACCTGGCCTCCACAGTCACCAGACCTGAACCCAATCGAGATGGTTTGGGGTGAGCTGGACCGCTCACCGCTTCAATTATGAATAAATCCCCAACAGTGTCACCAGTAAAGCACCCCCACACATCACACCACCTCCTCCGTGCTTCACGTGGGAACCAGGCATGTAGAGTCCATCCGTTCACCTTTTCTGCGTGCAAAGCAGTAATCAAAGCAAAAGGTGGCTACTTTGAAGAACCTAGAATATAAGACATATTTTCAGATGTTTCACACTTTTTTGTAAAGTGTAATGTATAATTCCACATGTGTTAATTCATAGTTTTGATGCCTTCAGCGTGATTCTACAATTTTCACAGTCATGAAAATACAGAAAAATCATTGAATGAGAAGGTGTGTCCAAACTTTTGGTCTGTACTGTATCTAGAAAGTAGTACATAAAAATTATACATAAATAAATGAATAAATATATATAAAATGATTCTGAGGTCTCACACTAAAAATAGGTAAAAATCCGTTAAAATAGAATAAGACAACCTCTCAGATTGTTGAAGGGAAAAAAACAAACTAACAGGGGAGTCTATAAAGTGCTACTATGCAGAGAAGGAGTGACATTCATGCTTTGTAATCCTTAGCAAAGGAAATATAAGTAGTAATAAATGCCCATAGTGGGTGTAAAGTGCAGCAGTGCTGTATAATAGTGGCCACAATAAGCGTATATAAATTGGCCATTAGAGGTAATTAGCAAGCCAGGTGAGCTAGAGGGGCACTGTGATGATATTGCAAGCGTCATGTCTTGTGCTGTTGCTAGAACTACAACCCCCTTCCCCCCCCCTGTCAGCCTGCACTCAGGCAGTGTAATGTGAGCTGCCAGTGCTGGAAGTTTTCCCGCTTCACCGCAGGGGTCCTGCATTGTCCGAACACGTGCTTTCTTCCTATAGCAGCCATGTTGGAGTATTCATTCTCTTTTGGTTAATAACACGGTGGGAGCATTCGCTAGAAACACGAAAGTTACTGTGTTGAACCATGCGCCGATGGGCATCGTTCCCGTGGTACCGGTGAACCCGTAACTCCAACAGAACCCGAGAAATGGAATTCTCGGGTGCCCCATGAACTAGCCCACCCAAGTGTGGGCTCATTGGAACCGTCATTTCAAAGCAAGACCATTGATAGGTCTGCCATTATTCTGCTAGGTTCACAGAACGAGTTATGAACCTTATGATATCGCAGAGCTCAAACCATAGCTTGTAGCCAGGGGAGGTGGCTAGAGGACCAGCCCTTTTTGTGAGGTCAGAAGCTGACATGCATAAGTCTTACCGTGAAGTTCCTTACCAGAATTCTTTCTGCTGGGACGTGCTGAGTAAGAGATCTCCCAATGAACTATGACGTGTGGCTCCTTCCCCCAGCCTGGCTTGCCTGTAAATGATCTAACAACCATGTGAGTGACTTTCATTCTTAATCCTATTTTATTTTATAACTGCATCTGTACATAACGATATTGTCTCAGTTTGTTACATCTTTTTATATTATATAAGCATTGCCTGTTTTTAAGGAATAAACCTATAAATTTATTAGTTTGTTTCTCCTGCTCTATAAACGAATCTGCACGTGCCTGAAGCACTACGCTACTGTTTTGGGGTTGCTACGGACCCTCTTGATAAATTGTGTATTAAGTCAAACCCGTAGCTGGTGGCAGCTAAAGTAAAGGGGTGTAAAGTGTTAATCTATTGGGTGACGCTGGCAGTGACGCAGCGGGGTTTATAAGGGTACTGCCTGGCTGCAGCCAGGAGTAATTATAATTCCCTCACTGCAGCGTGCCCAATAGCCAGCACACATCCAAGTGACCCGTCTGGCGACCAATTATCCTAGGTGCAGTTCCCTGACTGACCTGAGGGTAAGGGGGGCGCCAGAGAGCTGCAAGTTCCTAAGTGGAAGTGGGATAGTTATAAATCCCTGCAGTTTACTGGGTCGGACGGCAGCAGCCGTCGTGTGTGTGCACGTTCCATCACATGTGGTGGCAGCGGTGGGATCACAAGCCGTGACCCCCGGGCTACCGTGTGGCGGACTGTGTGCCCGTTCATCACATATTGGTGGCAGAGCGGTGGGATTATAGAGCATTAGTGATCTGGTTTGAGCAATCATTCCATTCACTAAAAAACTTGCACGGTTCTTCAGCGACCCTGCATCTAAAGTTTTGGAGAACAGACTCAGTGTTTATTAGTCCTGAGACAATTGTGTGTACTTGCGGTTACCCCTCCCTTCTCTTTGTTTTTCTATCCTATCTTTTATTTGGCAAACATGGCTACAATAGGAGCAAGTTGGTACAAACTGCAGAAAAGGGACACTCTTGCTGGAATATGCATTTCCCGAGGCCTTGACCCCAGGGGCCAAACCAAAGCTCAACTGATCAAGGCCCTGATGCCACAGGACCACGCTGAGAGCGAGGAGGGCACAGAAGCCGGCCCAAGCCAAGGTGGGGCGGCAGCAGAGGCCCAAACCCTGCAGGCTTACAACCAGGGCGGGATGGACCCTTACCTGCTGGCGGCCCTGGAGGAACTCCCCACCGACGACCGGGGGGAGCGCCTGAAGCTGATTCAGCAATACCAGCAGGAGGCCCGAGCCGAGCGCCAAGCCCAGCGAGAGGCTGAGAGAGCCGAGCGCCAAGCCCAGCGAGAGGCTGAGAGAGCCGAGCGGGAGCGGGCAGCCCAAGCGCAGAGAGCCCATGAGCTGGAGATGGTCCAGCGAGGGGCGATGCCCTCCACAGCTCAGAGCAGTGTGCCCAGCAGCACTCAGAGTCCCAAGCCCCGGCTGGAGCACTTTCCCGTGCTGGAAAGGGACGGAGACTTGGACACTTTTCTGCGGGCCTTTGAGAAAGTCTGCAGACAGTACCGGCTGCCTGCCGACCAATGGGCCAGGTACTTGACCCCGGGCTAAAGGGCAAAGCTTTGGAGGCGTTCGCTTCCCTCGCGCCAGATCAAGACAGTGACTATGAGGCCATCAAGCAGGCCCTGATCGCCAAGTACCAGCTAACCCCTGAGGTATACCGAAAGAAGTTCCGGAACCTCCAACGTGGCCCACACGACAGTTATAGCGATGTGGTGCAAGGACTCAGGAACCACTTTGACCAGTGGATCCATGGACTGTCAGTTGACACCTATGAGGAGCTGAAAGACCTGATGATCAAAGACCAGTTCCTGCATCTGTGCCCAGCTGAGGTCCGACAGTTCATCCTGGACCGAGAACCAGAGGACGCGGTCACAACAGCCCGGATCGCCGACAGCTATGAGGCCAACCGGAAACCCGAGGTGCGGAAGCCCGTCGCCACCCGCTGGGGAGGGGGTAAGCCTGCAACCAACCCCAGTGCCCCTGCCAGTCGTCCCTCTGGAGGCACTATCCCCTTTGCCAGCGCCAGGCCTACATCAGACCCCCGCCAGTGTTTCTCCTGTAAAAGGACTGGTCACATCAGCGCCACCTGTCCGGAGAGGCAGAAGAACCCCCCAGCCAAGGCCTCCGGGCCCAACGCCTCTGTTCTTTTGGTGGGTGGTGTGGTGGGGAGGGTTGATGACAACGTGCAGCCCGTCCGCGTGGGGGCCCGTCTTGCTACAGGCCTCAAGGACACCGGGGCTGAGCGAACCCTCATCCGACCCGAACTGGCGGCCCCTGAAGAGTTGATTCCGGGGAAAACCCTAACTGTCACAGGGATTGGGGGTGTCCACTACCCCTTGCCGATAGCCCGAGTTTTCATTGACTGGGGTACCGGGAGCGGGGTGAAGGAAGTGGGGGTGTCCGAAAACCTGCCCACTGATGTTTTATTGGGGACTGATCTGGGGAGGATGGTGGCGTACTATGTCCCTGACACCCCTTCCCAATCTGATGATAAGGTTAACGTTAACCATGATGTTGATGTTGATGATGATGGGAAACTGATTGTGTTACCTGCTAATGCTTTGCGAAGTGATGATGCAACTGATAACCTTTCTTTCCCTAGGACTGATGTTGATAGTGATGTATCTGTGCCATCTGAATCTGTTAACCCTTTCTCCCGAAGTGGTAGATGTGTCCACAGGTACAGGAGCGTTCAGTCCCGTCGCTCTGCGGAGTGAGACGGCTGAGGAACCCCTAGCAGGAGCAAGCGACAGTGCTCAAGGAAATGGGGAGGTGCATGGGAACCGGGAGGAAGGTGACGCCATGACACTGACCAGTGCCACCGAGGAAGGTAACTGGCCCATAAGTAGCACTGCTCCTGAAGTGTTGGGGGTGGATGGGGAGGTAGAGCCCATAGCAGCGCGGCTGATGGGTCTATAGAAATCCCCGGGGAGACTGCATATGTAGCTGCTGTCACCCGCAGTCAGAGTGCCGGATCGCAGGTAGCGCCCTGCCATCTGGACCCTCCTCCGCTACAGGAGAGACTGAACCAGAGGTGGACCCAGAGCCGGTCCCAGAGGGTCCCAGTGAGGGAGGAACCCTGACGTCACTTCTGGCTGCCTCCAGCCAGGAGTTCCAGGCCGCTCTGCACTCAGATGCGAGCCTGGAGAACTTGAGGCACCTCGCCGAGACGCCCACCTCCGTGACTGATAAGGAGAGGGTGTTCTGGGAACGAGGAAGGTTGTACCGGGAGACAGTACCCGGAGATTCCCAAAAGGAGTGGTTGAGGGGGAAACAGCTGGTCGTCCCGCACCAGTTCCGAGGTGAGTTGTTGAGGATTGCCCATGAGATTCCACTTGCTGGACACTTGGGGATTAGCAAAACTAAGGCACGGCTGTCTCAACACTTCTATTGGCCCAAGATGGGGACAGATGTGACTAACTACTGCCGCTCCTGTATCACCTGTCAAAGAGTGGGGAAGGCGGGGCCTGCTCTTAAGGCTCCCCTGATCCCGTTGCCAGTGATAGAGGAGCCTTTCCAGAGGATCGCGGTGGACATTGTGGGCCCGCTGGCCGTCCCAGCAGCTCTGGAAAGCAATACATCCTTACTGTGGTAGACTACGCTACCCGGTACCGGAGGCAGTAGCTCTGTCCTCAACTAGGGCAGATAAGGTGGCGGATGCACTGGTGACCATCTTTTCACGGGTAGGATTTCCCAGGGAGATGCTTACCGATCAAGGGACTCAATTTATGTCTCGCCTAATGAAGGCTCTCTGCAGCAAAATGCAGGTGACGCGTATGGTATCGAGTGCGTATCACCCACAGACCAATGGTTTGTGTGAGCGCTTTAACGGTACCCTCAAACAGATGCTCCGCATGCTGGTTGAGACCCAGGGACGCGATTGGGAGCGGTACCTCCCACACCTGCTATTTGCCTACAGAGAAGTCCCGCAGGCCTCGACGGGGTTCTCCCCCTTCGAGCTCCTGTATGGTAGGCGAGTCCGGGGACCCCTTGGGTTGATAAGAGAATCCTGGGAAGATGAGCCAAACCCCACGGAAGTGTCCATCGTGGATTATGTCATGCGCTTCCGCGACAAGATGCAGACCTTGACGCAGTTGGTGCATGACAACATGACGCAGGCTCAGGCTGACCAGAAGCACTGGTACGACCAGAACGCCCGGGAGCGGACCTACCAGGTGGGTCAAAAGGTGTGGGTGCTGGTCCCCGTACCAAAGGATAAGCTTCAGGCAGCCTGGGAAGGCCCGTACGTCGTGCACCAACAGCTCAACCCAGCCACCTACGTGGTCACGCTTGACCACACTCGGGGTAGGCGCAAGGCCTTTCACGTCAACATGATGAAGGCCCATCACGAACGTGAAGCCTGCGTCCTACCGGTCTGCAATCTGCCCGAGGACGGGGAAGAGGATCCCCTCCTAGACATGCTGGCCCAAGCTAATGCCAATGGGTCCATTGAGGACATGGAGGTAAATGCCTCGCTAACCGCCTCCAGCGGTTGCAGTTGCTGACCACTCTGGAATCCTTTCGGGCCGTGTTCACTAACCGACCCGGAAGGACCAAGTTGGCAGTCCATGAGGTGGACACCGGGAATCACGCCCCGTTACGGCGGACACCTTATCGGATCTCTGAGGAAGTGCAGCAGATTATGCGCCAGGAGATCCATGAGATGTTGCAGCTGGGGGTGATCCGGCAGTCCAAAAGCGCGTGGGCCTCACCTGTAGTTCTCGTGCCAAAAAAGGATCGGACCACCCGGTTCTGCGTGGACTACAGGGGCTCAACGCCATCACTACCTCTGATGCGCACCCAATGCCACGCATCGAGGATCTGCTGGAGCGGTTGGCGAATGCCAAGTACATATCCATCATGGATCTGAGCCGGGGATACTGGCAGATTCCCCTGAGCCCTGCGGCGCAGGAGAAATCTGCCTTTATCACCCCTTTTGGACTGTACGAGTCCACGGTCATGCCTTTCGGCATGAAGAATGCCCCTGCCACTTTTCAGCGGATGGTCAACCACCTGCTTCAGGGACTGGAGGAGCACGCTGTGGCGTACCTGGATGACATTGCCGTCTTCAGTTCCACCTGGGAGGAACACCTTCAGCATCTCCAGGAGGTGCTCAAGCGTATTCACCAGGCAGGTCTGACCATCAAGCCGGGAAAATGCCAGATGGGCATGAGGGAGGTCCACTACCTGGGGCACCGGGTAGGTGGGGGTTCCATGAGTCCAGAGCCCGAGAAAGTGGACGCGATCGTGTCCTGGCCCACCCCCAGGACCAAAAAGCAGGTGAAGTCCTTCCTGGGCACTGCAGGGTACTATAGGCGTTTCGTACCGAACTATAGCGCCGTTGCAAAACCCTTGACGGACCTCACCAAGGGCGGTCTACCCCAAACAGTCAACTGGACAGATGGCTGTGAGGCGGCATTCCGATCTTTGAAAACAGCCCTGTGCAGCTCTCCAGTGTTGAGAGCCGTCGACAGCAGTCGGCCCTTCCTGGTACAGACTGACGCCAGCGAATTTGGCCTCGGTGCTGTACTCAGCCAGGTTGATTCGGGGAACCAGGAGCACCCCGTGTTGTACCTGAGCCGGAAACTTCTGCCAAGGGAAGTGGCATACTCCACCATCGAGAAGGAGTGCCTGGCCATGGTCTGGGCACTGCAACGTTTGCAGCCCTACCTGTACGGGCGCACCTTCCAGGTGGTCACCGACCACAACCCTCTGAGCTGGCTGCACACAGTGTCCGGAACCAATGGTAGGTTGCTACGCTGGAGCCTTGCCCTGCAGCAGTATGATTTTGCCGTACAACACAAGAAAGGCAGTGATCATGGGAATGCTGATGGGTTATCACGCCGTGGCGAACCCGCTGAGGTGCGCATGTCGGATTACCGACAGGTCATGCCTCCGTAGCGCCCTCTAAAGGGGGGAGGTGTGATGATATTGCAAGCGTCATGTCTTGTGCTGTTGCTAGAACTACAACCCCCTTCCCCCCCCCCTGTCAGCCTGCACTCAGGCAGTGTAATGTGAGCTGCCAGTGCTGGAAGTTTTCCCGCTTCACCGCAGGGGTCCTGCATTGTCCGAACACGTGCTTTCTTCCTATAGCAGCCATGTTGGAGTATTCATTCTCTTTTGGTTAATAACACGGTGGGAGCATTCGCTAGAAACACGAAAGTTACTGTGTTGAACCATGCGCCGATGGGCATCGTTCCCGTGGTACTGGTAAACCCGTAACTCCAACAGAACCCGAGAAATGGAATTCTCGGGTGCCCCATGAACTAGCCCACCCAAGTGTGGGCTCATTGGAACCGTCATTTCAAAGCAAGACCATTGATAGGTCTGCCATTATTCTGCTAGGTTCACAGAACGAGTTATGAACCTTATGATATCGCAGAGCTCAAACCATAGCTTGTAGCCAGGGGAGGTGGCTAGAGGACCAGCCCTTTTTGTGAGGTCAGAAGCTGACATGCATAAGTCTTACCGTGAAGTTCCTTACCAGAATTCTTTCTGCTGGGACGTGCTGAGTAAGAGATCTCCCAATGAACTATGACGTGTGGCTCCTTCCCCCAGCCTGGCTTGCCTGTAAATGATCTAACAACCATGTGAGTGACTTTCATTCTTAATCCTATTTTATTTTATAACTGCATCTGTACATAACGATATTGTCTCAGTTTGTTACATCTTTTTATATTATATAAGCATTGCCTGTTTTTAAGGAATAAACCTATAAATTTATTAGTTTGTTTCTCCTGCTCTATAAACGAATCTGCACGTGCCTGAAGCACTACGCTACTGTTTTGGGGTTGCTACGGACCCTCTTGATAAATTGTGTATTAAGTCAAACCCGTAGCTGGTGGCAGCTAAAGTAAAGGGGTGTAAAGTGTTAATCTATTGGGTGACGCTGGCAGTGACGCAGCGGGGTTTATAAGGGTACTGCCTGGCTGCAGCCAGGAGTAATTATAATTCCCTCACTGCAGCGTGCCCAATAGCCAGCACACATCCAAGTGACCCGTCTGGCGACCAATTATCCTAGGTGCAGTTCCCTGACTGACCTGAGGGTAAGGGGGGCGCCAGAGAGCTGCAAGTTCCTAAGTGGAAGTGGGATAGTTATAAATCCCTGCAGTTTACTGGGTCGGACGGCAGCAGCCGTCGTGTGTGTGCACGTTCCATCACATGTGGTGGCAGCGGTGGATCACAAGCCGTGACCCCCGGGCTACCGTGTGGCGGACTGTGTGCCCGTTCATCACAGGCACGCGTGTACATATATAGGTATAGGTATATGGAGTACGTGTTGTATAAGCTCCACTGTGTGTGCAATAGACAATCAAAGTTTTAGTCCATGACACTTGCATAGATTTTACAAGGCTCAAAGTAGCGTTTTTCCAGTGATCCAAGTCAAGGTACTGCCACACTAAGCTATCCCGCTAGCGATCTCGTTAGCGTTGCATACTAATGAGATCGCTAGCGGGATCGTTTCTATATCGCTAAATGCGGCCACATTTAGCGATATAGTTAACGACGCTATCGCCGTTAGCGATCTTCTTAACGACTTTAGCGGTACAAAAGTACCGCTAAATCGCTAAGAAAAGGTGCCACACAGCGATTAGATACTTACCCAGCGGGAGCGCCAGCGATGAAATAGGGTCCGGAACGATTCCAGCGACGAGCGAGATCACAGCAGGAAGCTCGTCGCTGGAAGCTGCCGCACTGAACAATATCGCTAACGGGATCGCTAAATAGTGACGTTTTTTAGCGATCCCGTTAGCGATATTGTTTAGTGTGGCATACCCTTCAGTCACAGTGCCCTTTACTGGGAGAGATATGGAAAAAAAAAATGTCCGACAATAGGTATCTTAATAAAAGATGGTGGTTGTGGTAGTCCGGATCCTGGGGGTCTAAGCAGCTGAAAGTGTGTCACAGAGAGCTGCCCCGGCCGGTGGCATGCTCCCAGTGAACCCGGATGCTGGGAGCTGCAAGTTGATGGGAGTCGGTGGAGCTCGTGTGTTCGGGTCACGTGGTGCCCAGGGAGCTCGGGAGAGCAAGTACGGTGTTCTAGAGGGGTCAATCCTACGCGTTTCGGAATCAGACTGATTCCTTCCTCAGTATCAGACAGTATAATTGGACATTGTGATTGCTGTGATTTGAATTGCATCATGAGAGATATCAGTCCATGTGTGTATGGTATATATGTTATACCTCATTATAAATACAGTTATCATCAGCGGGGAATGGTGAAATAAGATGTCATATGAGTCCATCTATACTTGACATACAACTTTTCTGCTATATAATAATCTTTTATAGGGAATATATTTGGCCTATAGGGACAATGGCCACAATCCCTCATATTTAATAATGAAATTTATTTTCTTTTCTGGTAATTAGTGGGTCACATTTGACCCAATATGCACTCTTAGTGTATGTATACGATTTTATGCAACATCTATATTTTAAATAGTGAAATAAAAGTTAATTTTTCTTGTAGTTGCACATATCTTTTTTCTTCTTCCTTTCACTCATCTAAATAAGAAATCCAGGGCTTTATTTATTGTACTTATATATCACCATTAATTCCATGGCACTTTACAGATATTATCATCACTGTCCCCATTGAGGCTCACACGCTAAATTCCCTATCAGTATGTGTAATGTATGTGATACAGTTCATATAGCGTCTTGTGCTTGGTGCGATGAAAATACTTGAGACACAGGTTGAAAAAGAAAGTCTTGTATTGCTTCATACAAATTGGCAAAAATAAACACACAGGTTGCAAACACAGAAGCAGGAGACACAGCAGGCCAAAGTAATCTAAGTTCATCAATAACTCTCCACAACAGATTCAGATCTTCTTCTATGTTACCGCAAGTCCATGCAACCGTGAGGCTTTCAAGAGCAGAGTTCAGAGTCCACAAGAGCTCCAGAGTTTCTCAGTAGAAATGGCTGGAGTACAAAGTCCAAGGCTTCAGGAGTCAGAACACAGGTTCACTGCAGGCCAGATTCTGAAGCACTGATTGCTCAGGTGTGGCTGTTTAAGAAGCAAACGGAGAGAATCAGGGCGGGAACATACAAGCTGGAAAAACTCCATTTTAACTGAGGGCAAGATAGCTGCAGCAAAACAGAAAGCAAAATGGCCGACGAACAAACTGAGTTTCAGAAACAGATATACAGAACCTTACATTACTCCCCCCTTAGGGGCAACCTCCGGATGACCTCAGACCAGGCTTATGTGGGTACCTCTGATGAAACTGACGGAGCAAGCGAGGAGCATTAACGTTATTGACTGGCTCCCATGAGTTGTCCTCCACTGGGTAGCCCTGCCATTTGATCAGATATTGTAACTGATTTCTATACAACCTGGAATCTAAAATCCTTTCCACCACAAATTCTTCCTGACCATCGACTAGCACTGGTCAGGGCAAGGAGAAGAACGTCCAGGAAACGTATTGGGTGTCGCAGCCTTTAGTAGGGATACATGAAAGACAGGGTGGATTCTCATAGTTCTGGGCAATTGAAGACGACAAGCAACGGCACTTATAATCTTACTGATTTTATAGGGTCCAATGTACTTATGTCCCAACTTAGATGATGGAATCCTTAACTTAAGATTTCTGGTTGACAGCCAGACCAGGTCTCCTACCTTAAAAACTGGTGCAGGTTTACGAAATTTATCTGCTGCCTTTTTGTACCTTTCCTGAGCCGATTCCAGATTCTCCTTTAGAAGATCCATATTCTTCTGTAAAGTTGTGACTCTTTCAGCCACTGCTGGCAAAGGCGTCTCTATGGGAAATCGTGGTAGAATATTAGGATGATAACCTAAATTAGAGAAAAAAGGAGACTGTTTAGTGGAGGCACTCTGAGAGTTGTTGTAAGAGAACTCAGCCAATGGAAGTAGATCCACCCAATCATCCTGTAGGTGGCAGATAAAACAGCGGAGATACTGCTCCAGGGTTTGATTGGTTCGTTCGGTTTGTCCATTAGTCTGGGGATGAAAAGCAGAAGAAAGGTTTACTTTAATGTCCAATGCTGCACAGAAATTTTGCCAAAACCTAGAAGTGAATTGCACCCCTCGATCCGAAATAACCTCATCCGGTACTCCATGTAAACGAAACACATCTTTAATCATCAAATCTGATGTCTGTTTTGCAGTGGGTAAGCCGACACAAGGGATAAAATGAGCTGCCTTTGTTAAACGATCAACCACCACTAGAATAGTGTTCTTCCCTTGAGAGGTTGGTAATTCGACAATGAAGTCCATAGAAATGGATCCCCACGGGCGGGACGGGGTGGGAAGAGGCTGTAACAGACCAGTTGGTGAAGAGCGAGGTGTTTTACATCTTGCACAAACCTCACACGAAGTGACATAATCCAAAACATCCTTCCTACAAGTGGGCCACCAAAAGAAACGAGAAAGAAATTCCTGTGTCTTTAGAATTCCTCTATGCCCGGCTATTTTGGAATCATGAATGAGTTGCAATACTCTCAATCTGACTGTTTCAGGTATATACAGACGTTGTCCCAGAATCCACACACCATTCTTAAAGACAAGACTTACGTCCCTTGGGGGTTGAGCCAAAAAAGAATCCGCATGGTATGCTTCCTTGATGTCTTTAATTAGGTCTTGATGATGAATCACTCCTAGGAATCTAGAGTCAGGAAGAATAGTCTTAGGAGGAGTAATTGGACGTGTCTCTGCTGAGTAAATCCTAGAGAGTGCATCAGCCTTTCCATTGCGCGATCCTGGTCTATAAGAAATAATAAAATTAAATTGGTTTAAGAAAAGATTCCAGCGAGCCTGGCGAGGAGTCAGGCACTTAGCCGACCTGATAAACTCAAGATTACGATGATCTGTCAGAACGACTATTTGCTGTGCAGCTCCTTGCAGAAGGTGTCTCCATTCTTTGAAGGCGGCAATAATGGCCAACAACTCTCTATTGCCCACATCGTAGTTCTTCTCAGCCGAAGACAACTGCTGGGAAAAGAAGGCACAGGGATGCAAGACATTCTTCTCACCTGTTCTCTGAGAGAGTATAGCTCCCACGGCACAGTCTGAAGCATCCACCTCTATTATGAAGGCAAGCTCTGGGTTGGGATGTACTAGAATAGGTGCAGTGGTAAATTTATCTTTTAGACGGGAAAATGCTTCCTGGGCTTGGGGAGTCCAGGAGAACTTAGACTCTTTCCGGGTAAGTTGAGTGATAGGTGACACTACCTCAGAGAAATTTCTAATGAAACGTCTATAGAAGTTTGCAAACCCGATGAAGCGCTGTACCTCCTTCACATTTCTAGGACTTGGCCAATCATTGATGGCTTGGGTTTTACTTCCATCCATACTAATTCCTTGTGTAGACAGTACATACCCCAGAAATTGAATTTCGGTCTTATGGAATTCACACTTTTCAAGCTTGATGTAAAGATGATTTTGTCTTAGACGTTCCAAGACCATTCTCACATGTTCATGATGTTCCTCTGTGGAGTTAGAAAAAATTAAAATATCATCCAAATAAATTACCACGAATGTATCTAGGAGATCCCTGAAGATGTCATTCACCAAGTGTTGGAAAGTGGCTGGGGCGGTACTCAGACCAAAAGGCATAACCAGATATTCAAAGTGTCCATAGCGTGACCTGAATGCAGTCTTCCATTCATCCCCAGGTCTAATACGGACTAAGTTATAGGCCCCACGAAGATCTAGTTTAGAAAAAATTTTAGCATGTCGCACTCTCTCCAATAACTCAGGGATTAAAGGCAATGGATAACGGTTTCTAATAGTAACCTTATTAAGTTCCCTATAGTCTACGCATGGTCTCAGGGATCCATCTTTCTTCTTTACAAAGAATATGGGTGCCCCTGCAGGAGATGAAGAGGGGCGTATGAAGCCCTTGGCTAGATTTTCGTCTATGTACTCTTTTAAAGCCTTCAGCTCGGGCCCCGCCAGGGGGTAGATCTTACCAAAAGGTATCTCTGCTCCAGGCAATAATTCAATTGGACAATCATATGGACGGTGAGGAGGAAGCTGGTCAGCGTTCTTCTTGTCACATAAATCCACATAGTCCTGGTATACAGCTGGTAATTCAGGGACTGACATGGTTCCTTTAGGAACAGAGCAAGCTGAAATTTTTTGACTCATCTGTTTCTCTGGGAAGTGTAATTCCTTGGTCTCCCAGTTAATGGTAGGATTCTGAGCCTGCAGCCATGGTAGCCCTAGAATAATGGGAAAGTGAGGAGAAGAGATAAGCATAAAGGACAGTTTCTCTTGATGATCTTTACCCATAAGAACCTTTAAAGGCTCTGTTTCCTGATCCACTGGTCCAGAGGTCAGCAGGGAGCCATCCACAGTTTCCATCTGTACGGGAGCAGCCTTCTTCACTGAACGTATTCCCTGTTTTAGAGCAAAGGAGACATCCATAAAATTTCCACTTGCACCTGAGTCGATCATGGCAGAGCTAGACACCCAGGCTGAGTCAACCCAGAGTTTGATGGAAAGAAAACAGTGAGAATTGTTTTTCTTACAACTCAGCTGGGACACCGCTGAGGAAACTTGAAAGATGGCAGCATTTACACAGTCAACGTCCTCAGAGGTAACGGAGTTTAAGTCCGAGAAATCAAGATCTGTTGCGGCAGCTATCTCTGGAGCCTGAGGCTCGGACCTGACAGATCCCCTCTCGCAACACTCACAATGAATGAGTGCTGCAGTAGTCTTGCGAGAACGGCTGGGACAGTTAATAATAAAGTGCCCTGACTTACCACAGTAAAAACATAGATTCTCCTTAAAACGATGTTCCTTGCGTGCATCACTAACCCGTCGTAGTAAAGAGTCTACCTGCATGGGTTCAGGTTCAGGTTCCCGTGTAATCCTATTCAAAGGTTCCTTAGCTGGAGAGGAAGGTAGGAAAAGGTTAGTACGATTGCTTTCGAACCATCTCTCTTGCCTGCGTTCAGTTAAACGAGTATCAATACGGATGCAGTAGTTAATAAAGTCACCTAACGCAGTGGGAGGGTCGGCACGAGCAAGTTCATCCTTAATTAGTGGGGATAACCCCTTTCGAAAAATAGATTTTTTGGCGGAATTGTCCCAGGTGGTATCAAGGGCCCATCTCCTGAAATCCAAGGCATATTCAGCTACTGAGTGCTTACCTTGGCGCAAAGCTAACATGGCTGCTTCAGCTGTTGCACCTCGATTGGGGTCATCAAACACCTGCCCCATGGCTGAAATAAAGTCATCAAGGTGATTCAAACAATCATCCTCAGTCTCAATCAGAGGGTTTGCCCATATCAAAGCCTTGTTGGTAAGCACCTTAGATCGTTCAGTAGGAAATTGTGAAGCATGTGCAGAAAAAAAAAGATTACATTGATTAACAAATCCCCTGAATTTTTCACGTTCACCACCAAAACGAAAAGGGGGCAACTTGGGAATCCCAGAACTCGGGGCCATGGCAGGAGCCTGGACTTGCCCCTCCAGAACCTCAATCCTGGCTCGCAAATCCTGAGTAGTCTGTCCAACCACTTGCAAATTGTGATTATTTAGGTCCTGAAGATTTGTAAGACGGGTCTTTATATTCTGCAAATCTGCAAGGATATTATCAGTCACTCCACAAAGTTCCTTTATGCGGGCCTCCATTTTCCAGATCTTTTAAGACAGGATACTGGAAGAAGAGGAGAGAGAAAAAAAAAACAATAGTGTTCACCTGTGGCAACACTGAAGAAAGAAAAAACTTTAAGGGAACTGCTCACCTGGAATGGTTGTGAGAAGTCACAACCACTATCATCACAGAAAGCTTTCAACCAGACATCTGATATCCAGAGTTTCAGCAGATAAAAGAGAAAAGAAAAAAAAACAATAGTGTTTACCTGTGATAACTCTGCAGAAAAAAAAACTTAAGGGAATTGCTCACCTGGAATGGTTGTGAGAAGTCACAACCACTGTTATCACAGAAAGTACAACCGGACATCCGATATCCACAGTACAGCAGACAAGCCTTTCCAGACCCAGCAGACACTAACGTTTGGCTTCAGAATCTTGTAATGTATGTGATACAGTTCATATAGCGTCTTGTGCTTGGGTGCGATGAAAATACTTGAGACACAGGTTGAAAAAGAAAGTCTTGTATTGCTTCATACAAATTGGCAAAAATAAACACACAGGTTGCAAACACAGAAGCAGGAGACACAGCAGGCCAAAGTAATCTAAGTTCATCAATAACTCTCCACAACAGATTCAGATCTTCTTCTATGTTACCGCAAGTCCATGCAACCGTGAGGCTTTCAAGAGCAGAGTTCAGAGTCCACAAGAGCTCCAGAGTTTCTCAGTAGAAATGGCTGGAGTACAAAGTCCAAGGCTTCAGGAGTCAGAACACAGGTTCACTGCAGGCCAGATTCTGAAGCACTGATTGCTCAGGTGTGGCTGTTTAAGAAGCAAACGGAGAGAATCAGGGCGGGAACATACAAGCTGGAAAAACTCCATTTTAACTGAGGGCAAGATAGCTGCAGCAAAACAGAAAGCAAAATGGCCGACGAACAAACTGAGTTTCAGAAACAGATATACAGAACCTTACAGTATGGCTTTGGGTATGGGAAGAAACCCACTCAAACACAGGGAGAACATACAAACTCCCTGATGTTGTCCTTGGTGGGATTTGAACTCAGGACCCCAGTACTGCAAGGCTATAGTACTAACAAGTGAGCCACCAAGCTGTCCATTGAGGGTTCAGTAGCGCCAACTAGTAATATAGGTTGACAAAAGACCTAGGTCCATCAAGTTCAACATTTCTCCCTGTTATGATACATAGTTTGCCCTGGCCTACAATTCTGTATAACTTTGTTCCTCCATCATCATTTACCTTAGGCTTATGTCAACACAGCTAGAGGATTCCCCATTGTTCTCCTAAGCCAGGGGAGAACTCACAATACACATTCCTTAAGACTTAAGGTACTGCCACACTACTCGATCCCGCTAACGATCTCGTTAGCGTCGCATACTAATGAGATCGCTAGCGGGATCGTTTAAATATCGCTAGTGTCGGCCACATTTAGCGATGTCGTTAAGGACGCTATCGCGGTTAGCGATCTCCTTAACGACTTTAGCGGTACAAAAGTACCGCTAAATCGCTAAGAAAAGGTGCCACACTCAGCGATATATACTTACCCAGCGGGAGCGCCGACGATAAAATAGGGTCCGGAACGATTCCAGCGACGAGCGAGATCTCAGCAGGGAGCTCGTCGCTGGCAGATGCCGCACACAACAACATCGCTAACGGGATCGCTAAATAGTGACGTTTTTTAGCGATCCCGTTAGCGATGTTGTTTAGTGTGGCATACCCTTTACCAGAGCCATGCAATGGACCAAACCATTGACTAGGAGGTGGGAACTTCTTTTTCCCTACCCTTGGGCTGTTCCCAGTAGCCCAAGACAAAGGGACTTATGCATGACCAGTGTTGTGTTGGAAGATCTCTAAAGGAAGAGGGTTAGGGCTCTTAGCTGCGGCAAGACCTCACGTTGATCTGTGATTTTGGACTTATTTTGGACAGCAGGAATAACATGGATATTTGATTTGGTATGCTGCCTGCCTCAATAAATCTCATTGGATTGTTCTTAGCCCTGTGGTCTCTTCTTGCTCTGCCATATACCCCGTCACAAACTGGTTGGCAGCGGTGGGATCAGAGCAGAACGAATGGAGGACAGCGGCCCATCAACTTCTGGAACCAGAGCCTCAGAGTACAAGAACTGGACTGTGGGGAGTTTACAAACAAAGGCCCGTGAACTGGGGGTCAGCTACAAGGGACTCTCCAAGGAGCAGCTAACTGAGGCTTTGGAAGGAGTTCACCTGCAAGAGGACACTGAGGAAGCATCTCCACGGCAAATGGAGGAAAGGCGACAGGCAGAGGTAAATACCCAGAAAAGTCAGTGGGCTGTGTGGTACGAGGAGGAGATGGCAATGATGGGAGAGGAGGTCTCCATAGACTATAAGATGGAGGTCATGTGAGGAGCTAAGGAGATGGCATTGCTGGAGAGGCAGATAGCTTTGGAAGCAGCTAGAAGCTCCAGACAGACTGTAACCCCAGCACCCACCATGAAGGAACTTCCCAGAGTGTCCCGCAAAGATTTCAAGCCGTTTCAGGAGGCTGCAGGTGACATTGATGGCTTCTTCCAGGACTTTGAGCATCAGTGTCGATTAATGGAAGTCCCAGAAAGGGAGCGAGTACGACATCTGGTGGGGCTCTTAGAGGGTGGAGCTGCCGCAGCCTATAGAGCTATGGACCATCGGGGGACTGTGAGTATGCAGACATTAAACGGACTGTTCTAGAACACTATGCTGTGACCCCAGACATGTATAGGACCCAGTTTCGTACTTTGGCCTGTGATGAGGAGGTGTCCTTCAAGATGTATGCCCACAGACTCAAACAAATATGTCATCGCTGGCTGGAGGGAGAGGAGGACTTAACTTGGGGGGCCTTCCTCCAG
The DNA here is from genome assembly GCA_033576555.1 of Oophaga sylvatica. Classification (NCBI taxonomy): domain Eukaryota; kingdom Metazoa; phylum Chordata; class Amphibia; order Anura; family Dendrobatidae; genus Oophaga; species Oophaga sylvatica. The sequence goes on from JARQOD010000008.1 coordinate 152,410,939, forward strand.
GTCATCTTGAAAGAGCAGTTTTACTTCAAGTGCCCCGCTGAGATCCGAGAATGGGTGCGTGAAAGGAGACCAGCCACTGTGGAGGAAGCTGCAGCTCTAGCGGATGAGGCTCTCACCATCAAGCCTCAATGGAAAAAACTACTGCTCACTGAGAAAAGAACTACTAGCCCCCCGACGATGACGGCCCCTGGTCCTTCGGCCTTCCATATTCACCATCCCAATAGACCATCAACTCATGGTGACCTTCGTTTGACTGGGCCTCACATTACTCCTGCTCCACCTTCGGGACTACGACGTGGGGAAAGAGTCCCAGAGCGCAGATGTTATAGATGTGGGCAGCCTGGACATCTGCAATTTCAATGTCCAGGTGTTCGGAGACAGGATGGCTACGGACCGCCTTTGCCGGTTCGTTATCTACAGACACTCTCACCAGGAGAAGAGCTGGATTCAGTCCCTGATGACTTGCCAAGTGACTCCGATACCCTGGCTCCCATACCGGAGTCTATGGGGTGCGGGCCCCAGCCACCTGTTCTTCTGACCTTCAGCACCAACATTTACAGGAGGTCATGCTGGATGGCCAAAAAGTTGTTGGCTTCCGTGACACTGGGCTTTTCTCACCATAGCCGATCCCCGAGTACTTCAGCCAGAAGCAATTCAAAAGGGACCAGGAATTGCCATTGTATTGGCTGGAGGCACCCAGAGATATATTCCAAGAGCTAGGGTGACCCTGGATTATGGCTTTGGGGCCAAACAGTGCGTGGTCGGTGTGATGAGCGGCCTCCCTGCAGACGTTCTTTTAGGAAATGATGTGGGACATCTGCATTGCCACTTTGTCGGTGCGGTAACCAGAAGTCAAGCCAAGAGAGCAGCAAATGGGGACACCTGAAACTCATCCATGGAAATGAGGCCACCAGAACCGCCGACACAGCGGGTGAGTGATTCTTCTTGTGGGGACAATGTGAGTGATACCTGGGATAGAGTTCAGTTTCGACAAGAGGTAGATACTGACCCCACCCTAGCTAGTTTTAGAGCACGAGCTGAGATAGGACAGTTAGGGGAGAACGGGGAAAGAATTATCCGAGAAAATGGACTGTTGTATAGGGTTACTAATGCTGCCTCCCCAGATAAGCCCTGGACTTGTAACAAACAGATGATTGTTCCTCAGAAATACAGAATTCCCCTATTACACCTTGCTCATGATATTCCTACTGCTGGCCATCAAGGCAAAACCCGCACCGAGAGACGATTGACTCAAACCTTCTATTGGCCAGGGATTTCTCAGGCAGTGGCGCATTTCTGCCGAACTTGCGATATATGTCAGCGTAGAGGGCGACCCGGAGATCACCCAAAGGCACCTCTACAACCACTCCCTATCATAGAAGAACTATTTCAAAGAGTAGCTGTCGATATCGTTGGGCCTCTGGCTAAACCAAGTAGATCAGGAAAACAGTACATTCTCACTGTTGTGGACTATGTCACCCGATATCCGGAAGCTGTGGCCTTGTCAAGTATTTCTGCAGCCAAGGTGGCCGAGGCCCTGGTTACCATTGTCACCAGAGTAGGATTTCCCAGTGAGATCTTGTCGGACCAAGGCTCCCAGTTCATGTCAGAACTAGTCCAGTGTCTGTGCGCACCTGTGGAGTACGAGCGATTTGAATGACACCGTATCATCCACAAACAAATGGACTTTGTGAACGATTTAACGGCACTCTGAAGAATATGCTGAGGGCCTTCACTGACAGAGATTCAGACTGGGAGAAGTACCTACCCCATCTCTTGTTTGCCTATCGGGAAGTTCCTCAGGAGTCCACCGGGTTTTCCCCCTTTGAACTCCTCTATGGGAGAAAGGTCCGAGGACCCTTAACTCTGCTCAATGAATACTGGGCGGGGCAAGTTGAAGATACAGGAACCCCTGTTGTCCCTTATGTCCTAAAGCTGCGAGAAACCCTGGCTCAACTTGCTAGTTTAGCCCAGAGTCATGTGCGTATGGCTCAAACCCGCCAGAAGACCTGGTATGACCGTAAGGCACGCTATCGGGAGTTTGTAGAAGGACAACAGGTTTTAATGATTATTCCCCATCCCCAAAATAAACTGCAGACCACGTGGGAGGGTCCCTTCTGGGTTCTCAAGAAACTAAATGACACCAATTACCTTCTTGCTTTAGATGATCAGGGACTAAGACAAAAGACTGTTCATGTGAATATGATTAAGGAATACCACGACCGGAACCTTCCAATGATAGCAAGCTGTCGGCTAGCTTCAGAAGACGGTCACGAGGAAGAGGACTTCCTACCTGATCTTTTGGAAGCCGCGAGAGCCCCTTCCACTGTGGAACAGGTTCCTCTGGGAGATCACCTGGACCCCTTACAGAAAGACCAGATGCTGGGAGTGCTTCAACAGAGACAGGCTGCCTTCTCATCTCAACCAGGTCTAACCACCATCACCCAACATCATGTGGACACTCAGGGTATCCGTCCCATACAACAGGCTCCTTACCGGGTACCTGAATCAGTTTGAAACACCATGCAGCACGAACTAGAGGAGATGTTACAGCTTGGGTAATCCAAGCCTCTCATAGCCCTTGGGCCTCTCCTGTGGTGTTAGTACCCAAGAAGGATGGGAGTACTTGATTTTGTGTGGACTACAGACGACTTAATGACCATACTGTCAATGATCCTTACCCAATGCCCCGGATTGACAAACTTCTAGACCGACTGGCTGGGTCCCGATATGTCACTACCTTAGATCTCAGTAAGGGATACTGGCAAATTCCTCTGACGGAGCAAGGGAGAGAACGGTCCGCTTTTATAACCCCCTTTGGTCTGTACGAATTTCTACGCATGCCTTTTGGAATGAAACATGCCCCGGCAACTTTCCAGAGAATGGTAGACCAGATCCTCCGGGGACGTGGGGACTTTGCTTGTGCCTACTTAGATGATATCGCCATCTTCAGCCAGACGTGGGAGGAACATCTGAATCAAGTAGCCGTTATTCTTGACCGGATTCTTGCAGCCGGCCTAACCATTCGACCCGATAAATGCCAATTGGGGATGGGTGAAGTTCAGTACCTAGGGCATAGAGTAGGGGGCGGGAAGCTCCGTCCGGAACCTGCAAAAATCCAGGCTATTAGAGACTGGCCTGCACCCCAAACTAAGAAACAAGTTATGGCTTTTTTTGGGCACTGCCAGTTATTACCGAAAATTTGTTTCTCATTTTAGCACTGTGGCCAAGCCTATTACCGACCTGACCAAGAAAACGATGCCCAGACTGGTAATCTGGACTCCAGCCTGTGAGGAGGCTTTTAACCGGCTGAAGGACGCCCTGGTCTGTGACCCTGTTCTGGCTGCTCCAGACTATAAGAGGCGATTCATTGTGTAGACGGACGCCTCTGCTTATGGATTGGGAGCTGTACTCAGCCAGGTGAATGCAGCGGGGGACGAGCACACTGTCGCCTACCTCAGCAGGAAACTGCTGGACCGAGATGTGGCCTATGCAACTGTGGAAAAAGAATGTCTGGCTATAGTGTGGGCCCTCTGGAAACTAAAGCCGTATCTGTATGGACGAGAATTCTCTGTGGTTACTGATCACAATCCCCTCACCTGGCTGAACAGAGCTTCTGGGGACAATGGATGCCTACTACGATGGAGCCTGGCTCTGCAGCCCTATAACTTTACCATACAGTATAGAAGAGGCAGCCAACACCAAAATGCAGATGGACTGTCCAGGCAGGAGGAGCCCTGAGTCCGGTCAGCTCTGCCTGTGTGTACTTAACAAGCAACCTGTAGAGGTCCCTCGTACGTACACAAAATGGGAGGGGAAGGAATTGTCATGATACATAGTTTGCCCTGGCCTACAATTCTGTATAACTTTGTTCCTCCATCATCATTTACCTTAGGCTTATGTCAACACAGCTAGAGGATTCCCCATTGTTCTCCTAAGCCAGGGGAGAACTCACAATACACATTCCTACAGACATACCGGAGCCATGCAATGGACCAAACAATTGACTAGGAGGTGGGAACTTCTTTTCCCCTACCCTTGGGCTGTTCCCAGTAGCCCAAGACAAAGGGACTTATGCATGACCAGTGTTGTGTTGGAAGATCTCTAAAGGAAGAGGGTGAGGGCTCTTAGCTGCGGCAAGACCTCACGTTGATCTGTGATTTTGGATTTATTTTGGACAGCAGGACTAACATGGATATTTGATTTGGTATGCTGCCTGCCTCAATAAATCTCGTTGGATTGTTCTTAGCCCTGTGGTCTCTTCCTGCTCTGCCGTATACCCCGTCACACTCCCCCATTTGTTTCCCATAACACGCCTCCAGCGGATCCACTGTTATTGGAAAAATAGTACTGACGGACACGACTGGCACTCTGGCGGGCACGGCTCGGATTGGAGGGAGAGGAACTGATTCGAGAGCAGAGCAGAACAGCAAGGTGCAGAACGGAAGCAGAGCAGAACCGCAAGGTGCGGAACAGAAGCAAAGCAGAATCGCAAGGTGCGGAAGACAGAAGCAAACAGAACCGCAAGGTGCGGAACGAAGCAGAGCAGAACCGCAAAGTGAAGAACAGAAGCAGAGCAGAACCGCAGGGTGCAGAGCAGGAGCAGAGCAGAACCGCAAGGTGCACAGCGGGAGCAGAGCAGAACCACAGGGTGCGGAGTGGGAGCAGAGCAGAACTGCAGGGTGCCTAGCGGGAACAGAGCAGAACCACAAGGTGCAGAGCGAGAACAGAACAGAAAGGTGCGGAACGGGAGCAGAGCTGAACCGCAAGGTGCGGAATGGGAGCAGAGCAGAACCGTAGGGTGCGGAGCAAGAGCAGAGCAGAACCACAAGGTGCGGAATGGGAGCAGAACAGAACCGTAGGGTGCAGAGCGTGAGCAAGGCAGATCCGCAGGGTGCGGAGCGAGAGCAAAGCAGTACCTCAGGGTGCGGAACAAAGAGCATAGCAATGTCGCAGGTTGCAGAGGAAAGAGCAGAGCAAAGCCGCAGGTTGCGGAGCAAAGAGCAGAGCAAAGCTGCAGGTTAGAGAGCAAAGAGCAGAGCATAGCCACAGGTTGCGGAGCAAAGAGCAGAGCAAAAGAAGTAGACACAATGCTACACAAAACTGAGTAGGGAAGGAAGCAGACAAGGACACAAACAGGCACAAGAAACGGACTTAGCACATACAAAGAGGGACATGAGAAAAGACACAAGATTCAGGCCTGAGTATGCAGCCCTCAGTGAGGCTGAAAACAGAACAGGATCTGGCAACTCAGCAGCAAGGTACAGGCTGACAGAGTTTGTTGCTCAGGCGTCCCCCTATGGGTGTGGATGCCTTAAGTATCTGGTAACTCTTGGTAATAGGCTCAGGAAGTGTCGGGGCTGCCGCCCTAAGCATACAGCCAGGAAGCAAGGACATGAGGTTCACAGCAAGGATCCGGCAGAGGACAGAACTCACAGCATGGCCCGAAGTCAGTAACCCCCCCTTTACACCCCCTCTTCTTCAAGCCTGCTAGGATGATCTGCAGAAGGAGTAAAGGGCAACACAGTCCAGCCAATCACGACATCCTTAGGGTAGAATGAGACAAGCATGATATCAGGAATCCCACAATGTCAAGTCTCTCTCTGCCCAACAGAGACAGCTCCCACCAAAGAAGATGCAGCCATCCTCATGGTTGGTGGAAAGCAGAGACATGAAAGCTTCCGTTTCGACATCTTTATCACCAGCTACATAGAAACTGAAGGCTCCCTCACAGAATCCATCTTTTGCCCGTTGTCCATAGAAAGACTTTATTCAGGAATTCCTGAATGCCAAGTCTCTCTCTGCCCAACAAGGTCAGCTCCCACCAACGAGGACGCAACTATCTGGACCTCTTCCTCCTGGTTGGTGGAAAGCAGAGACTTGAAAGCTTCCATTGTGAATTCTTCATCACCCGGCCACATGGAAGCTGAAGGTGCCCACACAGGATCTATCTTCTGCCCATTATCCGGAGAAAAATTTCCTAGAGACAGGGATGTTCCTGAGAACTGGTCACTGGTGTAGTCGTTAGAGATATGTGGAGTGAACGCCACCACTTTCCTTTCTTGTGGCACGTCAGCACACCTTGATTCGTCAACTAGCAGACCAGACGAGGAAGAAGACGACACTGCTGACTGACTTTAGCGTACAGGAACCAGACACCTCTCGTGACTTGGTTTTTCCAAACAAAGCTTCTCGTTGGGTCTCCAAACCAGAACGGACAGTAGAGTTCTTGGCTTTGGATGACCCATGGACCTACCAGACAGCATGTGGAAAATGAACTTCTTCGTGTATAATGCCGCGACTATGAGCTGTAGTTGTTCTTGAAGAACTAGACTGCTCTTGAGAAGGGCTCACCCATCAAAAGACAATACCGTTACCGGATTCTAGAGCTGTAGAACAGAGATCACACACTGACTCCGTATGGCTGGCGGCTTTAATACACCCAAGCTCCCAGAAGGCAAAGAAACAGTTATAGATCTTGGTGGAGAGGAGGTACCCTCGCCAAGGGCAGCCTCTCCTACAGGCCCAAGGTTCTGGAGTATAGGCTTCTCAGAGCAGAGACTGTCTGGATGTTTCTCACAACCGCAGCTATACCGCATCTCCCCTTCATGACTGGATTCAGGCTGCTGCTCTGCCAGCCCACTTCTATCAGCCTTCTTGGGATTTGCTCGGGTAGCTGTTTTTGCAGGTTGAGGAATATGTGAATTTTGGATGGTCATGGACGGACATAGCGGTTTACCCAAAGGTTTCTTTCGTCTGGTCCATCTCTGGAAGCTTGAGAGGGAAGACTCTGCAGAAGATGCTGAACTAGGCTTATCGAAGGCCTTACAGAAGGCCACCAGGAACGCCGGAAGGTTCGAGATGTTGGGATCCCCTCCTTCCCAGAGGGAGTTGAGCCAATTCAAAGCATCTCCTGCTAGGTAGGACATTAGGAATCCCACATTTATCCAATCAGTGGCGAAATAGGGAGCATACTCTTTGAAGTATGGCAAGCACTGCTCCAAAAACATACGGCACTGCTTCGGATCCCCTTCGAAACTTGGCAGATCCGCCGGGAAGTATGACGGTTGAGTAACTACATAAGCAGGGACTATGATTGTGGGTGGTGCAGTGAAGGTCTGGATTTCAGACCAGGAAAAAAAATATTTGATTGCTCATGCCAGAACAAAGTAAGTTCATCTTGCTCCGAGAGCGAAATGACATGGGACTCAGAGGGGACCATGGCCTGAGCAAACTGTAATGCTCGCGCCCTGACCGATAGGCGTGAGCATGGGATTGTGGCCCCACTGTGCCACAAGGCAGACTACCCTTGAAGGGGCGTGACTAAGCAGCTACATTGGTGTTCACTTGAGCCTCTGATGGTGAGGTCAGGCTTCTGGGGCAGGTAGCTGCCAGGTACCACTCCAGGGTGGTGTCTGGCTGCAGCAGCTGATCCCACTGAGGGACTAAACACTAGTAGCAGGTGCGGGCAAGTACCGACAGACATGACTGGACTCTGGCGGGTACTGCTGGCACACTGGCAGGCAGGCGGGCACTGCTGGCACTTTGGCACAGCGGGCACGGCTGGCACTCTGGCAGTCAGGCGAGCATGGCTCGGACTGGAGGGACAGGAACTGATTTGGGAGGCACAGGAACACAGACAGGTATGAGTGGTATATGGGAACAGGTGGGGACCTGTTCAGACTGGTGGAACAGGAGCTGTTAGGAACCAGTTCAGACTGGGAGGGACAAAGGCCCACAGGATGCGGAATGAGAGCAGAGCAGAACCACAAGGTGTGGAACGGAAGCAGAGCAGGACCGCAAGGTGCAGAACTGAAGCAGAGCAGAACCGCAAGGAGCAGAACGGAAGCAGAGCAGAACCACAAGGTGCGGAATGGAAACAGAGCAAAACCGCAAAGTGCAGAATGGAAGCAGAGCAGATCCATAAGGGGTGGAGCGGGAGCAGTGCAGAACCGCAAGGTGCGGAGCGGAAGCAGAGCAAAACCACAAGGTGCGGAGCGGAGCTGAGCAGAACCGCAATATAGGGAGTGAGAGCAGGGCAGAACCATAGGGTGCGGAGCGGGAGCAGAGCAGAACCGCAGGGTGCGGAGCGTGAGCAAAGCAGAACCGCAGGGTGCGGAGCGAGAGCGAAGCAGAACCACAGGTTGTGGAGCAAAGAACAAAGCAAAAGGAGTAGACACAAGGCTACACAAAACTGAGTAGGGAAGAAAACAGACAAGGACACGAACAGGCACAAGAAACGGATTTAGCACAAAGACGGACATGAGAACAAGTTCAAGATACAAGATTCAGGCCTGAGTATGCAGCCCTTAAGGAGGCAGAAAACAGTACAGTACCTGGCAACTCAGCAGCAAGGTACAGACTGACAGAGTTTGTTGCTCAGGCATCTCCCTATGGGTGGGGATGCCTTAAGTACCTGGTAATGATTGGCAATAGGCTGGGAACATATTAGGAGAGTGCCGGGGCCACCGCCCTAAGCATACAGCCAGGAAGTATGCAGCAAGCAAGGAAATGAGGTCCACAGCAAGGAGCCAGCAGAGGACAGAACTCACAGCATGGCTCGAAGTGGTGAGTAAGATGGGAAATAGGAAGCCATGCAGTGATGTCAGCAGGGATGTTACATTGTATCACGTTAATTTGCTGAAAGCATGAGAGGACAGCGAGCGTATGCTTACGGACATGTCATCTGGGGACCCTCCGATGTTGGTCTGGATGGAGGCCAAGGGAGAGGTAAAGATAGGAGACACCTTCTTGAAACAGCAGCGGCAAGAGGTGCGGAAATTGGAACAGGAGAATACGGATGTATTCTCGGGATTACTCGGTCGTACATCTGTCATCCATAATGACATTGTCACTGAGCCTCATGTAAGGGTACAAATTAAACTGCACCGTGTGCCCAAGGCCCGGAGGCAAGCCATTGCGAATGAGGTAAAACAAATGCTCCAACTGGGAGTAATCGAGGAATCCTGGAGTGGCTGGGCTAGCCCAATTATGCTAATCTTGAAGCCGGACGGATCATTACGATTCTTTAATGACTTACGTAAATTAAATGAGGTGTCGAAGTTCGACCTGCACCCTATGCCCCAGGTGGACAAGCTGATCGAGCGACTGGGTCAGGCCCAGTACTTTAACACTCTCGATCTGACCAAGGGTTATTGGCAGGTGCCTCTTACGGAGTTGGCAAAGGATAAGACCGCCTTCATAACACCGGATGGTCTGTACCACTATGTCGTCCTGCCCTTTGTATTACATGGGGCCCCAGCCACGTTCCAGAGGCTGATGGACATAGTGCTGGAACCCCATCGGAAGTATGGAAGTATGCATCAGTGTACAGTACAGACCAAAAGTTTGGACACACCTTCTCTTCTCATTCAATGATTTTTCTGTATTTTCATGACTATGAAAATTGTAGAATCACACTGAAGGAATCAAAACTATGAATTAACACATGTGGAATAATACATTACACTTAACAAAAAAGTGCGAAACAACTGAAAATATGTCTTATATTCTAGGTTCTTCAAAGTAGCCACCTTTTGCTTTGATTACTGCTTTGCATGCAGAAAAGGTGAACGGATGGACTTTACATGCCTGGTTCCCACCGTGAAGCATGGAAGAGGTGGTGCGATGATGTGTGAGTGCTTTGCTCGTGACACTGTTAGGGATTTATTCAAAATTGAAGGCATACTGAACCATCATGGCTACCACAGCATCTTGCAGCAGCATGCTATTCCATTCGGTTTGCGTTTAGTTGGACCATCATTTATTTTTCAACAGGACAATGACCCCAAACACACCTCCAGGCTGTGTAAGGGCTATTTGACCAAGAAGTAGAGTGTTGGGGTGCTATGCCAGATGACCTGGCCTACACAGCCATCAGACCTGAACCCAATCGAGATGGTTTGGGGTGAGCTGGACCGCTCACCGCTTCAATTTTGAATAATCCCCAACAGTGTCACCAGCAAAGCACCCCACACCATCACACCACCTCCTCCATGCTTAACGGTGGGAACTAGGCATGTAGAGTCCATCCGTTCTCTTTTCTGCGTGCAAAGCAGTAATCAAAGCAAAATGTGGCTACTTTGAAGAAACTAGAATATAAGACATATTTTCAGTTGTTTCACACTTTTTTGTAAAGTGTAATGTATAATTCCACATGTGTTAATTCATAGTTTTGATGCCTTCAGTGTGATTATACAATTTTCATAGTCATGAAAATACAGAAAAATCTTTGAATGAGAAGGTGTGTCCAAACTTTTGGTCTGTACAGTACTTAGATGACATCATCATCTTTAGTACTGACTGGCATACCCACTTGTCCCAGGTGCAAGCGGTAGTAGATTCGCCCAGAACCGCAGGCTTGACGGCGAATCCCAAGAAATGTGTGGTAGGGCTTGAGGAAGCCCAGTACTTGGGATACGTGATCGGCTGTGGGGTTATTAAACCCCAAATAAATAAAATCGAGGCTATTCAGAACTAGCCTATTACCACTAAACAGGTGAGAGTGTTTTTAGTCATTGTGGGGTAATACCGGAGGTTTATACCTAATTTTTCAGGGAGAACAACACCCCTAACCGATCTCCTCAAAGGAAAAAAATCGGTCATGGTTTGGTGGAAACCCCAGGCGAAGGAAGCATACCAATCCATGAAGGTGGCGCTGTGCAGACAGCCCGTCCTCATTAGCCCCAACTTCCAGAAACGCTTCATCGTACAGACGGATGCCTCTAACGTGGGCCTAGGAGTGGTCTTGTAGCAGGAGGTGAACGGGGAGGAACATCCAGTCAACTACCTAAGTAGGAAATTCACTCGGCCGAGAAAAATTATAGCATAGTGGAGAAGGAGTGCCTTGCCATTAAGGGGGCCTTGGAGTCCCTACACTATCATTTACTCAGTCGAGCATTTCGCTTGTTGAAAGATCATTCACCCTTGGTATGGATGAGGAATGTCAAGGCGAGGAATGCTCGGGTCTCCAGATGGTTTCTATCTCTGCAGAATTTTAATTTCACCGTTGAACATCGGGCGGGGAAATCGCTGGAAAATGCAGATGCCCTGCTACGGGTGCCCTGTATGGTGACAAGTGTTCAACCCCCAAGTTTGAACAGAGGGGGGCTATGTGAAGCAGTGAGGGGGATCATATGCGAGGGTCGATATGTAGCCATCAGGATGCGGACGGAGTCCTATTAGACCCACTGGAGTGCCTTCTACTCACAGCAGGACGCCTGTGAGTCACAAGGCAAAGTAAAAGTAAGTGTGGACCTGGTCAAGCTATTTGGCCAAGGCAATGTTCAGGAAAATTCCGTAAGGACTTTTAGTTTTGAAGCAGACTACAGGTTGGTAGTGGGGCAGTCCACTTCCTCCAAGCCGGGTCTTACAAGTGACCCATGGTCACAGATTGCAGTTAAAAACCCTGCAGTATAGGGTTCGGGTGTGTCAGTGTTTGTTTGCAAGTAGCAGAGTTGGTGGCTCTGCAGCATCCAGCCTGTGTGAGGTAACAAAGAGTCAAGAGCAGCCAACCCCTGGCATCCCGCAGCATGATACGGTTGTGCAGTCGCCCTCAGCAACCGTTCTCATGTACGGACTGTTGTGACGCCCCAGCTACAATCCGGAGGATACCATGTGCTGTTCACTGTGTGAGTTGTTTGGACATTAAACAAGTTTACTGTGAACTTTCCTGTGGTCCCTGCCTATCTGTCATACTGCACCAACCCCGCTGCATTACACTGCTAAGATGGAGATGGTGCAGTAGCATCTATCGGCGATCCGAAGGTAACAGTGCGGTTTATTCTCAATGCATTTCAAATGTCTCAGACTTCTTTCTCGAAATGTATGAATAAATTGATAACTGGTTGTTATACATTAAGGTTGTGTTACTGCAAAGTTTAACAATGTCCACTCAGTGCTGAAATTCTGACATTGTTTTAAGGACATGACGATGTAACAAGGATAAATGATTGTCAGCTTTTTCTTTAAATTCTCAACTTTTTCATTAATTTCTAATAAGAATAACAGAAGATGTCACAATACACAGTTCTAATAGAAGTTGGTCCAGAATTGTTATTTTAGGGGAGTACAAGTTTTTGTTGCTAACAAAGAAGGAAACTTGCTTTAGATGGAAGAAATTGCCACCAATCTGCCTGTGGATATGATACTTTTATTTAATTTCTATGTCCAAAATCTGATCATATAATTTAATCAGTAATAACTAAGAAACTTTATAAATGGACTTGTTTAAAAAGTTTCTTAAATTGTTCTGAAAAAGTAAACAACTAACAAATTTCCATCATGGTAACAAAGACATAGCAATTATTACTGAAAGCATCTTGTACAATCAAGCGTCAGGTTTAGGGCGACCAAAGACATCAGAAGAGACGTTTTCTAGAGAGGCATCATGGTTTTTACCTTGCTGTTGCATTTTTTTTTTGTATTTCAGGAGTGACTACTGTGCTCACTATGACAACAATTAACACGCATTTAAGGGAGACCCTGCCAAAAATTCCATATGTTAAAGCTATAGATGTATACCTTATGGGATGCTTCGTGTTTGTGTTTCTTGCGCTTTTGGAATATGCTTTCGTCAATTATGTATTCTTTGGTCGGGGCCCGCAACAGCAGAAAAAATTAAATGAGAGAACAAGCAAATCAAATAATGAACGTCATCGCTACGAGGAGAGAAGAGTGAGAGAACAGGTAATTTGTTACCACCATGAAGAAGAAAATGTTTTATGACAATGTGTATAAATGCTGAAAGAACAATGGCACAATAATTGTTTAAAATTGTACATGAGGTATTAAAAGGGAAAAAGGTGACTATAAACACAGTATGTCAAAAAAATAAAGCAACAATGTCAGGGAAAAAATATTATAAAAGTTACCAAAAACAGGTCTTTGGAGCAACATTCGTTAAAGGGGTATTCCCATTTTAGAAGTGCTAAGACATGTCATAACTTTATGATCAACTTTGGCTTTTGCTTGTATAATGGTGATCCCATCCACTCGCTGCATTGCAATGCAGGTGGTGGAGGTCTCAGGAGAGCTATAATCTTCAGAAATGAAGATTTCCCTATATGAAACTGTAACGGGTCTGGGAGGCGGAACCTCTGAGCTTTATTATACAAGGAGGCTTTCCTTGTAAAGGAGCAGGTGGCGCCCGGGGAGACGGACAGGAAGTCACGGCAAGTGACAGGGACAGTCTCTGGGTAGACGGGCAGGTAGTCACGGCAAGTGACCAGGGCAGTCTCTGGAGGGACAGGCAGGTAGTCACGGCAAGTGACCGGGGCAGTCTCTGGAGGGACAGGCAGGTAGTCACGGCAAGTGACCGGGGCAGTCTCTGGAGGGACAGGCAGTAGTCACGGCAAGTGACCGGGCAGTCTCTGGAGGACAGGCAGGTAGTCACGGCAAGTGACCGGGGCAGTCTCTGGACAAACAGGCGGGTGGTCACGGCAAGTGACCGGGGCAGTCTCTGGGTAGACAGGCAGGCAGTCACGGCAAGTGACCAGGGCAGTCTCTGGATAAACAGGCAGGCAAGGGGCCGGGGCAGTCTCTGAATGGACAGGTATATACGACCTGAGATGGTGGAGCCTCCCGGTAGGCTAGCAGGCAGATGACAGATGAGCGCCCCCAAGTGAGCAGGCGAGAGTCTCTGGAATAGCCGATGGACACCGCAGGTGATGGCCGAACCTCCAGGTAGGCTTGCAGGCAGATGGCAGATGAGCGCCCCCAAGTGAGCAGGCGAGAGTCTCTGGAATAGCCGATGGACACTGCAGGTGATGGCCGAACCTCCAGGTAGGCTTGCAGGCAGATGGCTGATGAGCGCCCCCAAGTGAGCAGGCGAGAGTCTCTGGAATTGCCGATGGTCACCGCATGTGACGGACGAACCTCCAGGCAGGCTTGCGGCAGGTAGCAGACAGGAAACTGGCAGGAAACAGGCAGGTAACTGGTAACGGACCCTGAGGGCTGAAGCAGAGTTAAACAGTGCAACAACAACATTGCTCGGGCACCTCCATTAAGGAGGAGGTGCTTTATATAAGGTGAAGTCCACCGGCATTGGCCGGGGACCTTTTTTGAAAGATGCACGCGGCCCGTTTAAGAGCGGGGCGTGCACGCGCGCGCGCCCTGAGCCCAGTGGCAGGGAAGGAGCGCGCAGCCCCAGCAGGGCGGAAGGAGGACGCTGTGTGAGGGTAAGGGGAGCGACGTCCCTGCCTGGCAGAGGACGCTGGCGCAGGGGAACAGCGTCCCTGCCTGGCAGAGGACGCCGGCGCTACAGTACACCCCCCTTTAGGCCCCCCCTTTTTTAGGCCAGAAAGAAATTTAGCTAGGATGAGAGGGGCATGGATGTTCTCCCGAGGCTCCCACATTCTCTCCTCAGGACCAAACCCCTTCCAATCCACCAGAAAGTAAGTCTTTCTTCCTACCCTTTTGGTGGCCAGAATGTTCTCTACTTCAAATTCGTCTTCAGCAGACACTGGAGCAGGAGGTGTACCTGTAGACTTGACAAAAGAGTTAAGTACCACCGGTTTGAGGAGAGATACATGGAAGGAGTTAGGAATCCGCAAATTGGCCGGGAGTTTCAATTTATAGGACACCGGGTTGATCTGACTGATGATCTCAAAAGGACCGATGAACCGAGGGCCTAACTTGTAGGAAGGAATCTTGAGCCGGACATACTTGGACGAAAGCCAGACCTTATCCCCAGGACGGAATTGAGGAGGATCCAGACGTTTTTTGTCAGCATGTTTCTTCATGCGCTCGGATGACAGAATGAGTGCGGACCGGGTATTCTCCCATAAGGAGGAAAACTCGTGAACCAGAGATTCCGCAGCTGGATTGTCCACAGAGATGGAGACAGGAACAGGGATCCGAGGGTGTTGACCGAAGACTACAAAAAACAGAGATTTGGAGGAAGATTTGCTCTCGTGATTGTTGTAAGAGAATTCGGCCCCAAGGCAGGAGATCCACCCAGTCAGAATGGTGGGCATTAACGAAGTGCCGGAGATAACTGGTCAGATTCTGATTGATTCGCTCGACTTGTCCATTGGACTGGGGTGGTAAGCGGAGGAGAAATCCAAGGTGACGTCTAGCAACTTACAAGTGGCTCTCCAGAAACGTGAGGTGAACTGTACCCCACGATCCGACACAATGTGACGAGGCAGACCATGAAGACGGAAGATGTGGCGGATAAAGTCTTTAGCCAACTCGGGTGCAGACGGAAGCCCTGGCAGGGGAATGAAGTGAGCCATCTTGGAAAATCGGTCAACAACCACCCAAATGACCGTACAACCGGCAGAGACGGGCAGATCTGTTATGAAGTCCATGGCTATATGCTGCCAGGGGGCAGCGGGTACAGGAAGCGGAAGAAGACGGCCGGCAGGCAGGTGTCTCGGAACTTTGTTGCGGGCACAGGAGACACAGGCAGAAACAAAGTCTATTACGTCCTTGTGCAGGGTAGGCCACCAGTAATGCCGAGTAATGAGCTGGAGGGTCTTTCTCTGACCAGCGTGGCCAGCTAGTTTAGACGAATGACCCAGTGTAGGATTCTCTTCCGATCGGTTACTGATACGAACGTCTTACCAGGAGGGAGACGATTTAGACTCACGGGAGCCACCTGCATCACTCTGGCGGGATCGATGATATGTTTAGGTTCCTCCTCGAGATCCGACACCAGGAAGGACCGGGACAAGGCGTCCGCCTTGATGTTCTTGTCAGCCGGGCGAAAATGTAAAAGAAAATCAAAGCGGGCAAAAAACAAGGACCACCGGGCTTGGCGAGGGTTAAGTCTCTGGGCATGCTGGAGGTAAGCCATATTTTTGTGGTCAGTGTAAATGATTACCGGATGAAGAGCCCCCTCGAGTAGGTAACGCCACTCCTCCAATGCCAGCTTGATGGCCAATAACTCTCGGTCTCCTATGGAGTAATTGCGCTCAGAAGAGGAGAAGAGTTTGGAGAAGAAGCCGCAAGATACCATCCTCCCGGATGAAGATTTTTGAGTAAGTACCGCTCCGGCTCCAGAAGAAGAAGCGTCCACCTCCAGGAAGAACTGCTTGTTGCCGTCCGGACGATGCAGCACTGGAGCGGAAGAGAAGGCCTGTTTTAAAGAAAGAAAGGCCTCCTCTGCTTCGGGCGTCCACTGTTTGGGATTAGCATCCTTGCGGGTGAGCGCGGAGATTGGAGCAGTCCGGGAAGAGAAGTGCGGTATGAAAAGGCGGTAATAATTGGCGAATCCCAGGAACCGCTGAATGGCCTTCAACCCCTTCGGTCGGGGCCATTTCTCGATGGCAGACAGTTTCTCCGGATCCATTCGTAGGCCTGTCTGAGAAATGATGTAGCCCAAAAACGGAAGCGAGGTCTGCTCAAATAGACACTTCTCATATTTGGCGAAGAGGTGATTCTGCCTGAGCCTGAGCAGAACCTGACGAACATCCCTCCGGTGAGACTGGAGATCCGGAGAGAAGACCAAGATGTCGTCTAGGTACACCACAACGCAGGAGTAGAGAAGGTCCCGAAAGATGTCATTGACCAACTCCTGAAAGACTGCTGGAGCATTACAGAGACCAAAGGGCATCACCAAATACTCGTAGTGGCCGTCCCGGGTGTTGAATGCCGTCTTCCATTCATCTCCCCGACGGATACGGACTAGGTTATATGCCCCACGAAGATCCAGTTTGGTGAAGATTCTAGCCCCCCTCAGACGATCAAACAATTCTGGAATGAGCGGAAGAGGGTACTTATTCTTCACCGTGATCAAATTTAGGCCTCTGTAGTCAATACAGGGACGGAGAGAGCCGTCTTTCTTTTTTACGAAGAAGAAACCTGCTCCCGCTGGGGAGGTGGATTTCCGGATGAATCCCTTGGCCAAGTTCTCCTCGATATATTCGGACATCGACCTGGTCTCAGCAGCAGACAATGGGTAAATACGCCCACGGGGAGGCGTAGTACCGGGTAGCAGGTCGATCGGGCAATCATACGGTCTGTGAGGGGGTAATGTCTCTGCTTCCTTTTTATTAAAGACATCAGCGAATGACCAATATGGAATCGGAAGCCCTGGTAGATTAGTTGGTGTAGGAGAAGGATGGACGGGATGAACAGGAACCAAACACGTTTTATGACAGTCCTGTCCCCAGCGAAGGATCTCTCCAGTCTGCCAGTCGAGCACGGGTGCATGCTTCTGGAGCCAAGGCAGACCTAGTAAGAAAGCGTGAGAGAGTCCAGGCAGAACATGAAACGAGATGCTCTCAGAGTGCAACATTCCCACCTGCAGGGTTATGGCTTCAGTAATAAGTTGGATGGGACGTGGTAGGAGACCCCCATCCACAGCAGCAACAGATACTGGTTCAACCAGAGGTTTGGTAGGAATGCGATATTTTTCTACTAGAGCCTGTGAAACAAGATTCCCGGCTGCTCCAGAATCAAGTTGGGCTAGTTCGAAGTAACGGTTCTCACCGAGGAGAATGGAGACAGACAGCAGCAGAGATGAAGAGGATTTATTTTTGTCTAGGTGGACCTCTCCGAGCGAACCTAGACACAGGCATTTCCCGACCTCTCTGGGCAGGTACGGATCCGGTGCTCCTTACTGCCACAGTAGAAGCAACTCCCCTCGGCACGGCGTAAGTCCTGACGGGCTTTGACCATCTTGGTCTGGTCGACTTGCATAGGCTCAGAAGAGTGTGCCTGAGGAGAAACGGAAGGAGTTACAGGTCTCTGAAAAGATGGAGCTAGACGAGGAAACCTTCTCTCACGGGTGACCTCCTTAGCGCGCTCCTGAAACCGTAGATCAATTAGATTGGCAAGAGTTATTAGGTCATCGAGAGAGGTTGGAATGTCCCGACCGGCAAGTTCATCTTTAATACGGCCGGACAGACCCTCCCAGAAGACAGATATCAGAGCGTCATTATCCCAAGCCAGCTCCGAGGCAAGGGTACGGAACCGTATGGCATATTGACCCACGGTGAGACTTCCCTGACGGAGACGCAGCAGAGATGATGCAGAGGAGGTCTTCCTCCGGGTTCGTCGAATACCTTCCGGAAGGCTGAGAGAAAAGCAGACAGGTCAGACACCAGAGGATCTTCTCTCTCCCAAAGAGGATTTAGCCAGGCCAGGGCCTCTCCGGTGAGATGGGACATGATGAAAGCAATTTTGGCCCGGTCGGAGTTAAACTGGTGTGCCAGGAGTTCAAAATGCAGGGTGCACTGGTTAATGAAACCCCGAGCCAGAGCAGGGTCGCCTCCAAACCGAGGAGGAGCTGAAAGTCGAGGTCCAGGAACGGAAACCACAGAATTGGTAAGCAGCGGAACTGCCGGATTGCGAGTCATGGCGCCCGCGGTGGTTGCTGGTGAAGTAGTCAGGGTGTCCAGGCGGGAATTAACATTCCGCAGGTGACCCAGGATGGACTCCTGTTGAGACCTCTGATGAGACAGTTCATGACACAGGTCAGAGAGCGATTGAGTTTGGGTGCCACCGGGTTCCATGGCCCGAGCAAACTGTAACGGGTCTGGGAGGCGGAACCTCTGAGCTTTATTATACAAGGAGGCTTTCCTTGTAAAGGAGCGGGTGGCGCCCGGGGAGACGGACAGGAAGTCACGGCAAGTGACAGGGACAGTCTCTGGGTAGACGGGCAGGTAGTCACGGCAAGTGACCGGGGCAGTCTCTGGAGGGACAGGCAGGTAGTCACGGCAAGTGACCGGGGCAGTCTCTGGAGGGACAGGCAGGTAGTCACGGCAAGTGACCGGGGCAGTCTCTGGAGGGACAGGCAGGTAGTCACGGCAAGTGACCGGGGCAGTCTCTGGAGGGACAGGCAGGTAGTCATGGCAAGTGACCGGGGCAGTCTCTGGAGGGACAGGCAGGTAGTCACGGCAAGTGACCGGGGCAGTCTCTGGACAAACAGGCGGGTGGTCACGGCAAATGACCAGGGCAGTCTCTGGGTAGACAGGCAGGCAGTCACGGCAAGTGACCAGGGCAGTCTCTGGATAAACAGGCAGGCAAGGGGCCGGGGCAGTCTCTGAATGGACAGGTATATACGACCTGAGATGGTGGAGCCTCCCGGTAGGCTAGCAGGCAGATGACAGATGAGCGCCCCCAAGTGAGCAGGCGAGAGTCTCTGGAATAGCCGATGGACACCGCAGGTGATGGCCGAACCTCCAGGTAGGCTTGCAGGCAGATGGCAGATGAGCGCCCCCAAGTGAGCAGGCGAGAGTCTCTGGAATAGCCGATGGACACTGCAGGTGATGGCCGAACCTCCAGGTAGGCTTGCAGGCAGATGGCTGATGAGCGCCCCCAAGTGAGCAGGCGAGAGTCTCTGGAATTGCCGATGGTCACCGCATGTGACGGCCGAACCTCCAGGCAGGCTTGCGGGCAGGTAGCAGACAGGAAACTGGCAGGAAACAGGCAGGTAACTGGTAACGGACCCTGAGGGCTGAAGCAGAGTTAAACAGTGCAACAACAACATTGCTCGGGCACCTCCATTAAGGAGGAGGTGCTTTATATAAGGTGGAGTCCACCGGCATTGGCCGGGGACCTTTTTTGAAAGATGCGCGCGGCCCTTTAAGAGCGGGGGCGTGCACGCGCGCGCGCCCTAAGCCCAGTGGCAGGGAAGGAGCGCGCAGCCCCAGCAGGGTGGAAGGAGGACGCTGTGTGAGGGTAAGGGGAGCGACGTCCCTGCCTGGCAGAGGACGCTGGCGCTACAGAAGTATGGCCACCACAACTTGGGCCTTTTTTACAGCTTACTGGAATTCTGTAAAAAAGTCGCCAATCTCCTCTGCAGACCCGAAGAAAGAGCTATATACAGTGTGGTTGGGTCTGATGGGCATCTCTGGTCTTGATCTGGCACCATCTTCCTTCATATGATTGCCTTCCCAGCCTCATGTGGAGGACACATCATCCACATCATCTAGAGTTTCCGCCATTGCGCTCCTGCACAGGTGCATTTTTCTCTCCCCGGCCGAGGGCATAACAAAGTGCGGTAGTGTACGTGCTTTGGCTTACTTCTGGGTCATCGGCACTCTTTGGCCTTTCCTGACACATGCGCACTATAGGTTTTTGCTTTGAGAGAAGTGCGCCTGTGCAGGAACCTGATGGGGAACATTGTGTGGATGACGTAAGGTGCATCATGCACATGAAGCAGGATAGGAGGACAACGATCACAAGAAGAGAGGAGGCGCCAGATCAAGACCACAGAGCCCATCCGAACTGACCGCTCCTCCTGTGAGTATAATAAAAGCTGTTTTTTGAAATTTTCTGGACTGGAATGGGGACTTTTTTACAGCATTCCAGTATGCCGTAAAAAAGGCCTTAATGGAGCTGGCCCTACTTTATATTAGGAAACTCTGGTGACAGGTTCCCTTTAAAGTGACATCTTTGTGGTCAACAAGCCACTGCAGCATCATGTGGCTTCAGTCCCAGCTCGTAAACAGGAGCAGCTGGAGACCCCAATGGCAGAGAGCAATAGTAAAGTATGTGTGAGGAATAGGTTCCACGTTGATGTAAAAAAAGGCCTACCTGCAGTATTAAAGAAGGTAAAAACAAAGGTGGAGTTCAATTTTGTCGTCTGCTACCGGTAGATAAAAAAACTAAAATGATGTCAGGGCAACATAGAAAGAGACACAAGGTGTGAGTTCAAATTTTGTGGTCTGCTACCGGTAGATAAAAAAAAACTAAAAATTATGTCAGGGCAACATAGAAGAGACCTTTTAAACTGTATTTTTCCTGACAGTAATTATATATATTTCTCTATCCCAGGTTGATCCTTATGGAAACATTCTTCTCAGCACCCTTGACATGAGCAGTGAGTTGATGTCGGCCGAGATGGGAAGCAACATCGGTGATTCCCGGAACTCCGTCCTGTCATACGACACCTCAGGGATCCAGTTCCGGAAACAGCTGACTTCAAGAGGGGACACTTTTGGCCACACTCCCCTGGACCGTCATGTTCCCCTAACAGCCACACGTGGACGTGCCAATTGCCGCCTTCGGCGACGTTCATCTAAGTTAAAGCTTAAGATTCCAGACCTTACAGATGTCAGTACCATCGACAAATGGTCCAGAATCATTTTCCCCATCACTTTTGGATTTTTTAACTTGGTTTACTGGATGTACTATGTCAACTGAAGCATCTCCATTACCTTCTACCCTAAGCTGTGCACACCCTTCCTTCCACAGGACACAAGCTTCACCTAAGTCTCTCACTCCCTCTTGCTTCAAAGTTTGATGTTTGGCCCAGAGAACGAAGCTGAAGCTAAAGCTTTCGAAGAGGGGGAAGGAGAATTGCACTTTTCGTCACACATTTTTTTCACTAAATTTCTTATTTATTTATTTTTTTCTTTTGCCTGGAAATTGATTATGGCTGGGTACTGTGGGTCATTTTGGATGTTCTAATGAAGAAACCTTTTTTTCTTGAGACTTAGCTAATTAAGGTAACAACGAAACATTTCTACTGTAAGTAAGACATCTCCAACAAGGGGAATGTGAAGGTAGTACAGGGTTAGAATGAGAGTGCCAGTAATTGTTTTCTCTCTTATGCAGTTTTAACTTCATTTTGCTATATATTGTGAGGCTATAAAAGGCACAGAAAAGTTTGTACATGCATGCAGACAACAACTCTGTAGAGCAGAATATCTCCAATTGCTAACTTCAGCTGCACCTAACTGCTCCTATTGAGCACTTTGGCTAAATACTTATTTTAGGAATGGTATCGGGAAAACAAAAAAGCCAAACACATTTTTTCTTCTTTTTTTTTTTTTAAAAAAAAGAAAACTGTAAAGCTAAAAAGTAAATGGTTCTGGACTATAGCACTGTCATAAAAAGTAAAAAAAAAATACTAAACTTGATATTGCACATTTTAATTCACCGTTTACAGTATTTTTAAAGTTCAGGAAATTAGAAAAGTATCAAATTAAATGTGCAAGTCGCTATTATTGATAGAAAGTCTAAAAAAAACTAAAAGAACCCATCTTGTGTCAGATTAAAAGTCTTACTTTACGTTAAGTCATAATTGGACATCTACCAGATGGAACTGTGCGCCAACGACGATGCCTAATTGTTAAGCGACTATTCTATGGTTTTGGACATGTTGTGAGAACTCCATGCCAAAAATGTAAATGTTGTATAGTGTTGTGTGAATTCTGAACAGAACACAGAAAATGACCATATTCATGTTTGAGTGAGCGCAGGAGAGCGTAGGCCCACCACACACATTGGCTACGACATGTACTAAGAGTATTTTGTTGGTTTCGATGCTAAACGACCCCTGATTTCTCTAGGATTCGATTACTAGTTAGATATGTTTGAATATATACTAAAATACATGTATTCACACACAAATGAAGTGCCAAGTGACAAATATACTGGGGGCCATTTATTAAATCTATGCCAGTAATGTGATGCAAAAATGAAAAGAAAATGTTGGGTACAAAGTGCAACCAATTTATTCTTGTAAATATGTTTATTCTCTATTTTGCAATTCATGCGCCTGTAAAGCTTCTTGTCAAAAGGGGAGCATGGCTTCTCAGGGCGCATGGCTTAGAAGCGTTTGTCTGAAAATTGATGCCCCAATGACCCACAGATATCACCACCTTGAAGGTTTTGTATTGGAACGTTTCATACAGTAGAGATACGGGACATTTCTCTCCTGGTTACGACACATGGAGGCCTCTTTCTGCTTCTGCATTGCCCAAGTTTAATAAATGACCCCCAGTGGCTCAGGGACATGAGCAGTGCCAAAACTACAGAGGAAATAGAACTTTTATAAATAGTATTAAAACTGTGAGGCTATCCCTCCATATAGCACTGTCTCAAGAAGTTACAATAAGGAGCCATGCCTAAAAAACTTGAATGTTAGTGGTATATTATACTAGTATTTCATATCGATCAGTTTTTCATAGGTAAGGACAGAAGATATGCTCACGAAGCTTTCAAAAATCATGTATGGGGGTCTTTGCATAAAGGTGAAACTAGGTCTATTGTGGGGGGGGCAAAACTAATTGTGCTATATCAAGGCCAAAAAATCTCATTTTCAGATCTTTTGTGGAACTTATATTTTTTTGTCATGAGGAGCAAAAAATCTGCTTCGAAATTGATTTGTCACAAAACCTTTCGTCATAAAACACGTTCGCTAACATGACTAATACAATATCACGTATTGTTCCTACTCTCTCGGACTTTCTCGACTGAAGCATTCGTGTTGCGTTTCCCCATGGGGCTGATTTCAACTAACTGGTCTTAATATTTTCACTATTATTTCAAGTTGAACTTTCCAATGAAGTGAGTCGTAACCGCTCTAAAGCATCACTTTTCTAGAACAGCCGGCAAAAGTGTCACGGTGGTTTGGAAAGTCCCAGAGGGCATCACTGATCCCATTCACTGAAAGGTGATACACATTTTTCTATCAAAGACTGTAGAAGATATTCTTCAAAGAGTAAGACTTATCTTGGTTCTTCTACATGCTTCACTGCAACACAAACTAATTGCATTAAGTAGCTTCTCCCATGTAGAGTTGTTTTTTGCTCCAAATGCCTAATGTTTGCTTCCCCATTTTAGTAAACCTTGTTTATGGCTATTGGGCTCCTCAATTTTTTTAATTGACACATCAGATCTATCTATCCATCTAGCTGACTGTCATTTATCATCTATCTCCAAAAAAATGAGGGCAGTACTCTACGATCAGAGAGTGAGAAAATGGAGTTTAATCAACCCAAGGAACGTTTCCACTCAAAATATCACTGCCCCCACTTTTGGATTTGTATACAAGAGGTTTTGGTGATAACTTTGAAGGCTTTGCACCCATTTTTGCATGAAAAGTGCAGGTCTTTTATTTTTCTATTCATTCATCCATCTTTCTAAAGGGCCCTTATCATAGAAAGGAAGAAATCAAAGCTTGAGTCAAATTTTTTATATTCTTGGATCTTCTGCAAATTTTTATATTTCATTAAGGTTTATTCCGTTACATATTAATCTCTTTACCCGCACTCTTTTATACCTCTTTACACCCCATTTAGATGGGCATAGTGTACCCATATTTACCAGTCTGCTTTTGGAAAGTAACACCTAGATTCCTTGTGGTTCTTCTGAATCTCTCACAGTTTCCTATGGTGCTGTAAAGTTGGGTTTCTATTTATCAGGTGTGTCTGGCCAGTTGTTTTATGCCCTAGCTGGGCACAACTGATGCTGAAGCCTGATCCAAGGGACCAGTTCAGGTTTCTGTATCACGCTGTAGGGGACAAAGAAGGTTGTCCTTATATGCGGAAACAAGTTCTTAGTTTGGTTCAGTACAACTATGGGACGTCTGGGTTTTACATCCAGAATGTGAATAATTAAAACTTTTCTAGTCTGGAAAAGTACGAAGAAATTCCTAATTGTACATAGTGCGATCTCTCGGTAACATTATTTCATGCACAGTGTGTGTGAATTCATGCACATGGTCATGAAAATATGTTTTATATGTGTTAGAGATTAGGGTGGAATTCAACTCCACTCGTATTTTGCAAAACTCTTAATTTGCCAAAATGTGGATATTTTTCTAATTTTCTTCCACACGGAATGGTTGGCCGCCATTTTTCTGAATTATAATAGTAAAAATAAAAATGTAAAAACGTTTTATACTAACTTTAGCGCTCACCTCTTGGGCTTCTCCTCTACGTACCACCACCCATCTGGTCCTCGCTGCATCTTCTGATCACCAGCCGCTCACTTTGGAATCTTCGGCATCTCAAGCTGTGCCGGGACTTTGTCTTTCATGAGGCTGGGAGGGTCCTGTTCAGACACCCAGGAAGGTCACTGTGCACATTGTAATGTCATGACGCAGTGATGTCTCATTCGCTTGCACAGATCCCTTTTGGGCCTCATGAAAACCAGAAGTTCATCACACCATGAGAGGCCCGGGGAATCAGAAGATGTGGCGCGGACCAAAAAGGTGAGTAGAGGAGACACCGTAGAGGTGAGCAGTGAGGTGAGTGTAAGGATGGTTTTTGTTTTTTTCTTTACATTTATTATGCTCTGGAGTCTCTCCAGATCGATATTAAATTTGTGGAGAATAAATGCTCCATAAATCGAATTTCCTTAGAAAATCCGCATGGACAGGTTGATTCGAACTGATCCGCTCATCTTTAATATCTTCATATAAAAGAATTACAATGAGGTATAGTGTATTTCAAGAATATTAGGCACTACATATTGTTATTTCTATGATGCAAGGAAAAAAGTTTTTTTCTTCTTTTTAAAGAAAACCATGGCACAATTACTTTGTTATATTGGATAATCCCAACTGAAAGCTCTACGGCCATCCACGTGTACCAGCAGCAAAACAGTTTGTCTTGATGATAAAACCTTATTCACGTACAAGATGAATCTAAATAGGGAAAAAATATATATATATTTCTGTTCTAAATCTACTTAGGCCGGGTTCACACCTGTTTTGCCTATACCTTCATCATGTAGATAAGCCATAGACTAGTGTGCCCGTCAGTCAGAGGTGCATCCTCTGGTAATGTAAACCTAGCCTACATCTTAGTAAAACTGCAGCTACAACATAGATAAATTTGGATAAAAGAGGTTTCCAGTCAAAATAATTCAGCTTTAAATAGTAGATCACAACATTTACTAGTATTGTCCTACTTCGCCGAAGGCCCTATCGACAAGTACCCGCTAAAAATCAGTGAATCGGTTCGAGACAAATTGAATTCTCCTTGAATTTTACCAAAGATATGGCTTCTCCTAAATTTATTTATTTATTTTGTGATTCCTATAGTGTGAATCAAGTAATTAAGTGGTCGGCCGCCATTTTGCTGATTAGGAAAAGGGTTAAAATACTATTGACCTCGCCACTCACTTTCTGTAAGGTCTTCACCATGCAGCATTGCACATGATGTCCTTTTCCTCCATCTTTACGCTGTGGCAGGACTACGGGGCCAGTCAGGCCTCAGTTATCACCACGTCATCATGACGGGCGTCACCCAAGGCCTATTCAACGTTACAAGCCTTGAGTGGAGATGTAAGGAGAGAACGTTGTGTGCGGTGTGAAATAAGAGGTTTGAGGGAGCTGCGCGGTGGACCAGACAGTGGGCTGCAGCGGCAGCGAGGTAATATTTTATTTTCTGCATCCTACATTTATTATTCTATATGGTCTGCGGAGACCCCAGAGCATAAAGAGGAACATTTGATTTGCAATGTGAATTGAATTTCTTGGCAAAATTTCAGGGCTCAGCTGATTTCTGTAGCTCAGCCAGAGCCATAATGTGTCTACCTGTCGGCTGAGATGGTTGACCTATAGAATAAGCAGGCAGCCGGCACAGTTCACACGCGGGTCTGATCACATGCTGTCTTGTATTGAGCATCGGACAGGATTGACTGCCTACTTGACAATGTGGGCACCTGGCCTAACAGAGCTGTGATAACAAGTTATAAAAGTTACTATATAAAGCGGATTTACATATAATATTGTACCTGGAGGACATCTTTCATTTTTTTTATGAATCATCCAACAAGCAGAGTAACTTTTTTATTTTCTGTCTACATTGATGCCTAGACATGGTGGACTAAGCCGATCATTCCCTACATTCGATAACAGAAACGGGAGGAAATATTGCTCATGCCCATCTTCCACCAATATTTCTAAAGCTTTGAAGACCTGTAAAGGGTCATTCCCAACATTGCATCACCTATCCACAGAGCGCTGGACTCCACCATCTCCGGTTGTCCTAAGGACAGGGAATGAACAAGTGGCCAAGTTCTTAGGGTCCCGGCATTTGGACCCCCACTGGTCCACAAGTTATCACCTATCCAGTGGAAATATATTGCTTGTTGGGAAGAACATACACACATGCATTTGGAAAGGCAAATACTACATCTCTACCCCTAGTCAGACCCTGGGGTTCACAAATGTGGAAATATCCATATGTGACCTAAGACTTTTTTGTTACGACCTTTGCTTTTGACAGTACATCCCCCACCTGTAGGTTTACATTACATTTATACAGTTATTGCTTATTAATAAATGAGATTCAATTATTTAAAAGGGAACCTGTCATCACGGAAAACGCTATTTACCTGCCGATATAGGGTTAATCTGGAGGTAACTACACACAGGTAGTTGCCAGGTGAACCATTGGCCAAAACATTGTTCGTCCAACAGCCATCTAATATGTATGGGGCGGCTGTAAGGGAACCTGTCCTTTCAGGAAATGGAGTTTACCTGCCGATATAGGGCAAATCTGCAGGTAAATAGCGTTACAATACTGCCCGTCCACCAAACTGGAAGCTACTGGTAGAAAATGAACTTATTCCGCCCCCCCTGTAGCCGCCATCATTCGGTAATGAGCAGTGCATGAAGTGACCATAGTCACCGCTCTCAGCACTGCTCACTAGACTGTAAGCCGTGGCTGTAAGCACGCCCCCACACTTTGATTGACAGCCAACTCTACAGCACATCTGTGCAGGGTGAACTGTCAATCAAAGTGTCCTGGCGTGCTTACAGTCACGGCTTACAGTCTAGTGAGCAGTGCTGTGAGCGGTGACTGTAGACCCTCTGCACATGCCTCCATTACGGAAAGACAGCAGCTCCCGTGAGGGAATAAGTTCATTTTCTCTGTAGCAGCACATTCAGTAAGGTGGCCGGGCAGTATTATAATACTATTTACCTGCAGATTAACCATATATCTGCAAGTAGATAGCATTTTCCAATGGGACAGATTCCCTTGAAACCCCCTATACATATTATTAGAGGGCTGTTGGACGAACAATGTTTTGGCCAATGGGTCAGCCGGCAACAGTGATCTCTACAATAGATCTGCTAACAGAAATGTCTGGCACCGGCTTAAATCGCCCAGAGAAGAAAAGGATCAGCAATCCGAACACGACCATGCCAGATCCTTAACTCCCCGACATTCAATTGTCCATGGCCCCTCATATATATTAGACTGTTGGCTGATCCTGTTATTTTCATCAGGATCGGCTGACATTGGTTTAACGTGTAAGGTGGGGGGCTTACACCAATTTCAGGAGGGTTGAATATTCATCGATAAATATTGAACAATGGACAGCTTTACAGCTACCTGCATTTTTTAACCACAGGTCATTTTTCAGTCCATCATTCTGTACTGATTCACTTAATATTTATTTTGTAGCTAAAAAGTCTAAAATCCCCTGCACTGCTACAAAGATAAAAGGGAACTGTACTTTCAACAAACATTGCACGAATCAATAGTACAGGTGAATATAAGAAACTTTGTAATATATCTTTTTTGAGAAATCTGCTTCTTTCCCCATTATCAGCCATTTCTTCCGCTCCCCATGCCTGCCGATCTTGGTATCTACTTTTAAAAAATAGCTCTTTGTAAGAAAAGCACATATTTATAAGCACATTTAATGGTAAAGATAAGTCTTAAAGATGGGCGTGTGCCACATATATATGTGCCACGTATATAAATTCTTTAAGGCTCACACCCTCAAGATGAACATGAGACCTGAATACAATAGAGACATTACATATAGAGACATATTATATAAAAAAAACTCTGAAGTTAGATAATATCCTTAGAGTACCATTAAAATGGCCATTGTTAAGATGCCTCATTGTTTTAATGAAGTCGTAGATGAGACCCAAGACAAGAAGGCATCTCGATCGTGAGCCTCTGGTGGATAGGTGTCAGAAAGTCTACAGCCATGCTGCAAACTAATGACCGAAAAATGGTTTCACGCATGACTTTGGACGGACCTATTATGTGTACAAGCCTTGTGGTCACCAATAACGGGGGTCTGAGGGGTGCACAGTAGGGGGGTGCAAGTTATGATATTGCTATTGTTACAGAATCAGTGTACACACACATCAAAGGGCTTTTGGTTACACGCACACCCCCTAGTCCTGCACTGCCTCAACTCTTATTTTAACCAAGTGCTGGCCAATGGAGTGAATAACGCTATTCCAAGAAAACCCCTTAAAGGGGATCCTGTCAGCATTTTTGACCCAACAAACTGATGAGAAGGCTGGAAATGTGATGGAAATAGATGGACGGATAGATTCACTGGACTCCAATCCATCAGCCAGGTCAGTAGTCTCTGGCCCTGTGCCGGGGGTTTCGTGAATCTCTTACATTTTGGGATCACTGGCTCAGCTTTTGATTACTCAGGCTGACGCAATGTCAGCTATGTGGAACGCCGCAATGACGACATCATGGCAGCCCAGACTAATCAAAAGCTGCGCTGGGGATACAATAAGACTTTTTAGTCTACCGTCCAGTGGCCAAAGACTACTAAGTTGGCTGATGCACCAGAGTCCTGCATATTGATGTGTCCATCTCTAGTGATGGAGAGAGTAGCTGTAATCCGTGTCAGACTGGGGTACTAATGGCCCACTTGTATCATTGACTCTGGGGGCCCACTGTTCGGCTACATGCAAATATTACAGTACCCTCATTCACATAGCCTTCTCCATGATAATAAACTAGGCAGTTTGCTACATGAATGATGAGTTGCTGCCTTTTTCTGTATGTAGTGAATCAATGTATTGTGCTCATATAGGAAAGTGGGGGTTTACTACTGCACAGTGGCCCACCGGGAGATTCACCTGTTCCCCTGTGGGCCAGTCCGAGCCTGCACATAACACACTCTGCACTGAAAGCTTTCCATCCTCTTCTTACTTCTCCAAGTGATACTGAAAGTGATCAAGACGAAAAAAGGCGACAGGCTCTCAGAACTCGTTCAAAACTTCTGCTCAAAAATCTGTGATCATCAAGCATGATGATGGTTCCAGTTTACAATTCCATTTCACTGTTACATATATTAATGCGCTCGTAGTGTCCTTACACAAAATTATGCAAACTACAGCGAGAGACAAAACTCAAAGTTTTTTGGATTCCTAGTGGCAGAAAGTCATTGTGTCATGTATTAGTGCCTAATGTTTCCGGTTTCCAATGGTATACGCATTTAGGATTCAAATTACAGTATATTTTAGGTAATCTCTTGCACTCTTGTCCATTGACTGTGTCTTGTATTGCTGCTTATCTTTCTTAAAGTGGAAGAGGGAAAGCTGTAATTCCAGCCCAACTCGTAGACAAGACGGAGAGCAAGCAGACCCAGACCAGCTGGCTGTGCATGTCTGGTAGTGATCTGCGTTGTGCTCCGGTTGTTCCCACTGGTGGCACAGCATACTGCTCAGCACATGAATATCTTGAGGGCAGGAACCACACACTGGATTAGAACGCCAAGAAACTCCAAAGGGTTTCAGAAAAATAATTCAACATTGAATGGTGCAATTCCCAGTTCATTTCTTCTTGATACATTATGAGAGTCAAAGTCTCAAGTGGGTCAAAACAAGAGGAAGTGTCATAAAAGTCTAATACGTTTCCTACTTTCTATCCACTTCTGTCTTTGGCTCTAAAAAAAAGTAACAAAGCTTCTGTGAAACCTGTTGACGTGTGGTTCCAGCTGAAGTTAGACACTACGACAAGTTGTGATCTGACATGTACCCGACACAGGCTTATTTGAAAGAGAACCTGTCAGTCGATTCTTGCTGCCCAAACCACGGGCAGCATGAGTCAGAGTCTGTCTCACGGTTGCAGCCAGTTATGTTTTTCTATGAACTGCTTGGGAGTTTCAGAGAAAATATACGGTACTTTGAAAAGCCAGCTGGGGACCATAGGAAGAGTCTAGAGTAGTGCAATGGTGCTCCGTCTGGCTGCTCATGGGAGAGACCTGTCAACTACATGCGGGAAAAAGCCAGTCAGGGGCTGCACCAGACTAGTCTGCTCTTTCCCTATAATCTCCGGATGAACCGTCAAACTTTGCTTTCTCTGAGACGCAGGAGTGTAATTTATGACTTCAGAAAAAGAAATATGCTCTGCTCAAAACAAAAGGAAAAAGTCTCTAAAATGAACAAATGATTTAATTTTTCATAAATATTAAGAAAAACTTGTTTAGGTAAAGTCGTTCAAGTTTTTTTCCTCTGGGAATGCACATTGATTGCCTAACCTTCGGCCAATCCTGTGTGATCATTGGGTGTTGGGAACCCAAATGACCAGAAGGGTGAAGAACAGCAGCACTTCGGTGGGCACTGCAGCCCCCGAAAATCCAGGCACAATGATCACTCTGGACATGTGGTGGTGTCTTGTACTGCAGATAAGCCCCATTAAGGTGAATAGGGCTGATCTTCGGTACTAGGCAGTTCCTTATGTATGAATATGCTGATATTTTTGCATAGAGCGAGGCCGCGGCCACTAGAAGGCTTCTGTCTGGTACTATGTATATATCAGCGCCATTTCCAAATAAGAAACTGTTGATTTCTCACAGCGCCTGCGCTTGGGAGATTCATAGTTGACAGTCACACAGAGTGGCTGATAACTTTTCATTTTAGACCGGACAACCCCTTTAAAGCACCAGCTTTCTACAAAACACCAAGTAGTCTGGAACAAGTGAAGAAGTCATGTTGGCCGTGCCCTACTTTTCTGTCTTTTTTATGTCAATGACCATACCACTGTTTATATGTTTACATGATTATTTTTTTACTTTCTTTGTATTTTGGAAATATTGATTGTTCATTGATCTGTAGAAAGTTTTAACTGTTATGCAAAATCAAAAGTGCAGGAAAAAAAATCATTCTAAAGACCATGGGGGGCTTCACATGTAGACTCCTGCTCATTAGAAAGTGATGAAATATGGAATTTCCTATTGAATGCTAGAAAACCCACTTATTGAGGGTTGGAAAAACATGTCTGCTTACTTCCGCTAACCGCTCCATTCACTTCAATGAAGCAGAGCTGAAATACCAGACACAACCTGAGGACAGGTGTGGCACTGTTACTGAAGTAAGCAACCTTGTTTTTGTCATCCTGGATAACACTTTTAAGTCATTTTTGCATTGATAATAATTTGATTTGTATCTTTGTTTCTTCATTCTAGCACATGTCTAAGTGACAATGAGTTTATATTACTAACCTGCGAAGATATTTACTGCAGAAATTGACCTTAGATTTTAGCCTCTGCATATAGTCCCCTATGTATTTATTTGTATAGAATGCAAAAATGAAATATGAAATGGTATTATTGTAGATATGGGGTTAATCTACAGGAAAGTAGTGCTACAATAATGCCTGGCTGCCTTACTGAAAGTGCAGCTACAGGGAGAAATGCACTCATTTCCTTCCGGGAGCCGCCAGCTTTCAGTCATGTGGGCGGTACACAGAGTGATTACAGTCACTACTCACAGAACCGCTATACTATACTGTGATCGTTGGCTGTAACCACACTCCAGACATATGTGCTTCACCGCAAGCTGTCAATTAAACTGCCAGGGCGTGTTTACAGCACAGTATAGTATAGTGAGCGGTGACTATAGCCGCTGTGTCCACACCCCCATGACTGAAAGCCGGCGGCTCCTGGGAGGAAATAAGTCCAATTTCTTCTGATGTCTGGGCAACATTATAACCCTATTTACCTGCAAATTAACCCTATATCTGCAGGTTAATAGTGTTTTTCAAGGTGACAGATTTCCCTTTATGGAAATTATTTCCATCAAAGTAAATGTTTAATACATGAGCCCCATTTTTTTATCTAAATAAGCCCAAAATATTTTTGTGGCCGTCAGAGCTCTTTTTTTCTTGATATTTCTTTCCAATCAATTGCATATTTAAAGTGTACCTCCAATTATAGTGAAAAATGATGGTGTCTCTAAATTACTTGTGTGACTGTCTTTGTAGCAGCGTGATCGGGCTGTGGTTCTTGCAGTCTCCTAGGTTTTTGTCGCTGTTGAGTTAGCCGGCAGTAGAAAATGTAATGTGGTTCTACAGCAATGGCTTCCCTAATGGAGATGGAAACTAAGATGGCAGCCTGGATTTTGCCCACTCCGTGCTATTATTCCTAATACTAGCAGTGTCATACTGAAGAACATTGGGCACACCAGAGGATTTGATTCTGAGGGCCCACCTTTCTTCTCCACTCAAGAGCCCCACAACAGCTGCAAGGTTCGCACTATGAACTCTCCTGAAGGAGAAGCAAGGGCCCACCGGAGGATGCTCCGGTTCTCTGGTGGGACAGTCCAATCCTGAATACTAGTGATCTAGAGAAATTATTACTGTCCACACTCCTGCACTATAATTGTTTTTCTGTAGAATTGGAGGTAAACTGCAAATGATAAAATTTACCAGTAAACTAAGATCCAGTAGATTGCGTCTAGCTTACTGCATACATTATAGATCAGTTTAAGCCTTAGGCCGGGGTCACACTTGTGTATGGCATCCGATGCAATATGCTAATGACTCCTGCTCTGCTGCGTACGGAGCCAAGTGTCCTGCTACTGTACTCTGAGCCTCTCGCACAGAGCGGATTGGAGCACAGCTGCGGAGAAGGCAGAGAAAATATTTTTTCTATCTCCTCCATTGCCAGGGTCAGCGTATATTGCACAGCACTGGGATGATATCTGAGTGATGTGCGCTGTGTCACTTGCACCCATAGACTTATATGGGTGCGAGTGAGCCGTGACTGGTCTGAGTGCTATGTGATGTTTTATCGCATAGCACTCCTCCGTATTCCTCGCTAGTGTGACTCCGGCCTTAAGCTCCCGTGCGATCTCTCAGGCGGTTACACCTTGAAAAATGTAATTCTTTGTCTAAAGACCCTCATTCATATTATAGTCAGCCGGACCCGATGATTTTACTGGACCCGACTCATTACATCAGTGTGAGTTGTAAAATGCTGATAACTACAATCACAATGCTCTGCTGAAAAACCACCAGCCTCCAAAAAATTGGATGCATTAATTTGTTCAAGGAAACTGGAAAAAAATCCCCAAATTTACAGAATTAATGGACAGTTGGCAACTCTGTCGAAGGGAGAGAAGATTCAGGAGGGTTGAATCCAAACACCCAATCCTTTTGCTCTTCAGGCTGTAGGAGAGAAACTTCTACCAGAGGAGTATGGAAGCAAGTTACTCTCCTCTCCCCATAGAGAACACATAAATTCTCAGCCGAGTAGCCATGTATACTGGGGCTTAGGAGAGACCTGAATCCTAAAGGGGTTGTGCGCTACCTGGACAACACCTTAAAAAAAAAAAAAAAGCTTATTCTCCCCTTCCTGACACCATTCCAACAATATTATGTCACGTGAGCACTGCAGCCAATTAGTGGCTGCTGACTGGCTGCAGCCTGTACTATTTAATCAGAGCAGACAGAGTTCACAAATTGGCTGGGAGGTCTCGTACCGACATGGCACAAAAAGTTTGATTCATTAAGATTGGTGTTGTACATGGCTGTCTTAATGAAGGCGTTGGGGTAGGGTAAGATGTTCCGAAATCATTAAGAGGCGCTCACCACTTAATGAAATTGGGGTATCTTGTCAGTTGTGTGCCCCTCGCCAGAAGTGCTACTGCAGTCAGGAACCGCAGTAACATTTCAGGCATAACTGAAATCGGCAGGTGGGCGCCACCATGACCCCATCCTGCCCATGCTTCTGCCTACTTAGAATGAGCTGGCTGGGAATGGTGTGAAAACTCCAAAAGTCGCATAACACAAAGTTGTGCCTATTCAAAGTTATTTTTACTCCAGAAATCTGACATAAACACTTTATTAAATTAGGCTTTACAATGTTGGGCCTTAGATAATATGATGCAAAAATAAAAACCCTGACACTCACTTTTAAAAAAAATCATCCTAAATATTAGTCTGCAAATATGTCTACCTTAATAATTGGAACGGTCTAGTAATATTTCTCACTTTGTGTACCTTTACCTATATATAGTTATTTTATAATAATAATAATAATTAGGATTATTATTATTATTATATTATTTGTAGTTGTAGTAATGACAGTATCATCATCAATTGAAATGCTAGTAGTTGTAGTATGATCATTATTAGTTGTGGTTGTTTAGATACCCACAATACGATCAGGTCGTGTTCTCATCCTACGAGATGATGGATTTCTCATTTATTATTTCTTTATTTTACTTACAGTCATGACCGAAAGTGTTGGCACCGTTGAAATTGTTCCAGAAAGTGAAATGTTTTTCCCTAAAAATTATTGCAATTACACGTTTTCTTAAACACATGTTTATTTCCTTTGTGTGTATTAGAACAACCAACACAAAAAACTGATGAAAAAAATGAATGCAAATTGGACTAATGTCACAGAAAACCCCAAATACTTTATTTTCTGTAACAATTTCAAGCGTGCCAACACATTACCCGTGACTGTATATAGTGCTGTCATATTCCACAGCACTTTACTGACATTATGTTCCTTTTCTGCCCTGATTCCGGTCATCTATCTGCCAGATTTAGTCTGTCTGTGTAACAAAACTGTTGGATGTTGAGCTACAAACCCCAAAGTTAATCATGGGAAACCTTCCTAGGAACCTTTGTGAGCATATACTCTCAATCACTTCTATCCAGATTTATTGTAGCATCTGGTCTTCATAGCCTAACCTAGCACTGGTCTTCATAGCTTGCCTGGCATCAGTCTTCATAGTCTGCTGGCGTCGGTCTTCATAGCCTGCCTAAGCTGCTCTCTATTTCATAGCCTGCTGGCATCCAGTCTTTATAGCCAGCGGTGTCACATCTTCATAGCTTGCCGACGTCCCATCTTCACAGCCTGCCGGCATCCGGTCTTCAAAGCCTGCCAGCGTCCGTTCTTCATAGCCCTGCCAGCGTCCGTTCTATCATAGCCTACCAGCATCTGGTCTTATCATAGCTTGCTGGCATCTCGGTCTTCAAGTCTCGCCGGCGTCCGGTCTTCATAAGCTGCCGGCGTCCGGTCTTCATAGCCTGCCGGCGTCCGGTCTTCATAGCCTGCCCGGAGTACGATCTTCACAGCTTACCGACATCCGGTCTTCTCTCACGTAACCCACAAACTAGCACTACTTACTTGTTAAGCTACGTTTCACTTCTATCACAAACTGTGAAGCTGCCCGCCGTTTTCTTTTTGCAAAGGTGGCCATATTTTATACGAGGATATAGAGAATTCATGTAAACACAAAATATACTATTTATCATGATTCTGATGAATTGATAATTTATCTGTTTGATGCAAACCAACGATATTACTAATTGCTCTTTTTTATTGGATGCAATAGATATTGCAATAACTTCTGCAGAAATTAAAAATACAAGATGTAAGATATAGAGCAGTGATTTACATAAATGACATGAGGCCATAGCTAACACAACCAACAATGGCTCCTTTCAGGTGCTGGTTGACATCACCGCACTCCTAAACTCCTGCAATATCAGATCCCCATTGCAGCCCTTCACGTCTCTTTCAGACGTCCGATATTCTGTGGTTTTCTCGGATAACACCCGTACCTGTGATAGTCTATGGTGCCATTGGGCCTTTGTAACCACGATCAACCTGCTTTTATGCAACACGGATAATAATTTGCCCACTAGTTTGTAAAATACCGGTAAAACCAAACAAATTGAATTTTGACAAGGGGCCTTTTCGATAATTTACTGTCATGTACTAATTTTGCAGAAATGTTACATCTTATATTCACGTTCCTTAACTCACACTTTCCTGCGCAGAAAACGTCATCGTTGAAATTGAAAATGCGCATGTCAAATGCAAGTGAATCCACTGTTTTATTTCCTCTAAATCAGAACTCTTACTTTCTAAGAGCCATCCCATATACCGCACTGCAATAATATACATCAACTGCCTTTTGAAAAAGCATCCAGCAGTTACTCCCCGTAATAAAAAAAATCCAAAAAAAAAAACAAAAAAAAAAACCAAACTACAAAATACTGTTTTAACATAAAATGAACTTTAAAAATCACACTGGAGAAAAGCCGAAAAAAAACTTTAAAATAGTCTACAGTTTTTGTACAAAATGTCTTAAATACGAAAAAAAATCAACAAAAACATTTTTAAAAGAAAACTAACAAAAAAAAATAATTTTCATGCCAATGCCAACTTGTAGTTATTGGGGACACATTTTGTTTCTCACTGTGTTTTTCAGTTTTACTTCCTAAATGTCATGTTCATTTGAAGATGAAAGGCTGGGATTTGTAATTAAGGCATGGGTATGGGGTGGGGGGATTAAGCTGGTGTCTGTTTCCTTTTTTATTTATTTATTTTTTTATTATTTTTCATATTATTTTTCCGCTGTATGTTAGATATTAATGTATTTGCAAATTGTAAATTGGTTCTAAATGTTTTTTATTTACCTATTTTTTTGGGGAGGGAGGGGCTTTGGGGGTGATTTGTGTTATTTTCCCTAAACATTAAAATAAAAAAAAAGAATTTAAGAAATAAAATACATGCTTTTTTTTTCCTTCTGACTTCTTTAGTGCAAATAAAATGAAACTTTTTGTATTTATTAAAGATTGCCAAAATGCTATGAACAGCAAGAGTCCTGGAAAAATTGCATGCATAATTTGTGGATAAATTATATAGCCACCAAACTGTACAAATTCACTGATATTCTTTAGGAATCCATTAAGAATGTTGCACTGCTTTTATCTGCAGCTCGGCAATCATCACACATATCAAGGGAAACAAAAAAGACAAGCTGCTGCAAATAACACTTTCTGTCCCATTTGCACCCTTCCATGCTTGCCTACTAGTGATGAGCGAATGTGCTTAGATAAAGCGTTATCTGAGCATGCTCAGGTGTTAACCGAGCGTCTTCGGCATGCCCGAAAAATATGTAAGACAGTCATAACACATGCAGGGATTGTCTAACAAACAGGCAATCCCTGCATGCATTGAGGCTGCCTAACAGCCATGAGACATGCAGCCAGGGCTGCCACTAGGAATTTCAGGGCCCCATACTGGCAACATTTTCAAGGCCCCTTCAGACTACTCCTAGGCTTCACCCCAGCTCTGCTTCCACCCCTCGAATCTTCCACAGTCCCATCGCCCTCTCTTGGAAAAACTCCACTTCTGCTCAACGTCCTCACCAATCACACATTAACAGTTCCCATCACCAGATCACATACATAATCAGCATTTTTTGTTTTGGCCAAAATACTTTTTAAGCCACCACCACGACAAGGTAGACTTTTTTGGTCAGGCCGTACTCTATTCTAAACGATTAAATATTTCTTAAAATATCCAATACTCTTTTAAGGTATATTTTCTTTATTTTTCTTTAAGGGAATCTATCACATACATTTTTTAAAATGATCAATAATAGCACATACAAGGAACAAATACCGTCACACCGTGACCAAACCACATATTACCACCACATAGTGACTAACAATACCATGTACAAGGGAGAAATATCACCACACCATGACCAGACTACATATTACCAACACATAGTGACCGAATAATACCACATATAAGGAACAAATACTGCCACAATAATAATATGACCATAAGTGCCATTATGCACAGAAGCTGTGTACATAGTTTACAGTGTATAGTGTACAGGTAATACAGTGATAACCAGTGACATCATACACAGGAGCTCTGTATATAGTGTCAGTGTACAGGTAATACAGTGATAACCAGTGACATCATACACCGGAGCTCTGTATATAGTGTCAGTGTACAGGTAATACAGTGATAACCAGTGACATCATACACAGGAGCTCTGTATATAGTGTCAGTGTACAGGTAATACAGTGATAACCAGTGACATCATACACCGGAGCTCTGTATACAGTGTCAGTGTACCAATAAGACAGTGATAACCAGTGACATTATACACAGGAGCTCTGTATAAAGTGTCAGTGTACATGTAATACAGTGATCACCGGTGACATGATACACAGGAGCTCTGTATATAGTGTCAGTGTACAGGTAAGGCTAGTTTCACATTTGCGTCGCTGTGCGCTGCGCATCGTGCACAATTAAAAACACGTGCAAAAGCGCTTACAAGCGCTTGCAAGCGCATGTTTTTTTTAACGCATCAATGTACGCATAACGACAAAAAAAAGTAGCGTTTGCATGCGTTTATCAAGCGTTTTGCATGCGTTTGCGTTTTTTAGGCGCATGCTTTCTCAAAGTGTCATATTTCCACAGAAGGAAAACCCTTAAAACAGACTCCACCAATGGGACACCAGTGGGCGAGTGTCATGGGACTTCTTTATATAGACCCTTAAACAGCGGAATTCTTCAGATTTTGCAGCTGTTTCCTGTGTCACCATGGATCTGCGTTGGGGGAGTTTTCGCTTCAACTTGGATCTGGACATCGTGCTGTTTCTAGCTATTGCTTGCCAGCAACATAGGGAGAGAGAGACAGCGAAGATGGCAGCGGCCGCATTTTTGGAGACATCCAATTTTTGAACTCCAGGAGAGCCGTGGAGTGTACCACACCCTCTTTAGCAAGCTCCAGGCAAATCCTGCAAAATTTAATGACTATACCCGGATGTCCCAAGAAAGCTTCACATACTTGCTTGGTCGTGTTGAAGGAGCCATCCGGAGACAGGCCACACAGCTCCGTCGTGCAATTCCTCCTGAGGAACGGCTACTGGTCACATTACGGTGCGTAATATTTAAAAACCAATGCGTGCATAATTGTTTTTGTTCTGCCATTGACTAAAAGCCTGCAGAATTATAGTTCTGCCATGTACAGTAATTTTTTTCATGTCAGTGTTTTGCCGAAGCCTAGACAATCACAATTTTTCTTACTTTGTTTTGCAGATTCCTGGCTTCTGGCGAGACTCTATCTTCACTCCACTTCCAGTACCGGCTTGGAATCTCCACCTTGTCGGGAATAGTTGCCGGGCTTTGTGGGACGTTCTCTGTCCTGAATTTATGCCCCTGTGTTATGATTCGGTAGCTGAGGAGTGCAGGCAAAAAGGCAATACACCAGAGCAGTTGGAATCTATGAGATTGCAGTACCCTGACTAACCACCACAACTAGAGGCAGCCGTGGAGCGTTCCTACGTTGGTCCTAGACACCTCGTCACAGCCTGCGAAACTAACTACACCTAAAGATAGAAATAGGAAAGCTATCTGCCCCAGAGCAGAACCCCAAAGATAATAGCAAGCCCCCAAACATGTAATGGCGGTTAGACAAGAAGAAATACTGACACAGACAGAAAATAGTATGAGCAAACGTTGGGGCCCAAACTAACTAAATAGAAAAGGATAGGAAGGGTACTTACTGCAATCCCAAAAAAACCCTGAAAGCACCAACTCTACTAATTTCAAAAACACCTGAGATCACACGACCTCTACCACCTAAATTAGTTCTCTGGTGTAACAAAATCAAAACAGCAGCCAC
This sequence comes from Oophaga sylvatica, assembly GCA_033576555.1. Taxonomy (NCBI): domain Eukaryota; kingdom Metazoa; phylum Chordata; class Amphibia; order Anura; family Dendrobatidae; genus Oophaga; species Oophaga sylvatica. The sequence goes on from JARQOD010000008.1 coordinate 152,451,080, forward strand.
TGAAAAAACTGGAAAAAGCAAAAGTACAAACATCAGTGGCTGAACTAAACTGAGAGGGCAAAAGCCCCCTGAGGGACCCAGAAGGCCCCACAGAAGTGCAGGACAAAATGCAAAAATTAAGCACAGAAACAAAAAGAAGAAAATGTCTTATCTGTTAGCAGGAGATGCAGACACGACACAGCAGGCTACAAGGGAAACAGGAATCAAGGATTGAGACCCGAACAATTGATCACCGGCAACCCTGATGGGAAGGTGACTCCCTTATATAAGACCAGTCAGTAACACCTGATTCCCAGTCCTCACAATCTTCACTGAACAGACCAGTACCGCTTGTAACCACCAGAGGGAGCCTCTGCTCAGAACTCATCTCAAGCCCATTCACAACACCCCTGCCCACCACGGGAAAGTGGATTGAAATATCTGATCAATTCCTGACAGTCTGCAATTTCCCAAACTGTTTGGGAGCGGTGGATGGGAAACACATCAGGATAACAAAACCCCCAAAAAGAAATTTAATGTGGGAATAAAGGCAATAGGCCTTGAGAGAGGAGGACCATATGTAAATACCTTCCTATGCAGCAAAGACGCAGGAAATTGGAACCTGTAGGTAGGTGGATCCAGGCATAAGGAGTAATGGATCCAGATAGCTCCTGTGAGACGTTTATTCCCACATTAAATTTCTTCACATAAGCAGTCGGATTGATGAAGGTCCTTGTCGGACCGAAACGTCTCCTTTATGTACTTACCTGTACTTTGACTGCAATAAAACTGGATTCATTTCTTCAATTAAGTTGAGTGCCAAGTTTTACTATTCACATTTTCAAATGTGCACAAACCTATTGAAACCCTACTCTTGCCGGGACTTGGACCACACAAGAAAAATATTTAATTACAGACTGACCAGGGCCAGAAGAACTGTAGAGTGTGCCTTTGGTGTTCTTGTGTCCAGATGGCGCATTCTTGCACAGCCATTAATCTTAAACTTGAAACAGAGGATGAGGTGGTAAAAGCCTGTGTGGTTCTTCACAATTTTGTTATGGCTAAAGAGCGCCCTAACTTTGAACTTGATGAACCAGCTGCCAACCCATTGCCTGATTTCACTCAGCACCCTCTCAGGTCATCAGTTGAAGTTGGCAAAATGAGGGACCAATTTGTGTCATGGCAAGATCAAATGGTGTAAAAAAATTTTTATTGTGTGTATGTTAATAAAAAAAACAGTTTTGATACCAGTATCGAGTGCACTCTGTCTTTATACACTCCAATACAATAATCACCTGCCCAGGTGTCCCAGTAAAGTCAGGATGCTGTGTTTTGTGCATCCTGACTTTAATAGGACTCCTACCAGGTGAGTCTACAGAGAAAAGTTGTATGACCTTCATCATCTCTCCAGTCTGTGTTCAAACAGATTGCAGCGCCGGTGGAGATACAACAAATATTTTTCACCTGGCCTGATGTTACAAATAGTGATTTTGGGATGCACTAGCATCCTTCACTCTTTATGACACCTGACCATATGAGTATATTTGTAGTATCTCCACTGTGGCTTCAGTATGCACACATACTGGAGAGATGATAAAGTATAGACAACTTCTACAATCCCCTGGCCTGGTGTCATGCTGAAGTCAGGATGCCAAAAAAAAGCATCCTGATTTCAGAATTTAATGACACCTGGGCAGGTGAATACACATATGAGTAACCACCAGCATCTATCCAGTCTGCGTGCAATAGATGATGCAGACTGAAGCGACGCTGCAGATGACAACTCATAGGTATAGTCACCTGGCCAGGTGTGATAGTTATGATACCAGGCCAGGGGGTTGTAGATATGACATGTATTTTCTCCATCATCTCTTCAGTTTATTCACTACACACTGAATAGAGGATGTGGTTAATTACAAGGTATATCTACAATCCCCTGGCCTTGTGTCACAAAGAGTGAAATGTTGATGGGCAAAACACACCGTCCTCAATTCACTCTTTATGATACCTGCCAAGGTGAGAATAGATATGCCTTGCACTCACCAACATCCTCTATTCAGTCTACTAAAATTTGTTGACTGAAGAGACTGGTGGTGAAAATACAAGTCATATATTTGTGTTTTTGACAACACAAAGCTCCAGGACTGACAGAAGAAGCATGTGTCGTTTAATGGAGCTATGTGTTGGCAAAATCACAAAGTGTACGGCGCATTGTGTGTACGGCGCTGTGTGTGTAGGCGGCGAAAGACACAATTAAACCAAACAGTTGGAGAAAAAAATTCACATTTATTTTATACAAGAAAAAAAAAAAATTAACGGGACCGACGTTTGGGGGAAGATGGTGGGAACGTGGGCGTGTGGAGGGACGAGGAATGACTTATGGTGGGCGACGAAGGGGTTTGAGGGGAAGGGGTGATGAAAGTTGTGGGGGAAAGCAGCGGTCAGACACAGTGGGAGGTGAGGGGGGAGGGAGGACAAAAGATTTTAACTTTTCCTGGAGTCATCGTCCAGTCTTTTTGCTCTCTTTTTTCCCGGGAACTGGGTGACCTCCGGGAGCTAAGTGACCTCCGGGAGCTGGGTGAAATCCTGGAACTGGGTGACCTCCGGGAACTTTGTGAAGTCTGGGAACTGGGTGACCTCAAACTGGGGGACCTCCGGGAGCTGGGGGACCTCCTGCCAGGGTCCGTGGTCCTGAAGACTGAGTGATTGTCCCCCAGCTGCTGCTCGGTGGTGGTGGCGGTCCTGGAGTTGGAAGAGGTCCAAGCAGGGGTGTAGGAAGTCCAAGCAGGAGCAGCGCTTGCCATGGTGGTGGTGGGGGAGTGTCCAGCTGCACTGTGACTTGGTGTTGTGTAGTGGTGTCCAGCATGGCTTGGAATGCTGGTGGCCATGCAGTGGTATGCAGCAGAAGTCGGTAGTGAGGTGAAGCGAGTCAGTGGTGGCACGGGTGGGAAAGGCACCACTGGCTGCTGCACGTACCGACTCTGCTGCATAGCCTGCATGTAAGCTTTTTTGCAGGCCTGCATCACAGTCGGCTGGAGATCAGGACTAAGGTGTTCCGCCATGCCCCGTTCAATTTTGTTAAAAAAATGGTGCGCTGGTCTGTTGAGGTCGGCTTCAAGATGATCAAGGCGACGCTCAACAGACTGGAAGTGTGTTTCCATTAGTGCAAAACCACTTTCCAGTCTGTCGCTCACCGCCTTGAGGGCATTTTGAAATACGGTGCTCAAGTGAATGAACTCGGGCATGAGATTCCTGTCCGAGGCCTTCTGCGGCTGGAGGGTAGTGCACGCAAAACCGGTGGCAGAGACCAGGGACAGGGGAACACCTGATAGACCAGTTTCCTGGTCTCCAGATGGCTGTGTTGCTGACCCACAAGGTGCTTCTTGGCTGGTGGATGGCTGGGACGGGTCCGAGGCAGCTCTTTGAAGGACCGCTCCAGGACCAGGTTGCAGGGTGCTGCTCCAGGTGCTGTGAAAATAAAATAAATGCATTAGTATCATGCATTTACAATACAATACAATACAAGAGCGCCAACTACTGTGGAATAGAAAAACGCAGAGTAAACAAAATACAATACAACAACAAAATACTTACGCTCTGGTGGCAAGGACCGGTCTTAAGAAGGCCAACGCCTGATGGTAACGGTATTTTCAGGTGGTCCTTGCTGCAGCACCACTGGCAACCCAGTTCTCCTGCCTCAGGTCCCTGTTGAAGCGGTCCTTCATCGAGCGCCAACGGGTTCTGGCCTTGTTCACTGTGGAAAACCAAAAATAAAATTTAGACAATGCACTGTAGGCCGGGATAACACAAATGTGTGTGATGATAGAAACTCACTGGAGTTACTAGCATCCACACACAGTTGTGTGATCCCGGCCAAGGTCACTGCCGCATCACACATCATTGAAATTCCTTGCGGACCCGGGGAGAGGCGTTGTCCCAGCCATCCATCAGCGCTGCGGCCACCTCATTCCAGAGCCGCCGGATCACCACGTTGTCACAGTGCAGTGGATCACGGCTGTCCCACAATGGGACTCGCTCTTGGACCAACTGTATCAGGGCGTCATTATGCAGGGCGAGTTCCTCATCCCGTTGTGCAGCCTAGAAAAGAAAGCAAAACATTAATCTTGGAAAGATTTGGAAATGAAAAAGATAGAAAACAAGACAGAATAGAAGCAAGATTGAATAGGAAAAACAGGCAATAAAAAAGTCAGGGGCAAAAAAGAGTATAATCTGTCAGTCTGTACTTACAGGACGTCTCCCCGCCTGCACACGGACTGGCTGCTCCCGTTCTTCCTTCGCTGCCGTGGACGATGTGGTCTGAAAAAGAAAAAAAAAATTGCCACATGTGTCCATGCAACAGCAAATACTTACCAATCAGTATGGAAGGAAGGTACTCACTTCACCCTCTGCTTGTGCCAGTTCACCAGGGCCAGGAAGATATTCATCCCCAGAAGACATGCTGCAATAAAAAGAAGAGACATTAGTACCTACTAAATTGAGAAAAAAGGAGAGAAAGACATTAGGTTTTATACTCACATTATCCAAGTTTCAAAGCTGTCCAAGTTTATCCAATGCTGGAATAGCTGCTGTCTCTGTTGCTGGCTGTAGAGTAGTGGCCTGAAGTGCCAACACCTTATTTTATATACACTACCCCTATACAATGTTTCTTTGTTTAGGGGGTGGTTTAAACCAGTGTCTAGACATGTGTAATCTTTGACAACGCATGCGTAGTAAAACGCTGACGTGCGCCTGTCCAAGCGCACGTCAGCGATCACATAGACTGTTATGTGTTGTTTTGGCGCATTCCGTGCACAAAGCGAGCGCATGCGTCTTTTTAACGACTTTGGGCGGACCAAAAAATGCAACATGTTGCGTCGTGCGCGCCAAGTTGCTCACGTCGAAATAACGCAAGCGCACAAAAACGCTGATGGTCGCATGCTAACGCTAAACCATGCCCCCCATGTTAAGCATAGGGGCGCATGGCACATGCGATCGGATGAGCATGATGAGCTGCACTAAAAAACGCTAATGTGAAACCAGCCTACTACAGTAATCACCAGTGACATTACACATAGGAGCTCTGCAGATAGTGTCAGTATACTGATCACTAGTGACATCTCTAGTTGAAGTCCTTCATCTTCATTTTTCTCTTTCATCCAGCGCAGACCACCATCAGTTCTTCCAGCCAGGACTCATCTCTACATAAAATAGCACACCGTTGTCTAGAGCACCGCTTTCAGACCACAGTCCTCAACTTCAACACTGCACAGCTGAATACATTCGTGCATCCACCATTAATATATAATTAGTTATTATGCAACCCACCATTAAGATTTCTAATTTGTAATCCACCACTGTACTCCCACTAACTATAAATAGCCACTTTCCCCAACCAATAAATATATAAATTAATTAGTACCTGTACTGTTTCCCCCAATTCATTACGAGTCACATTCTGTCATCCTCAACGCCCTCACTCTGTACCTCCTGCTCCCCCAATTCATTATATTTACATGAACACCTCTGACCCAATTCATAATGTCATGTCGCTTCCCACTCCCACTCTCTATTCATCATTTATTCTCCCCACCTCCAAATCATCATGTGTTGTCCTTCACCCTTAATTTATCATTTGCTCTCCCCCTCACCCTCAATTCATTATCATTTGCTCCCCCCACTCTCAATTCATCATTTGCTCTCCACAGTCCCCCACCCTCAATTCATCATTTGCTTCCCCACCCCCTACTCCCAATTCGTCATTTGCTCTCCCCACTCCTAATTCGCCATTTGCTCTACCCCCACTCCCAATTCATAATTTGCTCTCCCCCACTCCCAATTCATCATTTGCTGTCCCCACTCACACTCTCAACTCATCATTTGCTCTCCCCAACTCCCAATTCATCATTTGCTCTCCCCACCACCACTCCCAATTCATAATTTGCTCTCCCCCACTCCCAATTCATCATTTGCTGTCCCCACTCACACTCTCAACTCATCATTTGCTCTCCCCAACTCCCAATTCATCATTTGCTCTCTCCACCACCACTCCCAATTCATCATTTGCTCTCCCCACCCCCACTCCCAATTCATCATTTGCTGTCCCCACTCACACTCTCAACTCATCATTTGCTCTTCCCAACTCCCAATTCATCATTTGCTCTCCCCACCACCACTCCCAACTCATCATTTGCTCTCCCCAACTCCCAATTCATCATTTGCTCTCCCCAACACCACTCCCAATTCATCATTTGCTCTCCCCACCCACCCTCCCAATTCATCACTTGCTTTCTTCCTCACTCCCAATTTGTTATTTGCTCTCCCCACCCACCACTCCCAATTAGTCATTTGCTCTCCCCACCCCTCACTCCCAAATCATTATTTGCCCTCCCACTACCAATTCATCACTTATTGTCCCCCAAGACTAATTAATTCTATAAAAAAAGTTTCATATACTTACTTCTCATATGATCTCCTACAGCTCCACTTCTGGATTGGCATCCTGGTGCTCTTACATGACGGAATGTACATGATGATGTCATGGGTACGTGCCATCAGCAGCGCATCACAGTGGAAACGGAGGGACTTCCTTCGAGCTGCACAGCCGTAACGAGCATCCGTGAGAGCTCCAGGCCTCCCTGCGCCGAGATGTACAATGCAGGTGGCAACGCGATGGCACACAATACCCTGGGGACCGGTGAGCAGAAGCACAAGAGAGGGTAACTGGTACGGGTCCAGATCCCGGCTATTTACTTCTGTTAACCAAGCCCTATACAGCAGTAAGGGTAGTAATGCCCTGATGGTGGCTCTGCATGCAGCTGCTGGAACTCGGACATATTTTTCGAACACACCGAAGACAGTCGATTAGCATCTTATCCAAGCACGTTTGCTCATCAGTATTGCCTACCCTAACTGCCACCTCCTGCATAGCCACATTGCAAAGATAAGACCTGTGAGTGGTGTGCAGCTTTAAGAGCTCTATGGGAAGATAACGTGGGAAGCACGTGATGTATGAAAATCGAATATGAGTGGTCACGTGATAATCGCTGGACCCTATAAGCAGAGCCTAATTCTGACTGAGCATATTACATGATGTTAGGATTGGGCATGCTATGCTCAGTGCCTAATTTTACAACTAAATGGGTTGTCCAGGTTTTGTGATGAAAGTCTGAACACTGTCAGGATTCTCCCGTGTGGGTAACGGACACTCATGTGACCACAAGTATGCAATTTGAATACTTTCAGCCACATTCCAACTAGACATGCACAGCCTTGCACAGTACAAGTAAATTGAGCAATGCAGCGCACGTCTTGTTGGCACATGACATCATGTATGCAGCTGCATACCTGCGGTGATATCCCGCTCTTGCTGCCAGCACTGCAGAATACTGTGTGCTCGCTGTAAGGGTTCAGAAGTCTGTAGTCACACATAATGACTGCAGACTTTCATCACAAACCTTGACAACCTCTTTAATGCTCCTCAAATACAAAAGTAGTAACCTTTAACTAGTCAAACAGCACAATATTTTATTAACATGATCATGTAATCTTACAAGTTATGGATCGTTACATGTGTACAGGATCTGGGCTAATAACAGCATAGGAATATATCACCAGAACCACTGACATTACAGAGATACAGCAATAGAACCCCCATCAGTACACAAACACAGAATCACAACTCCCATCAGTACAGAAATCCATCACTAAAACCTCTATTTGTAGAGAAATACATCACCAGAACCACCTGCCATACAGAAATGCATCACCAGAACCACCATCAGTACAGAAATACATCACCAGAGCCACCATCAGTATAGAAATACATACCAAGTGAAGACGAAAGAGACTGCACATCCAAAGGTAGGTAAACGTCAATAATTCTTTAATCTTTTATCCATTAGAACGACACAAGGGATTTAAAACCGACGCATTTCTGGTGAGTCACTCGCCCTTAATCATTGTATAACAAATACGTTGCAATGGTCTTTTTTAAAGCATGATGAACCAATCAGTTAACACATGGCATAAATGCAATTAACAGGAAAACTACATGACAGGAGAACCACATGACTGAGTACACACATGAATGGTAATAAGCAGTTTAGATCATGTATGCAACATACCAAAGTAAGAAATGCTGTGACCTAAAATATATTAAAAAATAAATATTTGAACAGTAACTCATGAAATATTTACAAAAAATACAAAACAATCCCTGTACTTCATATGCTATATGGAAGAAAGAAGAAAAAAATCACATATATTAGATATTTTGGGGGGCCTGAAGATATCTCACCCAGGAAAATAAAAAAAATAAAATAAATCATTTCTGAAATTTATACCTGCAGTGTATTTGGTGTCAAGTTTAAGTATCCAAAAGGCTTCTCTCATATATACACTGCTCAAAAATATAAAGGGAACACTTAAACAACTGAATATAACTCCAAGTAAATCAAACTTCTGCTAAATCAAACTATCCACATAGGAAGCAATACTGATTGCCAATAAGTTTCACATGCTGTTGTGCAAATGGAATTGACAACAGATGGAAATTGTGATGAAGGAACAGCCACCATCTTGGATATGGGGCATAATGCTCGCCTCATGTCGGAGCTTGGCCTGTCCCAGGTGCCATCTTGTCTGAGTTCACAGAGCCACAGGCAGCTCACTGCTCCTAACCCCCATGGCCTGTAGGCATA